>JANXHW010000001.1:173918359-174305859 GCA_026170595.1 Plestiodon gilberti rubricaudatus | reverse complement strand
TTTTACTGGGGTAGTTGACAGAGAAGTTAACTAATGTACAAACTGTTGCCACGTGTATTTTATCAAATTGGGATAAAACATTTTATCATCTCATTTCTTGGTTGATCTTAAGGGGATTTCTGATACAGATATTATACAAAATTACAACACAGTTTGTGGGCCCAAACCTATCCAACTTTCCAGCGCTGATGCAGCCACAATGCAGCCCCAAGGTAAGGGAACAAACATTTCCTTACCTTGAGGGGGCCTCCGTGACTCCCCCCCCCCGAATGCAGCATGCAACCCATTGGCACAGCTGCATCAGCTCTGGAACGTTGGATAGGATTGGGCCCTGTGTCTCCAGCCAAAGGATACTAGTAGTAGTAACCATAATTCAGCTTTAAAAGTTAAAACTAAGGCAGGTTAAATTTGCATAGGGTTCTATAACTTTATGGATGCTACCGAGGCTTCAAAACCTAGGACAACCACCAACACACAGGTTTAAAATGTGCTGAATTTGAATTTTTAGACCTATTTATTTCCTAATTTCAGGCTATGGTCTTAAAGCTATTTTGGTAAAACGATTTGACTGTGGCATGCAATCCACAAGTAATCAATGTGAATGTCAAAATAAATGAAACCACAAGTTCATCAACTCTCATTTGTCAAAGAAAATAGCAGGGAATCAGAGCTATTATGAGATTAAGTGTATGGCCTGCTGAGCAGGGGTTAGATTGGACAAAGAATACAAAAGTTCCTTCAACAGTTTTCACACGTGTGTTATATAATTCTCCCATTACTAATGTAAATACCTAGTCTATGGTAGGAACCCTTTATTCTGGGTTCCTTCCTTATCTCCAAGATATCCTGAAAGGGCACAGGGGAGCACCAAATAACGTGACTGGTATATTGTTGCTATTGTAAGAGTCTAACAACAAGCTTAGCTTATGTGTATAAAGTTTTGAACCACTGGTTTATAAAATGTTTGGTACTTAAAAAGGTGTAATCTTCCTGTTCCCACCGAGGAGCCACCCCAGAGAAGATCACCTTCATGTTGTTGTGCCATGCAGTATTATGGCCAATCTGTGCAACTCAAAGGTAATGGAGTTCTTCTGTATCCCTTCTGAGAACATTAACAGCTCATTCATCCTCAGGGTTTTGCATGCAACTTTACTTCTTGTTCGGTGTTAGAAGGGAAGGTGCAAGAAGGGCTTGTCCTGAAGTATATAGGCTGGTTCCAATGCAGTGTATCCCGCCGACATGGAGATGGAATGGAGAAGGACCACTTAATGGTCCATACTTTAATGGTCCATACTAATTTCTAGGAAACTGCAATTCTTTGTGTATGGGGCAACAGGATTGCACCCAGGTTTCCAAATTGCCATTCTCCTGAAAAATTCCCTTAGTATGTACATCAGCTATATTCCAACATGCATGCATTTATTTTTATTCAAAGGCAAAGGCTTAATGTGCTGTCTTTTAGACTAATTGAGATATATAGCATTTTTTTTTAAAAAAAGCTCAAACCACATAAATAAATCCAAAATCAGTTTTAAACTACTGTATAATTTCCGTTTCTAAGAATGGTCACCATAACTAAAAACTAAGAATGCTGTGGAACAAGATAAGAAATAATTACTTTGGCTAAAACACCAATTCCGAATAATAATAGTGCTACACTCATTTTAAGGGCTTTTCTGTTGAGTCCTTAGAGAGATTATTTGCATTCCTCAGGTATTCTATTGTACAATTCAGATGAATAAAGACTTACAAATCATTCCTCCACTGCCAGTGAGAGACTTTGATCCAGTGAATACACTATTGTACCTTAACTATAATTGGCAAAAAACCTGACAGTGTGTAGAGCATCACAAGCTTAATAACAAAGGAGAATATCTCAGAGTGTTGACAGATGATCTTCATAATGCAGAAGCAGAGCTGGTACATTTTAGCAATAAATGAGCACAGAGGTCTAAAGGTCTCTGAAGTGACTGACATCAGACCTGCCACTGGCTCAGTACACAAATAGGGTACTGCATCATCCTGTAAAGACAGGCTCTTGGCTTGCATGTCTCACTTTTGCGACTTGCAATGTCACGGAGGAATTTTCATATCACTGATAAGGGCAAACTACCAAAACAAAATATTGCTTCCTGATGCAGAAGCAGCGGCAAAATCCCTGAGTTTTGGCCAAAAAAAAAAAAGCATCATGATAGTGTGCGGGACAGACTACTTTTATTTCTTCCTCCGACTGCACTTCAAACTTGTACTAATTTCATCCCTGGTCTTTTTGCCAGGCATTCTTCCTCATTTTTTTGCCCCTTTTTGAAGACAACTATTCAATTAAAAAAAAAAATCCTACTAGCATCTGTGGGGAATAGAATCTCCCAGCAATTATACAACAATTAAAGCTATACGGTACATACAAAGTGAGAGCATTCGTAACTACTCATACAATAGGACCGGTCATTTTCCAATTCTCTGTATTTATTTTTCCCTTGTCCTCTTTTATCCAGACTCTTAACTTCTTTTGTTCTTTAACAATCCAAACAATGTTTTCAGCGTACAACACAAATCAATCGCAATAAATAAGTGAGGTTCAACAAACTGTGGACATGTGACGCAGGTCAACTGAACAGCCATTCTATCACCTCTCTTCCTGAAACTGGTCTTCTCGATGTGTTGATCTTAAGGTGGCAATAAGAGTCAGGATGGTGTAGTGGTTTGGGAGTCGGACTTAGACCTGGAAGATCCAGGTTCAAATCCCCACTCAGCCACAAAGATTCCTGGGTGACCTTGGGCCAGTCACTATCTCTCTCAGCCTCACCTACCTCACAGGGACATTGTGAGGACAAAAGGAGGGGAGGAACCATGTACACCACTCTGAGCTCCTTGGAGGAAGGGTGGTATAAAAATGTGAATGAATAAATAAATAAATAAATAAATAAATAAATGGCTGAAAAAAGGTATCACAGAGGTATTAATGACATGGCCGTTTGTAAGTACATCCAAGAACCACAACTCAACATCCCTTACGAGAATAGATAATAATGTCCATAATAATGAACCAAGGATAAAAATGAGGAAAGTAATTAGTTGCCCCCAAGTATCCTACAGAGATAGTCTTGTCCAGGATGACAAGATTGCTTTATGTATCTACCAAAAAAAATTAAAAACAAATATTTCAACCAAATTTCTCTGAAAATCTGACACTAGGCCTATAGCTTTACAGATGGGGCTCCACTCTTCAGTGTCCTTGAAGTGGCTGTTCTACAAATGGACTGTGATATTCCTTATGACCTCAACAGGCGAGGAGACGCAGGCTCTGGCAAAAGCAAGATCACAACCAACTTACTTCTGTGGACATAGAAACGTTCTGTCCTAGATAAATGCAGCAGTAGGAAACAAAGAGGGCCCTGAAAAAGATGAGATAGACTTTGAGGCCTCACCTCACATCTAAGGAATCCCACCCCAGGTCTCTTTTGCGACTGTCTTCCATGCAGTGTGCTTCCTCTTTTTTTGGCACTTCCCTGCATGGCTGCTTTGAAGCACAGGGCTACACAGTGAAGAGACAGCAGCACTCTTGGATTTCGTGGCTCAGCACATGAATACCTGCATGTGTATTCCTGCACTTACCCCCTCTCTTCTCAGTTCCTTAGTAGTCTATGATTACAAATATCAGACAGGAAAGACGAAAACAGAAAACCACGCTTCCAATTTGAAACGTTTTGGTAAACTCCGGAACGAGCTGATTTTGGTTCGCCCAATATTCAGAAGTGGACTGTGAAATGCCATCGCTCAATGAGGCCATCAGCCCCCTGATAAACCGAAGACCTTGGGGCATGTACAGCAAGTCCTAATATGGCCTGTGGGTATGTTCAGATGTTGCCAGTGGTGTAACTTGTATAAACACAATTTCTTTTCTTGATTCTCTAACCAGAAATCAGCCCCTAACCAAGACCTGAGAATTTGGCCTCGTATCTAGTTAGGGTAGAATTTAGCAACATCCCTAGAAGCACCCTACAGGGACTCTAGTCTTTTCCCTCTCTTAGTTGAGCAGCATGAAGTGCTCTGAGGTGCTTTTCTAATCTATGCTTCTTCTGGGAAGAAAACACAGATGGAGACTCTGAAAGAAGAGAAAGAGGCATGCAAAATTTGCTCATACAATCCTATAAACCAGGGGTTCTCAACCGTGGTACACGTACCAGTAGTGGTAGCTTACCACCAAGAGGTGGTAAGTGGGTCCCTGGCTGCCAAGATGGTGGCTGCCAGGGCGAGACAGTGCTGCACCACGCTGCACTGGAGCCCTGGAAACGGCAGCATGAGCTCTGCAGAGCTCAAGCACATGGTTTCCAGGAAAGGCCCACCCACCCGCCCACACCCCCTTACTGTGGCCGAAAACCCAGAAGTGGTGATGATGTAATTGACACTTCCGGTGGTACTCGACATGGCGGCAGCCATGGAGGTGGTACGCCATACCGAAGGGGTTGATAACCCCTGCTATAAACCAACACTTAATTCTCAAACAGGTTCATTTAACAGGATGATTTGGGAGGAAATTATGAAACATTTTCACTTGTATAGAATTCCCTGGAAATCCCCCTCAAAGCCATTCCAATTAAGAAAAGCAGTATATCCTAATTGGCTCAGGACTAGACATTAGGGAAGCAGAAGTCATCTTGATTGCCAGGTATGGGGCAAGAGACTGGAGACAGGATTTCACTGCTGCACTTCTGAGAACCTCATGAAAATACATATGAAGGAGAAAGAAGCAAAGACTCAAAGCTCTGTCCCTTGCTGTTTCACGGGCATCAGACAGTATCCAAAGAACTACACCACCAAGACAATGGTTGTGCTCTCCCCTATGAGCATTGTTGTTTCACAATTACAAAATACACAACGAAAGTGTCTCTCCCCAGAGTCAACACTGACCCCCTACCAAAGCCTAGCATTTGTGACTGAGGAAATGGGCATGTGAAGTTGAGTAGCCAGAAAGTTTTCACCTGATTTTCCTTATACATGCAAACACTTGGAGTTTGGACAGACTCTGCCAATATAATAATAGTTTGGATTTTACTAGTACCGTGAAGTCACGAAAAGGGACGGTTGTGCTGCATGTACTTTATACATCCAGGATGCACTTTCCACTATCCCACCTCCTCATTTTCCTTTATTTTCAGTATGCACAAGAATACAGCAGAACAGAAATCAAACTGAAGGTGAATACTGGCAAGTACAGGATATGAGTTGACCCAATCTGATCACACGGCCTCCACCCTGAGTCAAAACAGATTAACATCTCTTCCTGACATCTTAAAATAGCCCAATTATATGGACATTTTACATTAGAATTATATTCAAACATATGTTTTTGGGAAGCACCAGCAGATGATACAATTCTGGGTAAAACATGACCAATCCTTTAATTCTGAACTATCTGTGAAGACTGGTGTGTAAGCAGCACCCAATGATTATGGGTCAACAGTATCGTGAACTGAGATCACTTCATGGGACTGGAGGATGGTGGAAACTGAGGTATAAACACAGGTCAGCTGGTTTCAGAGCTCAAAGCATAGGAACATAACAAAAAACAGTTTATCACTACCATCCAAGCCCTTTCCAACAGGCATCAGATCCTCAGAGTCTGGTGTGCCTGTGAGGTATAGCAGAACCATCAGCCATATAACTATGCTTGGTGGCCAATACACTTACCCTAGATACTCGCTTGCAAGACGAGAAATGTAGGCAAAAACAAAGACCTGGAAAAGGTGCCTCGTCTTGACATCGGGTCACTCACATTCACTTCAGAAGACTGCGGGTTTGCAGCCAGCTTACGAGCCAGACCGGCTCAGGCATGTCCCTGCTTCCCCTCTCTCACTCTCTCTCTCCCCATCACTCCCCTCTCCAGCCCTGCCCCGTGCCACGGAGGAGCAGGAGCAAATCAGTGTCTAATATATAAACCATTATGCAGTACTGCTAAAACTTCATGAACTTCCACATTTTCTCTTTAACAAAGCTGAGCAGCAGAGCCTTGTTTATCTAACAGCCCAATCATACCTAAGGATCCGCTGAGTGGCCCAGGCCGCCCGCCGGATTCCTTGCTCCACTGCAGGCAGGCTCCCGCCCGGCAGAAAGTCAATGCTCGTCCCCTTCCCAGAGTGTAAATGGCGCTGGGGCCGATCGTCCTCTTCAGATTTCCACCAGCAATCGGAGGAGGCCGTGTAACGGCCCAGCCGCACGGCAGGGGTCAGGATTCGGCCAAGGCCATCCCCCGCCCCCACCCGCTGGGCCTATCGGCCCCTGCCGTTTGCCAGCAACACGTCCCTTCACCTGCCGGATCCTTACCTGGGTCCTCCGGTGGGCGGGCGAAGGCTCGGCTGGCGGAGCAGGGAAGGCCGGCGCAGGATTGCGCAGTTAGTCAAAGAACAGAATGTCAGGCAATTAGCACTTGAATGGTTAAGATAAGCACTTTGCAGAAGAAGAAAAAACTCAAGCTGCAGAGCTGAAGCAGTGAGGGTTATTTCTCTGCCTTTAAAAGATCGGAATAGCCCAATACACAACCTTTTGCATTACAAATATTGTTGGTAGGAAGTGCTGCCCTGAGGGAAAGAGAAAAACTGTGCACTTTGCAAGATCAGCAATTGAAAATGGTGAAAGCAGAGCAGGTCTTGCTCATAGCAGTTAATAAGGTATTTGGCGGGAGACTGCAGAGCTTGCATCTGTCTTCTGTCCTTAGCAGCCTGATTTCTTCTGATCATCGTCTGAATCAACATTTTGTCAGCAGGTACAATGTGTGCATTGTTTCCCCCCCCCAATGGTTCTCTGCCTTTTTTTTTAAAAAAAAAGTGGTGACTTTTTTCCCAATGGTTCTCAGTCATTTTTGTTGTTAATGGTGCTCTGTCATATGCTCTGCCATATTAACATGCTCTCTCCATATGGTCTGCAGTTGCACTGTTCAATCCACCTCAATGCATCTCTGCATATGGTCTGTTGGGGCTTGTTTGCTTTTATGGCTACTGTGCCTCATCCCAGATATGAGTTGCAATGTTAGCATCACTTTCCCCTATTTATTTATGATTCCTGATTTAATAAAACCTGTGATTTCCTAAAAAGAGTAATTTATTTACAGTAGTAAAATGACATCACTCAACTTCTACCAAATATTTTCCACTCTTTTACTATTCAATACAGTTGAATGTAGAGTTCTTAGGTAACGATTACTGGTAAAGTCATTTGAGCTTTTCCAGGATCTGACCCCACAAGTCCTTAAGTTTTACCCTTGTCTTATCAAAGGATTGTAGCAAATTCCAGGATTTTTGGCTCCAAACTTGCCCTCGTCTTATCACTGAAATTGTCTTATATGCGAGTATATACGGTATATCATGGATCTGTGGTCTATACTTTCAGAGTTGTGGAGGATGAGGTCTGAAGAATTATTCTCATTAATAAGCCGCTGAATGCCCTTACCAGGAGAAAGGTGCGATATAAATTCACTAACTTAAATTTAAAATAAAATGATAGTTGTCTTTGCGAACTTCAATCTCAGGTAGCACACGAGGTTAGTAAGCTTACTGCGCTATGTAGTATCATTTTATTTTAGCAGTGACTGGGATTTCATGCAATGGGGGGGGGGAGAGGCCACTACTTTTTACTAGTGGATGGGATTATTGATGTCTGCGCTCAGGTGTTAATTTGGAATAGAGGTGGTTTATTATTAAGAATAATTTACAGTATATACTGTTTTTCCAACCATGTGTTGTTCACAAAGCGATTTACATACCAAAATAAATGGTTGTGCACCAAATGTCTAGAAACTCCTGTTATGGAAGGTGGTCCTGCAGCTCAAGTGGCAGCAGAATTGCCTGCCAGAAAGTTTTGCACTCTCCCCCCCCCACCACCACCAAGAACAGGCTCACAGCTTGGGAGTGCTCCTGGATTGGATCTATTTCTAGATTTTGAGTTGGAAGGCTGGGTCCAGAACTCTGCTTTATCAGCTGCACTCACACCTGGATTTTCAAAAACCTTGCCAGTATTGTGCCTGGTAACCTCTCAACTGGACTACTGTAATGTGCTATACTCGCAACCTCTCAACTGGACTACTGTAATGTGCTATACTCGCAAGTTTCCTGTGAAGGCAGTTTGGAAACTTCTGTTGGTCTAAAATGCAACAGTCAGACTGATGATGGGTATTAGCCACCAAGAGCATATAACAGCAATACTGAAGGAGCCCTACTGGTTACCAATCTGTTTCCAGGCTAATTTCAAGATGCTGGTTCTTACCTTTAAGTCCCCTTATGGCCCAGGTCCAGGATACCTAGGGGAGCTCCTACTCCCACACATACCTCCCTGATCACTGAAGTCCTGTAACGAACCTGGGCTGCCGGTGTCGCCTCTTTTGAAAGCAGGATTGTCCAGCAATCAACAGAGGCACTCTCCGTTGCAGCCCTGTGTTTATGTAATTCATCACTGCTGGAAATTCACCAGATTTCAGAGCTAAGCTAGCTGAAGACATTTCTTTTTTAGCAGGCTTTCAACCTCCAAGCATAATGGAGTTCAGTTGGTTTTGTATTAGTTTCCCTGGTGTTAAGATAATGCCCTGATTTAGCTTGTCTTTTTATCTTGATGTTCTAGTGCAGAAGGAAGAGTTTGCCAGTGCTTGAACATTTCACAGTGAATATCATGTGGACCAAAAGTCACCTACAATCCAGAACTACTCAATATAGCAAGGGACCCCTTCTCTATCTACTGAAACCACCAGAATTCTGATGCATAATCAACACTGAAAATACAATCACTACTACCAGCATAGTGATTATACTGTGGTCCAGAATCAAGTCCAGATTTAGAGAAATAGCTTTTAATTTCCGTTATTGTTAGTTATTAATATTAACAACAATAATAAAGAATATTCATATAGCGCTTTTCAACAAAAGCAGGTTACATAGCAAAATAATCAACCCTGTCCCAATAACCAGTAAATTGCTTGAACTATTTATGCCAGACATATCTGACTTAGGATTTTTCCCCCTGTCCTCTGATATAGTAACCCGCTGTATCGCTTTGGAAGGTAATTGTTTCTTGAGTCAAATAGTGAATACATTTATAGACTTGCAAACCTTGGGATTATGTTCAGGGGAGGGATAGAGTATGAGCTGCTTGAACTCTACAGTTTGAGAAGCTTTTCAGGTGCTCATGGACCATACCACAGTCACAGATGCAGGGGCTTGAAAATTAACCTGATCCAGCTTTCAACAGGATATACAAACATGTTGAGTGTAGGATTACATTAGTATTTTTTAAACAGTATCTAGGAATGGCTGCTTCCTGAGGAAAAACAGCAACATTTCTGAAGAACAGGAGCAAACAGGGAAACAGATGCAAAGATTAACTTCAGTATGAAGTACAGTTGCAGCAAGTGTGAACATTTTCACTGCGATTGCAATAGTGTTGAAAAATTTCCTCAGCTTTTTCATCCTTATCTGAGGGCTGCTTATTGCCAAATTGGCAACTCCTTTGGCATCTTGCTTTTACAATACCTCTTCCATCCCCACTGAGATGGACAAAAACATGGTGACTGTGCATTCACACACAGGTCCTGGACAGCTCACGTGGGAAGTTATCAGCATGGTGATGGAAGGAATTTGCCCAGCTACTTTCCCACTCTATTTCAGTACTGGCTCCTAGTGAATGTATTACAGCAATTACAGCTCAGTCGCAATAAAGGAGCTTCAATAGGCAATCATGAATGTCTGTAATATTGTGGTGGTGCTGGTGGTGCACTAAACTATGAGACAACTCACCAGTATAAGCATAACAGAGTAAGAATCATCACACAAGCTACTGAATTTGGGACACCTACTACTCCACAAGTTCCAGGTCAGAAGCACACTAAAAGATCTGATTCTACAATCATTCCCATACTAGTATGAAATGTGGTGTCCCTATGAGGACATGTACACTCCTATAATGTTCTGCCCCTCAAACAAGAAGCCTCCAGAACTACGCCTGTAAACAGCAGTTTTGTTTATAAAAGAATGAGCTACTCCCTCCAGTGTCTTCTTTAGGAAGAAGTAGGGGCTCAAAACATTTGTTTTGTCTAGCATTTGAGTAACGAGTTGATGGCTGCCCATCTGTGTTTTTCTGTTTTTCTGTTCCATCTGCCCATCTGCCCCCCCCAGATTTATTTTTTATTAATAATTTTATTGTTTGTATACATTGTACATTTAATTATGGAACTTTGTACACCACTTTGGGCATTCCCTTCAGCTTGGGAAAGGCGGGATATAAATTCATTAAATAAATAAGTCAAGTACCCAAACGTGTACTTTTGATTTATTTGGTCAATGACCAAGCCTATTCTCATACCCTGTTCAAGCCCCTGAAAAGTTTAAGTAAAGAAATCCATGAAGGAAGCAAATGTAACACTATTTGTCCATGTTTACCATCCAAACATAGCTTGCCATATGGTGGCACCACAGCATCTAATACTGGAATATCCCCCCCCCCACACACACACACACAGAGTGTTATGCATCCAAGCAGGTACTTAAACTTAGGGTCATACATTTTACATCTTTTTAATAGGATCTGAATACTGAAAGGAAATAGAAAGAAGGCCTGCTCCTATAGCCTTTACATTTTGCATATGTAACTTTCACCTTGGTAGACATACAAGCAAATGCACATGCTTAAAGTCTTGAATACAATTATATACTCACTGCAAAAGCAGGGAGTGTAATTACATAATAGGTTGAAATGGCTTGGCAACAACACACAATTTTTTTTAAAAAAAACAACCTGCTGTATAATTACTTAATTACCCCCCCAAAAAACCCTAAAATAGGTCTACACAGAAATTCAAGTTTGAGACATATATAGCAAAACAAAGCAAAACAAATTTAAACACATAACCCAAATTCAACATAATGGCCATGTTGACAGTATCCGCATAAGCACAAATTGTTACATGCATCCATATTTCAAGCTTTATCCCTTGTAACATTTAGTGTTTGAATTACAAACCGATTACAGAAAAACTAAAAACAACAACGTAAAAGCATCAGACTTAAGCCAAAAAAGTAGAAATAAAGTTTAATATACACAAATGACACTTAAGAGCTTTCAGGAAACTAGTTTTTTCTATGGTTGCAAGCAAAATGCGATTACCTATTTGAACAGCAGCAAGATGGTGCTCAGAAACCAGAATATTTTAATATCTATCACAAACTGCATTGATACAGCTTACCTACGCTTAATATTATGCTAATCAGTATAAACACCCAGAATTTTCAAACATTAGGACAATAAATGAAACCTACTTATATCGGATAACTAAATTTTATTTGTTATTCAATACTATAATACACCTCCATTTTCTTTTGTTTCTTGCATTTATAGAAGTTGTCAATTTTTTGTTCTCACTTCATAAAAGCACACTATAAATGCTTTTCAATCCTCTGAACCTAAGACTCAGAATTACAGAAACTGAAGGTACAATTCAATGTAGTGATTCATAGTTTCTCTAATAGAAAGATTCAGCAGTTTTCAATCAAGACCTTTATTCCTTCTCTGAATAAATGATGCCTGAAATTTTTATTCTTGTTCTAATGGAATTTCAATGGCCTTCACTGCAAATCTACTGGAAATTTTCGCATATTAAGTGGAAAAAATTAAATGATGTTAACCACATTTTAATGTGATTAAGTCTGACAGGGTCATTATTTCTGCTAATCATTCAGTTTAAAGAGCTCAAACAAAAGTTTATAACAGACAAGATTTTTAATTGTGTATTGACTGTATTCAAGAATTTCAGGCCGCTTAAAAACAAATTCATTGCATTTCATGTGTTTACATACAATCTCTTACTTCCTCAGCTTACACAAATGAACTATCAAAAACAGACTTCATGTGAAAATGCCTCCAAACTACCTTTTCACTGTGATATTTTCTATTTTCACAGAAACTGCTTAATTCTCCTGTTGAAAAGAAGTCCTCAATATTTGTTTCAGCTTTGTTACAGCATTCCATGTGTTAGCTGAAGCTGAGAATTTGTTGACTCAAACCAAGATTGCAGTAGTCCAGCATTTCAAAAATGACTAGTCAGATGTGCTGAGGATAGTCTGGTTTTCCCTAGAACTTGGTAAGCAAATATATTCTGCCTCTGAACACAAAACTTCTATTTTCACCCATTATGGCTAACAGCCTTTGACAACTCTATCCTCTAATTTATTGGTTCTCAAAGTTCTCCCCACAAGGCAGGGAGAACTCGGAGTCTTTGTGGGGGTGGGAACAGTGGCGGCAGCGATCCCAGGGATCGCGCCGCTGCCGGGGGGGGGAAGTGGTCGACCTTACCTCACAGGGGTCCCGATGGCTTCCGGGGGTGTGTGTGTGCAGGTAGGCTCCAGATCGCCATGGAGCAGCAATTTAGCGAAAACAGGAAGTGGTTGTAAATTGCTGCTGATCGATTTGAAGCTTGGGGAGACCTGTGGAGGGGTCCGCAGTCCTCGCTGCATCCCCGGAAGCTGTCAGGACCCCCGGTGAGGTAAGGACAACCACTCCCCCCCCCCGGCAGCAGCGCAATCCCTGGGATTGCTGCCGCCGCTGTCCCACTGTCGCCACCACTTAAGAGGCCAACGGGAACCAGTGGTTCTCCTGCTGTGTCATGACCCACCAGTTTGAGAACCGCTGCTCTAATTTATTTAATCCTTTTTTAAAAGAGATAATCATAGTTGAGGCCATTGCTATATTCTGTGGCAGTGGTGTCACAAGGGAGGTGCGAACCGCACTGGGTGAGACCTTAACTCAAAACTGACCAATAAGACTGATTGTTCCGAGAGTCAATGAAGTATTATTATGACACAGCATGGAAACAATAAGGTGTTAGTATGAATTAGCTTTCATTTCTATGTATCAGAGCTAATATTAGAACTCTTATTCAGTTGTGTGACCGTCATCAAGTTGGCCACCGTTTTTTTGTTGGTTACTGATTTGTTGGGTGACCTGTACTGATGTACATTAAAATAAATAAAGTTAATGGGAGTTACACCATGAGTTACCACACCGCATGACACCACTGAGGCGACGCGACGAGTTTTCGCATCAGGTTATACAAACCCTGTTCTGT
Organism: Plestiodon gilberti rubricaudatus; assembly: GCA_026170595.1. Lineage (NCBI taxonomy): Eukaryota > Metazoa > Chordata > Lepidosauria > Squamata > Scincidae > Plestiodon > Plestiodon gilberti. The sequence goes on along the minus strand of JANXHW010000001.1, from coordinate 174,292,757 downwards.
GGCTGTGGCACTGACACTCACAATTTGAGCTTGCATTCCATGAACATTTTTTCTCTAACATAACAGTAACAGCTCAAACTTGGCCACTGACGGAGTTTGAGACATTCATGATTCAGAACTCACATACAAGTAAAAAGATGGTAATGTATCTATAATATGCAAGCAAACTGGTCCACGGAACCACGGTAAGTCTAAAAATGTCATGGGAAAGGGATCTGGAAGAAAAGCATCTCACTGTAGAGTTGGCAAAAGTTATGGAAGAAACAACTCTTTAAAGCTATTTCAGCTAGGATAAGAGAGAATTCAATAAAAATACAGTAATTGCTAGCATCTCTATTCATTGAAACTTCATCATACCTATAAGACATTTCTCCAAAATGTCAGAGAGACTGCGGAGGCATGGGAATATATGTTCATATGTGATAGAAATGTTTTTGTGTCAAGTCTTTACCCTCTTTTCCTTGAAACCATGTACAAAGTGGTTTATGATTAAAAAATAGAATAAGCTTTGCTTGAGAAAGAATCAACATGGCTTGTTCAAAGTGAACAAGTCTTGACATAAGCTTGACTTTTTAAGAATTCTCTGAAGGTAAAATGTAGATAGGGTAAACTGGTGATATTATATATCGATTGTGCGTTGCCTTTTTAAAATAGACAATTGAAGCTTATTGTCCTGTTTATTTGGATTGGTTTTAACCTCTCATCCTTTGTGCGGGGGGGGGGGGGGGAGAGATTAACTTCTGCACACATGCAACTTGCCAACAGCAAGTGGGAAGGAGGTGGTCTCCTCTCCATATAGGCCACAGGCTGGCTCACTCAGCAATAGGAAATCATGTGTGCTGCAGATGAAATAAGATTATCGCAATGCATGATGTCACAGATGTTTTTGTATATCATGTTTTTCTAGGTAACCTTTTTTTTATAAAAAGGAAGGTGTTACACATAAGTAGTTCAATCTAAGAGTGAGATCATTATCACCACCTTAATTCTTGAAACCTTGTCAGCATTTTTAGAGTATGTTGCCAAGTGAAACACATCCACAGTTGCCCAGGCTAACTGCATTGAAGATGTAGCAAGTGTCGCTTCACTTCCAGCCTTTTATGTTTACTTTTTATGTCTGCCTTATCCTGAGTCACCCTATTGATCCAACTAGCATGCTATTTGAGTGGCGGCAGCAGCTCTCCATGGTTTCTGGCAGGGGTCTTTCCCACTCCTACCTGGAGATGCTGCCAGGGGTTGAACATTTATATGCAGACCCATTGACATGGGAGCTGTTGAGTGTGTGTGTGTGTGTGTGTGTGTGTGTGTGTGTGTGTGTGTGTATAGACATAGTGCAGTCACATGGGCAACGCTGATTTGTGGGTCTCTTCCATCTGAAGGGCACCTTTCCTTTTGGGGGAATGGGTGAGGCCCAAGTGTATGTGGCTCAGTTACATTTACTCAAGAGTTCTTAATGTGCTCGGGTGGAACAATTAAAATATGCAGTTTGTCGCTAATGTAAATTACACTAATGTAAAGTAGCCTCCTTACATATGCATTGGAAAATGGCCAATATAGCACCTATCTTTATAAAAGAATCCAAGTCATTATTCTTATGCCAGCCTAAGTTCTCCTCCAAACCAATAGGTGGGTACGCAACACACTGGAAAAATTACTGTGTGCTAGTCTGCGACAGACGACGACGAGAGTGCTCGATGTTGTGGCCACCACCACTTGGTCCTCCACAATGCCTTATTTCATCTCCAGCGCACATGATTTGCTGTTGCCACGTTCGCCAGCCTATATGGACAAGAGACCGGTGCCCTCCCATGATCATCTGCTGTCTCAGAAAGCTGCATGTGTGCAGAAGTTGAGTCTCTGCCCCTGCAAAAGGCAGCAGTCGCTGAGCATGTTGGTCACTCCCACTCTTCTTCCTGGTCTCAAAATGCTCATTTACGAGTAGACCACTGGCATGGTTTTTCCTTGTGTTGCTGTCAGGTGTATTGCCATAACCAACTCTGTCTCTATTCCTGAGGGGAATGATGCAGCCAGTAGCCAACACTCACGGCTTTTCTATATCTTAGAGATGTATTTATCCAGCACCATCTGTGGACATGGTGCTTTACATAAAGGTAAGTCCCTGCCCCAAAGGGCTTACAATGTGGAAATTGACACAAAGGAGAAACATAAGGAGGAAAGGAGAATGGAGATGAGGGTGACTAGAGAACTATTATAGTATGCGATTGTTTTGTATCTTATGAAACAATCATACTTATCTTAGTTACAACAGAAAATGGGGACTAAGGAGTGGTGCCAAAGGTTTTGTGGAAAAGGTGCATTTTCAGAAAGAATTAGGAGGTTGTGAGTGAGGGAGCAAGGCAGAAAGGGTGTAGTAATTTGAGCAAACAGGAAACTTTTTGGGATGGTTGTAGCTCCTTCCCGATGCAAGGCAACTAAACATTCTTTCCACGATGATTTGAAACTCTTTCAGTGCGAGCAGGGGAGCTCTGCTTGGCTGAGCCTACACAACAGGATTGGCAAGGCCGGTTGCATTCAATGTGGTGGATCACCAGTTGTGCAAGCCCGCTCCAGAACAATTAGCCATAAGACTCATAATGAAGTTACAATTTGTATCTGCCGATTATATTCTGAAAATCACAAACATTTATAGAATAGTCATACACTGGGTCCCCGAGTTACGGATATCCAAATTACTGACGGTTGAGTTATGGAGATTTGCATTGGTGCTTTCGCACAGGTGCAGTCTGTCTGTCATGGTGATTTTGCTCAGGCGCAATAGCCCTGGGCTGGCAAGAGCTGGCTGTTTTAACCTATGTACTGTACAGTCTGACTTCTACACAAAACTCCAGAACAGTACATATTTTGGGGACTTAGCGTACACAGAAGTTAGTGGATAACAACATTATCTGGAAAGAAATTCTGATTTCTTTCTCCTAATTTTTTTCCCTAGGAGTCTTGGAGTAGTTGCAAAGTAGACTTTACTATCACTTTACTACTGACCAGTTGTAGTTTACTCAAAATAGGGAAGGCATCTACAGAACGTCCGGGGAAAAAAGTACAGAGCTGCAGAGAGGCTAGATAATTATTTAACAGAACAAATGCCTATATAAACAGGATCAATGGTTGCTACTGTTGCTTACAGGAGCAAAGATATATAACTAATCTTTCTTCTATCCAATAAAACAAGCTTAAAGTAAAATTAGGGCATTATGAGATTTAAAAAACATTTCATATGCTTCCTCAGGATGCAAATGTAGAACTATTCTTACTGCTAGGAGGAAACAAGGTATATTTCATCATACAAATAAAGATTCTTATCATATAACTTGTTTAACGCTTATAATGCTTATGGGCTTAGTGTTTTGATAAGTCAAAATACAACAGAGCACAGTCATCTGTCCATAAACAATTCCTTTCACATCCTATTTAATGAACTGTTTTGAGAAACTACTCTCCAATACACAAAATGGCTTTTAAAGTGAATACTTCAATACTTTTCTTGTAACATCAATCCTCCTTTGTTACAACAAAGAAAATATCTCAGAACTACATTAGACCATCTCGAAAATGAATATATCATTTCAATATTAATACTCCCTTACTCGCTTCTACTCCTTGAAGTCTTCAAAAAAGAAGCCTGGCATTATTGGACTTATTTTTGTATGATACTATACACTAGGACATCAACGAACAGTGCATCAACCTCACAGAATTTTTGAGCTCATCTAAAAAGAGTCCCTGCTGAATGTCCTAATGCATCTTATTGTGAGTCTTCAGCAAATAAAACTTCATGTATGAGCTCATGATGCGCTTTGCTGCTGGAAAGTCACAAACTCTGTGGGAAGCTTTTTATCTTCTCAGCAGTCAGTTTTCCGAGAACATCAGTGCAGCTACTGTAGTTACCTGTAGATTACTTGTATTTTCTCACATCTGTGTCCAGCAATCTAAACCATGATGATAAAGGGTCATTAGGTTTTGAGTGAGGAAGGGGATGGACTAGACAATTTGCTCTGATAAGCTCCTTGTTGTGAGCTCCAGTTTAGAATGTGAAATGCTAGGTATGTACAATATAAAACGGAACAAATAGATAGCCGTCTCCAAACCCCAATTAAAATTATGCAGCTTAATCATTTTTAAAATATCTAGATCACATGATATATATTTTGTAATTAAAATATCAAAGATAAAATAATTCTGCCATGGGAAAAGGACATCAGCGATCTATTAGCCACAAAAGAATTCAGCTACAATTACTAAGATAACTGCTGTTTGGAGCACAGCAAAGCAATTTCCCACAGTGGGACTTACAGTTCAATTTACCAGTTGGGCAAATATTTTGTGCTCTGTAGTGGTCTAGAGAGTTAACAGTTACAGGTAACATTTTAGCAGTGTTATACTTGGAGAAAAGTTTCTTCAACCCAAATAGGTTATTTACATCCCAATCCCCAACACTTTACTTACAAGTAAGTCCCCTTCATATCAATCAAACTTACATGCAAGGAAACATTTAGACTGCAGATTTATAACTAACCCAAATGTGATGTTTTTGTAACTTTTGCAGATGTTGAAGTTGCTCCTGTGTTTGCAAAAACATGCAGCAATGCAACATCTGAATTATTCTGAATAGATCAGATGATTTGTTCCATAAACAACGCAATGCAGTTTAAGACAATTTAGATCCAAAGTATGCCACTTTTCTTTAGGTCAGTACAGAGAGCGATAGGAACACTAACAATACAACAGAAACTGACCCTGCAGTTAGTCAATCTAGCATTTTAAAACTAATTAATTGAAATACTGTGTTACATAGGACTATAGATAAGAACCTGGAACCTTCACCGTTGTAGAATGTCAAATATTGATACAAGCTTGAACGATGGGGCTGCAGCAATCTTCCTTATTTATTTATCTCAAATAACAGCAAATCTAATATTTCAGACACAAATGCTACTGTACGTTTGCACAAAATAGTACTTGAGCTAAACTTTATGAACTCTTTTATTCTATATAATACACTATCAACAAGACCAAGTAAAACAAAAATTTCAATAACTGCTAGATTGCTTGTCCTTAACAGATAAAAGATTAAATCCCCAGTAGATAGAGATAACATTGTTCATTGGACCCATTTGCTCATGCAGATGCAAAAAAAACAAATATGATTTAAGACTGATTTTTCCAGACCAAAATATCAAAATTCTGAAGAGAAAAGGCAGTATTCTATTACAAAGTATGATGGACTTTCATCTATCAGTGGACACCCTGAAAGACTGGCTCGCCATCTCTTCTTTTCAAATATTTGGCCTGGCTATTTCACCTTATCACAAAGACAAATATATGAATGTCAAATTGTGATTACTTTTGTATTGTTACTATCATGTAGCGCCAGCAAGAAATTTCTATTTAATCCAACATTTCATATTTTGTGGAAGCAGCATGGTAATAGCCCTCTTAAAGCACAATGTAAAAAATTAACCCAATTCTAACAGTACTGTTATTTCGTAAACAACCCAGATCTTGACTGCCGTTTCCTCTATAAGTATCATCTAGAAGTCTGTATGTAGAAAGATCTATTTGTAAATTAGATTAGTAGCATTAAAATAATTCAATGCTATGTATGTTTTTCTGTACAGACTTTCAGGGTTTCCATCCAATGTACTTCCAGATATATTACTGTTATTTCTTTGCCTTGAATTGTTAAAGGAAATATTCAGTAAACGAAATATTCAATTAAAGTAACCAATGTTAATAGGCAGCAATCTAAAAATAAAAATCCATGAAAATATTCACACACTAAGCAATGGTAAACTGAAGTCATTTTAGAAGACCTGAATGTGTCAAGAAGTTTGACAATTATGACTGGAGCTAGGAAACTGTAGCACTGCAGAATTTCTTATGAATTCCTCCAGTTACTTTTTATAAATGCTGTCTTAGATGACAGCTTAATGTGTACCACATGCAATATTTATTCTTCTTTAGTGTCAGACTGTCTAGCCATCCAAGGGAATACAAAGAATGTCACTTATTAGGATAAAAGCACAAGGAAGGTAATCAAGGACATATGTAACATCAGCCAATCATGTCTTATTTCAACATCCTATTCCATTCATAACAGTTCAATAATTATTTGCTTACTAATAACTTGCTTTCAGGCTGTTTGTGTTCCCCATAATGGTGGTTTGCATTTATTTTGCTCTTTAGAATTGGACACTTGCTGTGCCATGCATGTTTGTCAAAACTTTGTATCTTCTGTCAGAAAAAGCTTAGCATATCAAATCATTTTGATCTGCAGTAAACCATGAACAGAACAATCTAGTTACCCTTAATGTCAGCAGGGCAATGAAATAGCTAGACATTAAAACCACTACCAAATATATATAATGCACTACCATTAAAAAAAAAACACCTAGAAAGATCTTCCAGTGTTCTGATATATAACATGTCACTATGCTAGAATATGGTAGACTTGTTCCAAGACAGGAAATAAGTTTTAGAAAGGCTTTGCAGATACTGACATATGACAATTATTTTTTCAGTACAACTAGATACTTGCCACCTCCTACATTTTGAATATTACTTTATTTTTATTTAACCAAAGAGAACACACACAGAAATCTACTGATACATTTTCAGCCACTCAACCTGCCCGGCAGGTGTGTGTTGTGGAAAATCAGTAATTCAGAAAGTCAAATAAGATAGGCTGATAGAGGGAGCCAAAGACAAACATTTACCATGCTGAAAGGTTTTTGTTTTTTGTTTTTTAATTAAGAATCCCAAATTATGGGTGATCCAACTCTGAAATCATTCCTAAATGCAATTTTAAACTGGTAGTTCCATTAAATATACTTCTGATTTTGAATGCCAATTAAAAAGGTACATAGTCATTTGGCACAAGTTCAAGATGTACAGTCTGTTCATAAAGTTCCTATGCAACTATTAAACACAAGTCAATTTCCCTTTGAATTTATTTAACTCACATTTCGGTCATGTTTATCATACATAGTTCAAACTGATCGTTTTACACATTAGAACCAATAGCCTATACCTTCTCAAAGGCTCAAGGTAAGTTGACTTACAAATAAAAGACTTACAAATAAAACAAAAGAAATGATGTGAACAAAAAGAACCAACTACCGTATTTTTCGCTTCATAAGACGCACTTCCCCCCCAAAAAAAAAATAGGGGGGAAAAGCCTGCGTTTTATGAAGCGAATAAAAAAAGAAAAAATACTTACCGGGGCTTCGGGGAGGCCTGCAGAGGCTCGCGCAGGCCTCCCCGATCTTCCTTTTGTCAAAAAGCAGCCATTTTCGGCCATTTCCGGTTTTCACAAAAACTGCGAGCCTCTTCAGGCCTCCCCGAAGCCCTGGTAAGTATTTTTTCTTTACATTTTTTAAATTATTTTTATTTTTATTTAAAAACTTTTTTCCCTATTTTTTGCTCCATAGGATGCATGCGTCCTATGGTCAGATGCGTCCTATGGAGCGAAAAATACGGTAGATTAAAATTATCCAAGACCTGCTTTACCATGGCTGTTGACCTCTAGTATTAAGTATGCAAGCTTGTAACATAACAACCCTCTAGGAAAAGGAATCCTACAGTTATGGAATAGCCTAGGGATGAGGAACATTTTTACCATGGAAGGCCACTTTTAATTTCGGTAAACAGGCCGCATATTACCGTCTTTCCTGGAGTAGTCCTCGCTGATTATGAAACTGACTGCGTAGCCCGCTGTAGCCTATGTGGTGTAAAAGGTTATCTGGGTGATTGCGCTTGTTGAAAGTGGACTGAAACGTACCGTAAGGATCATGATTAAATTTCATGTGTGCCGGGACCGTTGAGTCAGCAAACTGCGGTGGGCAGCAGCACACAGGTATTAGCAGTTAAAGGCGTTAAGTATTCTAGGGAATATTGTTTAGTATAGTTAAGAAAGGGGGTTAAGGTTGAAGCATGCGGGGGGACGACGACAAAAGTCTGTGTACACAAACAATATGAAATATATGATAAGGCCGCAAAGAAAACTCCAGAAGGCTGCATGCGGCCTTAAGACCACGGGTTCCCCACCCCTGGAATAGCGTTTGAGAACTCTTCACTATGGCCCCTTATTACAGTAAAACCCAGAGCATAGAAGGTTCTCTCAGTTAGTTTTAATGGTTGTGTACAGGGTACGGGAGAGAGGAGGCAGTCTATGAGGCATTCAGGACAACTCCACAGGGCATCAGGGTCTACGCTCATACAAGGACTCACACCATGCCCAGTCAATTCATGAGGTGGCAAGGGTCTGTTGCTGCTCCCCAATAAGCCAAGTCCCATGGGGACACTTACTGGGCAATGGTGGGAGAGAATGGCAGCAGTGGACCATCATCTTCCTCAAGTGGCACTCTACACTTCTCAGATATCCTGACCTTTGATGCTGCATCATGGACCAAGGCATCTGGGCATTTAAGAGGATGGCCCACTACTGTTGCCCGGACCCTGCTGCCTCCCAGTAAGCCACCCCATTGACCACCCAGCTAAGAAAGTCAACACTGAACCTGTCAGTGAATGGACAAGAGTCCACCACCACTACACCTGTGAACGGCAGCATGAAAAAGGACTCGTATGCACTGCTGACCAGTTCCTGGGTACCATGACTCGGTAGCTGGCACATGCTTTCCAGCCATTGGGAACCCTAGCAAGACTTTGACCCTTGAGCCCCCCTCAAAGCTGGAGCTGCCAGTAGATATGATAGGACCAAGCTGTTAAATGCTGTATACGTTAAAATGAATGCCTTGAAATATGCCCAGCAGACATTTTATAAAGAACAATAGTTCCATTAATAAAAGTAAATTGCTTTATGAACTACTTTTTGTTTTTGAAAAACAGTATATAAATATTCTTAACGGGAGATGCTGGAGCACTGATACAATGTGCTCTTGTGACCCACTCCAGCAAGGAGGCAGGCCACTCTGTTTCACCAAGCTGGATATCACAGGGCAGATGGGTGCAAATGGCCTCCAAACATTTTCTTTTTTAAATATAAAGAAAAACAGCTACAGGAGACTATGAATTCAATCAGAGAAACAGCAGGAGGAGGAGCTGCTTAACTCTCTCATTTCTGGCCATTTTCCCCATCAAAAACCCCTCCCAGCCGCTTTTCCACCTGCATGGAAATGTGATTTTGAGTTGCCATATTGAATGTGAAATGCCAAATGAAACCCAAACTATAACACAAGCATAGAATGTGGTAAGAAAGGTGATGTAACACCCATTTTTGGTGGGGGGGGGGGTTGAAGCATAGTGGAACACACACACACACACACACACACACACTTCAGCAGCTGAAGATTTTTTTCTGAAGTTTCTCAATTTTATCAATACAATAGTTGCCATTGTTAGCACTGAGGCATGGTGCAGGACTTTGGGATACTGGGACCCCAATATAGTACTGATACCCCACTTAACTGGACTACTTGGCTCACCACCATGGGGAAAGAGGACCAGGAGATCCTTCTCTGACTTGTTGGCTTTGCCAGAAGCAGCCAACCCACTCTGCTCCATACATGTTATGCAAAAGTAGAGCCAGCTATGACGCTCAAAAGGAGAGGAAAGGGGTGAGTTCTCATCCCTTTACTAACATCTCACTGTTTTCCCTCTTTCACCAAGCAAGCAGGCAGAAACAGGAATAGGCTGAGAAAATCAGGGATGTAGCAAACCCTGTACTTGCTTCCCTGAAGGACAGAGCAGTTGAATGTAAACTGCTGGAATGCTGGGACAGGCCCCAAAGACAGGGGGTTGTTTTGCTTGAGTCAAAGAGAGGGGGCAGCCCATCTAGTGAAAGCCAGATCTATTCCAAGAATGCCAGAGGAAGGACCCTGCCTTATCCAGTGATGGAACTGGGGTTCTTCTTCCCCTTCCTTGCTGCTTGTTGACCTCCTCTGAGCCGTCACGCCTTTTCGCTTCAAATAAATTTCAGAGGCCGTACTCTGCACAAGACTGGGCAAAAGGTAACCACCATTGGGGTGACAGGTGGGACCCCAAGATACCTGCTTTTATGCTAGCACAGCAGGGTAGAAATCTTAATCAACTCTTTCCTAGGTCCCTCCAGCATATGCACCCATACAAAATCAGAATGTTTGTGTGTTGCTGCCTGCATTTTGGTGCTTTTTCTTGCATGCTTGACTGCAATTTAATATTTGAAAGCAAACAGAACTCAAAGATTCACAGCCATAAACCTGCAACACAATGAGGCATCTTCTACCAATTTTTCTTTCTTTTTCGTTTTGGAAGGGTTTTCTTCTTTACAAGTGTGTTTTTAAAATGTCCTTGTTTTTAACTGACTTATTTTAAACAATATTGCAAATCTAAACTGTGTGAAATTGGCCACTGTGAGACATGACTATCGTTTCAGAGGAACCCATGCTGAACTGGAAGTCCTGGTAACCTTCAAGCACAATTACAGCAACATGAACTACCTGGGTTACTTTAGAAAATGGTAAGTGTCAATTAGTTAAAAATTTGGTAGTTTACTTATTAATAGTAAGACAATGGAGGAAACACAATACTGGTACTAAAAAACTGCATGCACACCCATTCATTTTGGGCACAAAGTGTTGGTGTTAACTTTAATGCCTGTTCACCCAATTGGGAGGAACACTTTCAAGCAGAAAGTAAAAGGGAAAAGAGTGCTATGCAGTTAGCAATCTTAAATTATAGACTGAACCAAAGAGTCCTGCAAACACGTATACAAGAAATATAACTGAAGGACAGCAATTAAAAACATAAGCCTGTCTAACTCCGAAGCCACCTGACTCAGAAACAAGTCCCACTAAATCCAATGGAACTTGCTTCCAAGAATGCACAGGACTACAGATAATCTTAGGTAACACTACAAGCTGCTTGGTATTATTAGAATTCCCATTTTCTATTTCCCCTGCAGCAACAAACAGAAGGATCTCTACATTTAATGAGAAGAAGGTGAATAAGACAATGGAATCCTATCCCTTATATTTTTCACAATTGGCTTGTCCACCATGAACTTCTCTGGCAAAGCTGGTGCCTTAGATTACTTGTTCAGTAGATGTGAAGATAATCTTGCCAACTTTAATTTCTGCCTTTGCTTTCTTTTGAGGCAGTTCTGATTAAGCCTGTGTAGGTATCTTAAGAGCAGCCATGGTCTCATGTTCATTTTCTCATTTTGGAATATTTTGTAACAAAAAGGTTCTTGGTTCTAAGTCAATTATGTACTCTTATCTTTGGCTTCTTTGTACTTACTATGGTCATCAATGGTCTTCTGCATCCCACCCCAAATTCATTTAGGGTGAAGTGCCAAAGATTGGCCAGTAAGAGGCAGGCCACTTAATCTCCTGGGCTGCTTTAGCCACAATACTCAGTCACTTATGGCCACCGGAGTAAACTGCTAGAAAATCTGACACTTGTTATGTTTGGCACCCACTCAGTAAGATTCATGCGAGACTGTCTGAGCCATCTGCACTGGGCACACTTTTGGTAGTACTCTCCATGTGCTATAAGCAGAAATGCTGAAGAAATCTATGAGGTATGAATGAGTTAAGAACTTGAGAAGAAAGGTGCTCCTAAAGTAAAAGGTCACTCCATTTTCACACACTTGTTTAGAATCTGAAGCGCAGGCTATACATTTTTTTAAAAAAACGAAGGACTATAAATGAATTGCTCCTGAGGTGAACAACTTTGGAGATACCATGGAATGAGGCACATGCAATGTTGTCAAACAACAGAGGAGGGCACTTCCCCACAAACTCCACTGTGAGGGGAAAAGGAAAAAAAAAACAGTTAGCTGGCAGCGGGGGGGAAGGGGGAGAGGTGCCTTGCACTGCTGTTAAGAGCTCTAGAATGTCGTTTCATTGGCCTGTATACAGTTTCACAATATGATGGACTGATCAGAAAAATGAAGAGCCAGAGGTTCTGGTATGGATATACTTCCCAAAATCATCTGCTGTGACAGTTAATGCAAATTTAGTTTCTCTACAATGTCCATGTCTTCCTTCAGTACCTCATGTACCTTTCTCATTCAACAGTCGTACTGGTCTGACTGGTTTCATAGTCTGGTGTATTTAAATAAATAAATATTTACTACTTTTTTTAGACACATAATTCATACCCACATGAATGGATCAGAATATGGATCTGCACACAACCTGCCAGATCATTAACACAAACCAGTACTAGTGACTGTACAGTACTAGTACAGTAGGCACTTGTCCCACCGTTATGTTATGGTGACTATGTGGCACTACCTCACATGGCCCAACTGTGAGGTAGGGTGAAGAGGGTTGGTGCAGTGGCGTACTGGTGGGCAAGAAGTGGCAAGCCCTTCGAGAGAGTATGGGAAAGGATAGATCAGGAATAGTAGAAAGTGAAGAAGCCTCTTTCTTTCTGTAGGCACAACGGTGACATCAGTTGTCTCCGGTGACAGTGGTGGTACTTCCAAAGGTGCTACTTTAAAAAAAAAAAAAAGGTTGAAATGCCCAGGTCTATTAGTCCTTGTCGTCACACACACAGTACTAGTATCAGCCTACAAACTGCAAGACATATTGCAATAACGTTCTTGCACAAACATATTTAATGGGGCTATTTTCCCCCTGTATCAGGGTGCCAAATAAGTAAGGTAGGCACTTAAGCAGTATGAATAAATGAGAAAGTGTTAATTTTTTGTAGATTTTTCATGTGATTAAATTATGGCCCTGTAAAGCCGGTTACACCTTCTTGCTATATAAAATATTTTTCCCCAAACAAGTTTCAACTATCAAGTAAAAAATGTTAAAACACAGTGCCTCCAATATGCAAGTGTAGGAAAACCCTTAGAACCTAGTGAAGCTCTGAAGTAACGCTCTTTCTACTATTCATGGATAGGTTTCAGCAACCTGCTATGTGTCCAACCACCACTAGATCTGTAAGTCCTATGCAGCATGTTCTAATCTAGTCACATTTTTATTCAATATATTAACGACACCAAAGGTATACTGCATCAGTACATGTAACTGTTCAATTTAGACATTATTTTTGGAATACCAAGCATGAGCTGCAGTGAGAATGCTTACATCTGTAAATGCTTACATCTTACATTTTATTTATTTATTTATTTATTTATTTACTTACAATATTTCTATCCCGCCTTTCTCCCCGAAGGGACCCAAGGCGGCTTACAACAGAAAAAATACATGTTAAAAAGAAGATGTTAAAAATACAATACCAAAAATACATACATAGTTTCAAAACAATAAAAAACAGTTAACAAAAACTAATAAAAACATCTAAAAATTGATTTAAAATTACAATTAAAACAGATCATAAAAACAGCAGCGCCCCACCTGTACCTGCAGAATGTTTAAAAAGGCAAGGACTCAGAAGGCTTCTTTGAACAAGAAGGTTTTTAGGCCTCGCCGGAAAGTGTACAAGGAGGGAGCAGTTCGTAAGTCAAAGGGGAGGGAATTCCATAGGTTGGTGCCACTACTGAGAAGGCCCTGTTTCTGGCCGCCGCCCCTCGCACCTCCCTGGGCAACTGCACCCGCAAAAGGGCCTTTTGATATAACATCTGAATGATATAACATCTGATATAGTGAACTGCATAGGCAGTATCTAGATTATTTTTTGTCCTCTTACCGATTTGTTGGTCAGATGAGCAAAAAATCCGGTATATGTTAGGAGGTTCTGAAAGATTGTTCACCTGTTTGGTTGCCCAATTTATGAATCTAGTAATTCAAATCCGACAGAATCTTCCGTTTTAGGGCTCTGAGATTAAACTCTGATACTATGGGGGTGAGTTGATATATTGGACTATGTGGGTGGGTAGGGAATGTGAACTGCTGTTAGGGGACTCTGATGTCGATGTTTGGTTTTGAAATGTTTTGTTGTGTATTGTATTGTCTGTTTGTTTATGCCAATGAAGGTTATGGTATGGTATGGTATGTAAACAATACTGGTGGTCAAGAATATTTTGGTTTTTAGCACCTTCATCAACAGTTTTCTCTTCAAAAAAGAGGAAAGAACAGATAAAATCCAAGCAAAATTCAGACTGGTAAACACAGGTCAAAAATGTATTTTCTTATAAACTGCTTACCAAGTCAAACAATTATACTTCTAACAGTGTTTTGGAATGCAAAAATTGACATCTGTGAAAAATTTAAACACACCACTTAACATCAGCAGGACAAGTCATGGGTTTTTGTTTCATCATTAAACCCTGAAACTAGGAAGCTTGCAGAGAAGCAAATAAACCTTCAAATTTATTAATTTTGGAATTTGTAATATAACTAAAAGGTAAATAAGGTTTATCCTACTGATTAATATGCAAGAAATATTTATGAAATGTAATGGTCATTATGAGCTAAGAATTTCAGGAGCGGAGTGCTTATCAGCCACCATAAGATGCCATCAGCTCGCTTACAATGCTTTCAAAGTTTTGTGACATTATTCAAAAGTGCAAAGTCATTAATTATAATTTAATGAGTTTACTTAGAAAATTGCACTTAATTTAGTTTGATATTCAACAATCATATTATGCTGGAATACTGAATCATTCTCCCATTTGCACAGGCTAGTTCAAAGGTATGCAAAGATGAACTGACAAGATCAGTTTTCAAAATGTTTGTATGTGTGTACATAATATACAATTCATGTTGTTCTGAAAGAGAATGTGTCACCATGTCAATTTAAACAGATGTGTTGATGTATAAACCCTTAAATTAAACAACTCAATATGTGTTATAATTGGATGGCATATATAAGATGGCATGCTACTGAATCAAAAACACAACAAAACATTCAGTTTAAATCGTGATCCTGCAAGAATTTTGGTGCCCTATATAGCTCAATACATGAGGTTTCAAAAGGAGATTTTATTTACAGTATGTGCTGTTCCAGAAACAATGCTAGATAAAGCATTGTGATCTACCATCACCGCAAAATGCTTCAATTTTTGTAAAGGCTTTTGATTATTTAACTATTTGTTTAAAGAATAGTAAGTTGTATTTTAAAATGCTGAAGTGGATTCTTCTATACATCATGATTAGTGTCATCTGATCATAACATAAGTGCATCTAACACAGCTGCCATGTCAGCTTCTCTTCAGGAACTAGGTCTTAATCATAAATCAAGTGACTGACTAATTTAACATTGTTAATACCAATAAGTAGTTCCTTGGAGTCATTCCAGTTTTTACACCTTTCAGAAGGTCAATACACCTACTCAAGTATATAACAGTATTATCATTCACACTGTTTTCTTCTTCTCCAAGATTGAAAAATGACATGTTATCATTTAAATGTTACTATGTTTTTACCAGTAATTAAAAACGTTGATTTGTTTGAAAGGGGTACACAGCAAAAAAAAAAAAAAGAGTAGCTTTAAACTTTCCAAGTTCTCCTATTGCCGAAAACATCTCTTTGATGATGCCGTAAAAGCTACTCTACTGTTAAAAAAACGTTTATTGCTCATCCTTCCTGAATTAAATTTAGCTTCCTTACAAAATTCCACAAATTAAAGCAAGGAATATTTTTGTTAGTTGAGCAACTAATCCAGTTGTCATTCAGATTAAAAAATATGAACCAAAAGGCACAAATTAAAATACATCTGCTAATACAAATATATTTTAATCACTTGCATCTGTTTACACTGCCATAAGTGACAAAAAGGCCTACATTATGCTCTTCATAATAATTTATTTTGCACTTTAATGCAAAAGATACTGCATAAAGAGAGAGGATTTAAAGATCAACTACGCTGCCAGGATGAAGAAAAAATGGTCATCATTCCAACTACAGTAGATGCCATTCCCTATCACACAATATTTCCCACTCATAAATACATGACAAATACTTCCTCAATCATTTTTTACGAGCAGGGATGCACAGGGGGTTGTCAATGGCTAGCTTGAGGGAAAATAGGAACAGCAGGCGGCAGAAACTGTACTGAAAATGGCTATGTGGTAAATTCTCTTCTGGAACATCACTCAGCTATCCCAGGCTTTGATCTTTCTGCTACAATTACACTAACATCCACAAAACCTGGACTTAAAAAAAATAAAAACAAAACCACCACCCTGAACCATCAGTTCTTCATAAACACAATAAGATTTTTACTGTGATTTTATAGTATAAATAAGACAGTTACAAATTTAAAACATTGTAATCTATATGCTAAGTTTTGCATTCTGTCATCATCACAACTGGTCTCACAAAAAAACATGGGGTGTCTGGCGACAGATAAATCACAGACTGGCGTCTTCCAAGCAGTCTGTCTACCATTAAGGTAGGAGAAATCACATTTACTGTACAATTAGAGGCAGCGATCTCTACCTGTAATCACCCAAATGCAGGTGTGATGGTCCATTCTATACACATAAACTGATCCATTTTCAAACAAACTTTGATGCATATTTTTTATTGTGGCACTTCAGAATCCTTTGAACACTGAATTCAGAATACTAAGATTTATCGCATTCCATTCGTGTGAAACTTTGAAAATACTCGTAGCAGATTGTGACCTGGAGAGCCATTGCATCTACAAAGTTTTTTTTTTTTTTTTTTGCAAGCTAGATGCAGTTTGAAGTAACCCATGATAGAGAATGGTAGATTTGATTAAATGTTTTTGGCCAAGATTCTATTCTGAACCAGAAGTTCAAAAATCTGACCACTTAAAACAGTTCAACTATATTTCTTAGAATATAAATACATTATATCACGAGAAACAGAGCAGTTTTCACTGAAATAATTTCACAGAATTTATTCTAACAACTTATTAGAGCTAACCATCTGACATTAATTATTGCTTTGGCTTCCAGTCTATGGATGTTTATTTTTCAGTTTAAAGCCTTCTCACTCTTTGATATCATATGGAAATGAGAAATTTTAATGGAAAATTGAAACCATGTGCATCTAAGTACTTAATGAAGTACAGGGAAAATGAAAGGGTGTGTTTTAGGAGAATTCTGATACACTAGATCTAAATAGTTTTGCAAAAGAAATAAGCAAACATAACCAAATATTAAATGTGTTTCATTGGGACATTTTTATAATGCTATATACTATGACATTTGTAGTAAAAAAGTCTTTTAATTAATGTTCCCTTATGATACAATACTGTTCCTCTCATCTGAAACTTTTCCATTACAAGCTTACAGCATTCTTTTCAAACACCAGACCTCTAATGTGTCACCATACTCTGGGATTGAATCTTAATCCCAGTCACTGCATGTCTGACAGTTTATTCTGTAATTATCTATGCATTCATATTATCAACAGTAGGAAAAGTTTCTGAACTACATGTGACAAACATGCATTACACTACACCTTCTAAATTGTAAGATTTTATACATGAAGCTGAATTTTGTAAACAGTATGAATTTTCCATGGACTAGGACACATGATTATCTGCAGATAGAGATGTTCTATATTTCTTTTTCTCCTGCTACATTAAAATGCCCAGGTTTCGCATGAACAATTTCTGAAGTTAAATATAATTGACAACTCATAAGTCTTTAAAAACCGGGCATAGTCTTAAGGTATTTTCCCCCTCAGTGCTAAAACTACTTAAGGTAGGAGGGGAAATTGCTGCTTCTTTTGTAAATCTTTAAGAGAGTTTTATCTTTATTGTACTTCAAGAAACAAGGTTATAGATACATTGCCAATATTATAATAAAAGCATTTATTTAGTACAACAAATACTGTACTCCCAAGTACAACAGCATGACTAACCATTACTTTGACAAACCCTGAAGTGCCTTTGGAAAAACAGTAGTGTTTTGTTTTGTTTTGTTTTAAATAAAGAAATGAAGTCAATTTCAGTAAACTCACCATTTGTTTTTTTTTCTAATGTAGTCTTTTTCAGAAAGGTTAATCAAGTAGATCATTGGTTTTGAAGTTAAAAACAAGTGTTTGTTCAGTACTTCAATCTAAAAGTAGGGAAATAAAAGCTAAGTTAATACATACAAGAAACTCATATTGCAGCACTGCCAGATTAAACAGAGGTTTGTTTTTTAAAAATTGTGTCTCTGAAGCATAGAAGTAAATTGTCAAAAGCAATTCACATGGTTTGCAAAATATGGCACTCATTTACTAGTGTTAAAAGTTTAAGATATGATTTTTTTTAATTTAAGAAAAGACAACATTAGATTTGATGGATGATGTGACTGTATAGCCTACCTCTTTGTCATTCCAATCATGATAGAAACGGACTGGCTTTTTTTCATCTATTACCCAGCTTTTGATTTTGCACATGATATCCTGTGCAGATTTAAAAAAGAAACAAATTACATTAAAAATAGAATACATTCAGCTATGTCAGACAGTGATTTCTTATGAAGGAGTCATTTTAGACAGCAAAATCTGACTTGCCTTCTTACTGAAATGATGCATATCTGAAAGGGGACACAGGAGTCAAGTTAGGGCTAGGGCTGATGAACCCAGAATAACCCCTTCACTGAAAAATGCAAGTTAAACTTGCTTCTCTGTAAACTGAATGAAACATTCCATGTATAAATTAAACTGTTTTCCACATCCTATATTGGCATAGTAATTAAGCATCCCAATGGAAGAAACCATGTATACGAGAAACATGCTACTGGGACAAAGGAATAAGTGCAAAGAGTGATGCGCATGTTTTTAAAACACTGGTAGCAAAAGACATTGAGCTGATTACTGGTGATCCATCCTTCAAGATATTAATTCAAATGACCAAAGGCCTCCATATTCGGCATTAATTTTTTGTCAACACCTTCTCCTTTCCTCCAAAAATGAAACCTGCCAAAGCTTCCATTACACAATGGCAAGAGCCTTGCACTGGTGACCTCCAACCAGCTGCATTCACTTTCAGAACATTTCTCCCTGCAGGAAATCTAAAGGCCTTTTAGTTAGCAAGCTAGTGTGCATTCAGAAGGAGTAACTGCAGGAAGAGCCCAATGTGCTTTGTTTCTCTGGCCTTTCTTCACAGAAAGATTAATCATCTGTGAAATGGAAACGGCAAACAGCAAGTGACACAAACTGAACCCTTCAAGCCTTTCCTCATCAGTTTTGTGGCTCTGAATCTGAAAGCTGCGTGTGGCAAGGGTTGCCTTACAGGCAGGTGTTAATAAAAGGCTCTTAGGTCTGAAAGGTCAAACCAAGCTCTTCTAGAAGTAGTAGATTTTAGTGTCAATTTTTGTCAGAGATAATTTATGGTCATGCTTTAAATATTGCATTTCATGAAAGTCATCACTGGTGTGCTGTTCAATTAAAGAATTGCTCATGAATTTCTAGTCACCCAATTTTTTTTTCGTTAAGGCGCATGTTTAGTTGATTGATAAATAGGATAAACATTTATAAATATACAGCCTTAATATTTAGTATACCTACTTTTCCAATCTTACAATTTCTTCAGGGGGAAAAAACAAGAGGAAAGCTCTTCTAAATCCTTTAGATCCTGATTTGCAACCCTTCAGGAACAAGACTCCCCACAGATTTTAAACGAGAAAGGGGCAAGCTGAAAACTTTTAATGAAATATAACATGTTCTGCCTAAGAATAATCACTTTTACTCTCCTATAACTGATTTTCACTCATAAATGTTTTAAAAGTGGCTAATGTAACACCATTTCCTACAAGGAGAAGATCAAAGTGCTATATTACAAATGCATTATGATTAAAAAAGCACTGTGCAGCCTTGCTATTAAATGTTCTTTAAACCCTAAAAGGCTTCCCATAGATCTCACTTGGCACTGCATATACAACCTTTGACAAGTAATGTAGACCATTTTTATTCATTGCCTAAAATTGTAGGCAATTATGTGCGTCACACTGGCCACCTGCAAGTTCTGAATGCCTGCTCCAGTTGTCAGAGCTAAAAACTAATGTCGGAGGGGATTAATCTAGGGGGAGAGAGTCCTCTTTAATGGCTCCAGCAGGTGAAATGGCCCAGCTGGTTACTATGATGAGTGGCCAGAATAGCTTATGTAGAGACATGCAACAAGATTACACATTTAAAAAAAAAAAAAAACATAGTAGAACTATCCTGTCCTTGGGCCCTCTCTCTTTGGTTTGTGTTTTTTCAATCAATAAGTACTTCATTTAAGCTCTTATCTTATTCTTAAGTAACTCTTACTGTTCATTATTAAAACAATTCCCCAAGAATCAACAATCCCTGCTTTATTTGTGAAGGAATTTTTTTTCTCTGATTTCAGAGTTAACTGTTATAAGTGCAATGTTTTAAAAGTGATCATCATTAGAAATGTTCCCAAACACATTATAGCATGAGAACAGTCTCTGGAACTTAACAGTTCAGGTTGACTCCATGTTATAATGAAAGAAATCACGGTCTTTCACATTTGTTTTATCCTTCAATTATCTGTACATAGGTCAACAGCAGTTTTAGTGTGGCTATGCAGTTTATCTATTTCTTCCCAAATGGAACAGTAGACCTTATTCATTGCAGCACAAAAAGAATTGGCCATCAAGACTTCCCTGTAGATTAAACTTTGGTATCCAAATTCGTACTCAGACAAACTAAAATCATTTTATCTTCTATCACAACCTTCCAAGTTTGGCTACAAGTGCCCTTTTGGGTGGCTGCCTCGCAACTGTGAAACTCACTTCCTTTAGAAACCTGTGAAAAACCTGAGCTTACGCATCTATCAGAAGCATTACGAGTCTGACTCCCCTGGGCTGCTTTTAAAAAGCAGGTTTAAGTAAACATGAGAACCATTAACTTTAAGTACATCCTATGCATACAATATTTATCTTAACTGATACTTTATTGCTTTAATCTGACTGAGAGTTATGGATCTATTTCTTTTCTTTCATTCTTTTTAAAGATGATGAACATGATCCTGAACAAGGTGACTAAGGGCAGGGGCCTCTCCTTCCTCCAACCAAAAGAGATCATAGATTTATGAATGATATTAAAATATCTGTCTTTCTATGAAGAATATACTGGAACTGACCAATTCTACTATGGGAAAGTTACCAGCAAATCTTCTTGCACACAATCCAGCAAGTCTCTAAGTAGTGTTCTGTGAGCAGCTGAGATTTCTCTCATTCTTTTCACTTCAGCAGTCCCTTCCCCCCCCCAACCCAAACTGAAAAGCCATGCTTTAAAACCTTTAAAAGAAAAAAAGAGACAATAAAGCCACCAGCGTGCGCCCTGGAGGCTTCCTGGACCACGGCCATTATGAATGATTGTTCTCTACAAAAATAAAGTATTAGAAATATGATATTCCCTCTGGTTTTAAAGACAAGAGACTAGATCAAAGATTGAATCAGATGAACTAAAACAATATTTTTCTGGTGCAAGATTCAAGCATTCAGATTTAGTAAAATATAAAAAGAATAGGCTGCAAATATGCAGAAAGCACAGATGAACTTCAGCTAACTGCATCAATGCCAGAACATGGTTAAAAAGGAAATTCTTCTAATAGAAAATAAATTCTATTATTTTCAGTTCTTCTAGATGTACAGAGAGCTGTCTCTATGGCCTAGTTTTTCCACTAAGATGGATAAACCTATGTTTAAGCTGTATTACTCTGGAGGACTGCAGGTGTGAATCTCACATGACTAAATGCTCCACTATGCCAAGCAAAACCCATCCACATAGAAAACTAGGTGTTAGGGACAAAAGTTCTAGTCTAGACTTCTTCCTCAAATGCAAGTTTTGATGTGCCGGAATTTGTTTCAAGTAGAGGAGCATTTTAAAGACATCATGTAATAATTCACCTGCAGTCTGAAGAGGTATAACCCACACTCGGATTTACTGCCAAGAAAGCACCATGTACAAGTACATGGGGGGGGGGGCATATCTGCTGATCCACTATTCGCGGATTGTTATCCACGGATAGCAGATCCCCCCGGCCCCCTACACGACCCTCCCCCAGGCACTTACTTTTAAGCAAAGAAACCTCCGTTTTTTCTTGAAAAGGACCGGGATAAGCAGCCTCCTTGCAGGCATCACCAACAAGACTTAGGTGCTAGAGAGTCTCAGCAAGGTTGCAGAGACTCTCTAGCACCTACATCTTGTTAGTGAGGCCTGCAAGGAGGCTGCTCATCTGGGTCCTTTTCAAGAAAAAGCTGTGGTTTCTTCAGTAGAAATAAGTGCCTGTGGGAGTTGTAGAGGGCGTGGGGGGGTCGCGCCTGCTCGCAGGGGGGTCAGAAAACCACAGAGGGGGCATTCGCCCCTTTCTGTGGTTTCAAGTATCCACAGTGGGGGCTGGAACGTATCCCCCGTGGATACGGAGGCCCCCTGTACACTAGTGATGTGACATGAACCTGACCCAAGTGACAGCTTTCTGGGTTTGCAAAAGTCCGCCACCTACTCCCTGAACCTTCTTACAAGTTTCTGGAATACTGAGGTGAAGTTTCCAGACTAAAGAACTGCCTGTCTGATGAGTCAGCTGCCCTCACATTTGATCATGAGTACATGCTCCACTCTGGAACATAGGAAGCTACTTTATACCAAGTCAAACCTGCTCTCACACTGGCGTCGCTTGAGGTGGGGCGGAAAGCTAAGTTCTGCAGTTTTCCACCCCACCGTTATTCTCCTGCACGAGGCACCCTGCCCCCTCATCGTAGGAGCCCGTCAGCGGAGAGAAAGCAACGCGCAGGAGAGTGGGTCCCGATACAGTGTCATTTTATAAAGTGGGTCCCAGTGCTAAAACGTTTGAGAACCACTGCCTTAGTCTGATAGAAATGCATAGACAGGCCTCCAAAAGGCCTATGGCAACTAGAAAATCCTCATGCCATTGGCGTCTCTGGGGTGTGGCGGGGTGGGCCGCCGGGGGGTGATGCGCGTCCACACGCACATCATCCCCGGCTCCGTGCGTCTCCCTCCGGAGGCTCCGAGGCGGAGTGTCCTCCCCGGCCAGCGGTCCGTCCCGTCCTGAGGCCCTATGCGGCGGCTTTACACATTTTTGCACATGCGCACAAGCTTCTGAGAGCAAAAGGGCAGTGTCTTGCCCTCAGAAGCGTTGTGCGCACGTGCAAAAATGCAAAAAATGGCGCATAGGGCAGAGGAGGACGCTCCGAGGCCTTCTCCCGGCCTCGGAGCCGGAGACTGACACATGGAACCGGTGGAAGTGGGGGTAAGCCGCAAATTTTTAGGGGTCACAGGGGTGGGCAGGGGGTGGTGCGGCGCCCCCCTGCTCTGGGGTGACGCGTGCCATATCGACGCCTCTACCTCATGCTATAATGAAATGAAGAGTTTGTATGAAGAAGTATTTCTTAATTAGGAATTTGTTGAGTCTTAGGTTGTTTCCATCTCTGTACTTTTTTTAGATTCTAGTATGAATCCACTATGTATCACTTTTCCACCTGATTCCAAGGTGGCTGTTGAGGTTCTAGAGCGCTGCCTGGCAGCAGTTGGGACCTGAATGAGGACTAACAACCTGAGATTAAACCCGGACAAAACAGAGGTTCTCCTGGTTCCGAAATCCACGATCCAGGTGTTAGTCTTGCTCTGAATTGCACTCCCTCTGAAGGAGCAGGTCCGCAGCTTGGGAGTCCACCTGGATCCGCAGTTGCTCTTGCACTCCCAGGTGGCAGCTGTGGCCAGGGTGGCCTTTGCCCAGCTTCAGCTGGTGCGCCAGCTGCGACCATACTTGGATAGTGCAGACCTGACCACGGTGATCCATGCCATGGTGACATTGTGGTTAGATTATTGTAATGCACTCTATGTGGGGCTGTCCTTGAAGACAGTTCGGAAACTGCAATTAGTGCAGAATGCGGTGGCCCGTGTAGTCACTGGAAGTAGGCGGTTCGACTCTTTAAAGTGCTGGTTTTGACCTTTAAAGCCCTGTACGGCTTGGGGCCAGGCTACCTGAGAGGCCGCCTACTTCCATACAGTCCAGTTCGTCCCCCTTAGGTCATCAGAGAAGACCCTCTTGCAGGTACCGTCGCCTAGAGAGGTGCGAGGGGCAGCGGCTAGAAATAGGGCCTTCTCAGTAGTAGCACCAACCTTATGGAATTCCCTCCCTTTTGATTTACGAACTGTTCCCTCCTTGGATACTTTCCAGCGAGGTCTGAAGACTTTTTTGTTTAGAGAACCCTTCTGAGTCTTTGGCCTTTTTAACATCTTGTTGGTACAGATGGGGTGCTGCTGCTCTTATGTTCTTGCTTTTAACTGTAATAGTGGTCTCTTATCATTTTTAGATGTTGTTTTTATTAGTTTTAGTTAACTGTTTTTATTGGGTTTTTTTAAGTGATTATGCTTTTTGTATTTGTATTTTCTGTTGTAAGCCGCCTTGGATCCCTTTGGGGAGAAAGGCGGGGTAAAAAAAATATTATAAATAAATACAGTATTATTAGCAGCAGCTAACAACAGGGAAACTGGCTCTATGGCTTGAATGTCTATGATATAATGTATGGCTTTGAGAAGTAATCAATGTTTGTTTAAGTTCCTGAAGTTCAGAGACTTGATTAAACAACCTGTGAAGTTTAAGAATCCTCTGACTATGTGCAGAATGCAGGCATCTGATGTGGACTTGCAACCCATCTGGTTGCAAATGCTGCAACTGATTCTCTGTTAGCTGAGTGGATGAGACAGGAAACTAGTGTTATGGTGAACAGCTCCCTCTTGGGAGGAACAGTGATCAGAAGAAGTGAATGGCGTGTTTCCCCTGCCAGTGTGTTTGGAACAATTCCATCTGTGCATCAAACATTTGATTGTGTGAGCTTATAAAACAGTTAGAGAACCCCAAAAGATTGTGGGTGCTTGGGCTGTTGCAACTTAGCCATAGGAAGGGCTTTCTTATTATTATTCAAGTAGGAGAGACTCAAAGGGAGCCCTGAACAGCTTATTGCACACAATAGAGGTTTGCCAAAAAGTCTCAATCCATGTTCCAACGTCTTGGCCAGATGTTCTTGCATGTTACTATACCAGAGGCCATGGCTAACATACCAAATTACATAGTGTCCATAGAAAAGCAATCTGTTAGAAAGGCAGCTGTGAGGGAAACTGTGAGCTTCTCAGAGGTAGTCGATGGATCCCTGTGAGAAACAGGAGACTGGTCTAGATGGGCCCCATTTGGCCTGATCCAGCAGAACCCTTCTTAGGTTCATGCTACAACATGGGTCTTCTTGATGGTCTTGGTCATCTCCAGTTCTGCTACAATGAGATCTGCTGTCTAAAAGTACCTCTCCTTGATAAATACAGAATTAGTAACAGATGCTTATATCATAGAACGAAAGCTTTCATGGCCAGCTACTAGAATACAAGACACAGGTTTTAATGGGTGAAGTAGCCATGTAATTAAATATAAATACAACCGACGTTTCGTCTTATTTCCTAAGACATTATCTAGGTCTAAACAGCTTGGCTGTTGGGATGGTACTGAAAACCAACATGTTTGGTTGGTGCTTATGACCACTTCTTTCACTTCCTTTCAGGGCTGGTTGGTTTTCAGTACCATCCCAACAGCCAAGCTGTTTAGACCTAGATAATGTCTTAGGAAATAAGACGAAACGTCGGTTGTATTTATATTTAATTACATGGCTACTTCACCCATAAAACCTGTGTCTTGTATTCTAGATGCTTATATGTCCACAGCTGAAGCATCAAAGTCTTTCTTGCGAAAAACTTCTGTTCAAATCCCACCACAGAAACACTTGAGGAGTCCCTTCTCTATCAACCGATACGACTGCTATGGACATCAAGATCACTACAGAAGCATCCTAACCTCTGGAATCCTAAATTATTATATAATATCTGCAAATATACTGTATTTGTAAACTACTTTGGATACAGTCTCTCTTCTAGATTAAAACATTCTGCCCACAACAAAAAACGTTTGGAAAAAGGTACGACAACTGATTTGAGAAAAAAAAAGATCTGTCCCCTAGGGAGCCAAAGATCCCTCTTCTTTCCATTTCTACTCAGGAAAGTCAAGGATATGGGTAGCTTCAGTAAGATAGAAGCTCAGTCATTAACCACCTGTCTAGTCCACTGGGGAGAAAACCACAGGAGAGGGGGGAATCCCCCCAAAAACATAATTTACCCTCTTCCTTCAAAAGCAAATCTAAGGATCTTTCAGAGCATCCATGAGATGTGGTTCTTAGACGGCTCTGTTGCTCTTTCAGTTTGGGGAGGGGAAGCATTAGGTCTCTTCAAAACTTGTTCAAGCCCCTTCTGTTTATCGGCATGGGAGTAATCCTGCAATCTGTGGGAGAAGATGGGGTGTCCCTATAGGGAAACTTGAGGGAAAGGGCCCATGATACCTCAATTTCAAGAAGGAGATCTACAGGGTATCTCACAAAAATGTACACACATTTTAATGAGCTCTAATTCATACATACGTCCTTGTAGAAAACCCGCAACACTCAAACACCAAAGGGAAGCAACTGAAGAGATATGTGGAACCATCCCAGCACACATGTTGGTGGATGTCTGCAGATCCCTTAGTCAACTATCTCAGTGGTGTATGGATGCCAATGGGGAACATTTTGAGCACTTAATCCATTAACTAATTAATTAACTGGGTCAAGCAACTGCTTCTGTGTACACCATATGCAGTATACGTGTGAATTATAGTATTGTAGTACAGGTGGGCCCCCATATCCGCTGGGGATATGTTCCAGGCCCCTCCGTGGATACTTGAAACCGTGGATAAGAGCGAACATCCCCTCCATGGTTTCCTGAGGGCCCCCCACCCTGCCTCCCCTGCAGGCAGGCATGCTTTGCCCCCCCAGCTCTTATTTTTCTTTCAGCAAGCTTTGTTTCTTCCTTAAAACAAACAGAGAAGCAGCCTCCATTGCAGGCAAGTAGAACGAGACTAAGTCCTAGAGAGGCTCTGCAAGGTTTCTGTTAACCTTGCAGAGCCTCTCTAGTACTTAGTCTCATTCTACTTGCCTGTAACTTCTCCTGTTTCTTTAAGGAAGAAACGAAGCTTACTGGGTAAAAAAGTAAAAGCCTGGGGGGGGGGTGTCCCCACGATCCGTGGATAACTGAAACCGTGGATAGCGAATCAGTGGATATGGGGGCCCACCTGTACATGTGTGAATTCTAGCATAATAAATTTGACACTATAAAGTGTGTGTACATTTTTCTTGAGACGCCCTGCAGGTGCAAAATCCAAAGAGTTATGACACAGAGAACTGTACCTTAAGCTACTGGACAAACTTTCTGAATCTGTGCTCAAGACTGGCCTTGACAGCAAATCTATCAGCTCGTCTTTGATTTATGTTGGTGCTTATGACCACTTCTTTCACTTCCTTTCAGGGCTGTTCTCACAGCGGTGCCACACAGTTACCATGCCTAGTTTGCAAGACATGGATCCCATGATTTCCTTGGCTATCAACTGTTTTATCTACCCCATGAATTCATGCTTAGCCTGCTGTCCTGTAGGGCCAGTGATAGTGGTTCTGCCACTATGGTCTCCCCAAAGGCTCTCCATCTGCTGTCCAACGGATTGAGCAGAAGAACTGTCTTCTGGAAAGAGGTAGCCCACTGGATCAGGTAGGAGGGAGAAGGAAAAGCCTTGGAGAGGAAGAGCTAAGCTCGTCTTCCCTTGTTTTTCATATCAATCCCAGCTTCAGGGAGTTGGGCTGGACTCCTCTTTTTTACATCCCAGCCACGGTGGTGAGACGGGTGGGGGGGGGAGAAGAGCAGGATCTAATGAGCTACAATATTGGCCTTTGTCTTATGATATTCCCAAATCCATGAAACTACAGATGGACAACTTGGGCTGACATCTTTCCTCCCACCTCCAAGTCATGGGGGAAGGGAGGGGAGGAAACAGCAATAGTGGCCCCCGTATAACATTACTTCCTGGATGAGGAAATAGTGTGGGTCACTCTGACAGCAGCAGCACCCTTGAGCCATCAACTGCTCACCTAGGAGTCTGAATAGGAGCAAAATGGCACCTAGAAACATTACTCTCCCACTCTGCCTGTAGCCTAGAACCAAGGGCATCTGAGGTGGGCGTTGGCAATTTGGCACTACAGCTATTCATTATCACTACTTTTCAAGTCCCTTTTAAATCTCTAGAGAGACGGGAGTCTTAAATAAAGATATGCAAACATATGCAGACTTCCACTGAGTTCTGTCAAAACCCGGATTCTACCTCAAAAGAGGGGGCCCAGTCTGGAAAGGCAATGAGCTCTTTCTCCCAGTCAAGTTATAAGAATGGTCCTGTTTTTGTATCAGGAGAAGACAGTATCCCAGATGCAGTGACAGTTCTCTGTACACCTGTGAGGGAATTACATTTAATCTGAAATTTTTGTTCAGAGTAAACATGACATGAACATTTAATCAACATGGCCATTTTATTACAGGCCAATGATGAGAAATGAGCAGACACTTATTTCCAGATTTTTTTTATAGCTGATCCAATATTCTAGGATCAGAAAAAATGAAACCAAGCCCACAAAAGCTTTTCAGTTCATGTTTAATTTGTAACAAATTTACAATTTGGTTTCTTCTGTTTTTTTAATGAAAGAATGCTTATTGTCTCAGTTAAATTACAATGCACTGTATACTATTTACAAACACAGCACAATTCTATGCATATCTACTTAAAAGTAAGGCCTTTTGTGTTCAATGGAACTTACACCCAGGAAAGTGGGTATAGGGTTGCAGTCTTAATCATCCTAGTTATCTTAGCATGACTTTAAAAAGCAGAAGACAGATGATTTAATCCTGTGTTTTAGCCTAGTTTACCAAGATTCAGATTTTGAAGTACCGGTAATTCTTCACTGGAGGGAAGACTGTTTCTCCAGGCACAATGGAGTGTGCAAATTCATTTTCTGGACCAGCCAGACTACAGGAGCATCATAAAAACATCAGTTATCACATGTGATAGTTAAATTTGCAGAAATACAGCAAACATCGCAAAGAGAATTGCCCATGACTGAACTCTTTCTGTTCTGAAGGAAAAATATGTCAACTTAAAGGTGCTTTTAATGAGGCCTTTAAATCTTGAACATGGACCAAGAACAGTAAATACTTCAAATTTTCCCCAGCCCTTAGTTTGTTGAACTAGGCAGTATACAAATACCCATAAGAGTTAAATAATTTCATACATTAATAAAGCACTAAATACAACACTGATCTGTTAACGAAAAACTCAGGTGGAAGTTCCCATTTGTCCAGTACTTTAATATTTACTTAATGAAGTTTTAACATGTCTAAAGCTCTATTCACACATATTCAGCTCATGGTGGGACCAGGACATCACACACCTTCTCCCCCAGCTCAGATTTCTTCTGCTCACCCCACATCAGGCTCAACTCACCAATGTACTTTGGACATGAACAACAGGCACATACATTCAAGGCAATGCATCCAGACCTGACAACACACAGTCCTTGTCTAACTGCTAATCTTGCCGCTCTCCCAAGCCTGCATTTCCCCCCCACCCCCAGTTTTAGTTACCAATTGGCAGGCATCAACACAATGTAATGGGGAGCCGCGGCCAATGGTCAACGGAGTCGCAGGTCGAAAAGGTTTGGGAAACACTGCCTTAACTCCTGCTGAAACTCAGTTGTCAGTCTCTGTGTGTGTCCCAATTCAAATTTCATAACTGTTTTCTCTTCCCCTATCACTAGCCAAAAAGTGTCACTTTCCAAAGGCAAGGGGAAATGTTCAGGCATTAAGGAACAATCAGACCTTTTGTTAAGTCCCTGATCAACTATTAGGCAATTCTTTAGGCAAAACCATAGTGACAACCTCACAAATTGGAACAGACAAGCTTGTTAACAATGTTTTAGTAGACCCATCTATTCAACAACTTAGGCTGCAATTCTATACACATTTACCTGAGAGAAAGTCCAACTGAATTCAATGGGGCTTACTTCTGAGAAGACATTATAGGATTGTGCTGTAAGTGCCATAACATGGATTCAAGAAAGAATTATCCTGTCCCACAGGCCTACAGTTCTAGGATAAAATTTCATCTGCATTTTGAGATAATTCATCTAGATCAGGGGTGTCAAACTCATTTCATACAGCGGGCTGAACTGCATTCATAGTGCCTGCTGATGGCCAGAAGTGATGTCATTAAGCAGGTGATTACCAGAAATAAGCACTTTATTCTCTCTCCGACGACTTCTGGAGGGCATTCCGCTTTCTTCGTTTTGTACTCTTTGGGCATAGCCCCTTCTCTTAGTCAGTCAGCAGGGCCTCCATGTTGCAGCCGCTCCTCTTGGAGGAGTGACCCTGCCTTTCCAGACCTGCCCTGCCTATTGGCAAAGATACAGTTTCTTGCTTGAACTATTAAAACCACACATTCTGTGCAACCTTTTTGAGGATTTGACAGCTCCTCAGGCCCCTGGGGGGGGGGGAGACCACTCCAGCAGGGAACAGAGGAGTAGGCACAGCAGTAATGCCAAAGAAGATCAAGTGGATAAAACCACTGTTCATTCAGCAGGTAGGGAGACACATTTTGGAACTTGTCTCCCCTCCTCTCCCTCTCCAGAGCCCCAGGCAACAGGCGCTTCATGACAAAAGGAGCTCCCAATGGCCGCTTTCTTCCTCTTCATAAAGGTGCCATTCCGACTGCCTCCTTCCTCTATTGGGTAGGCACAGAGCCTTGTTGCTCCTACAGAACCCCCCACAAGTAACAAGGAATGGAGGTGTCCCCAGGATAAATAATCACTGCAAGTGCGGAAGAGGGCTCCCCACACTGCAACACATTGGTGGCTTCAAATTTCAGCAGGAAGAAACAGAATCACTGTAAAACAGTGCCCCCAAGGCCCAACCTGGCCAAACAGCCTAGGGGACATCACAATTGATAGCGCCGAAAGCCATCGAGGGTCCACCAGGACCAAAAGAGTTGGCATTCTCCCTGTCCAGGTTCCAGCACAGATCCTCCACTACGGTGACCAAAGCTGTTTGCGACCAGAAGCTAGGCATGAAACCAGATTGAAAGGGATCTAAGAATCTGTTTCATATAAGACACCCTGGAATTGAGACACCATCACTCACTCACCTTACACAAAAACAGGAGCTTAGGAACTGGCTAATAATTCTCTAGTACAGTGGAGTCCAGGGAGGGTTTCTTCAGGAGGGAGAAAATTACTGCCTGCTTTAAAGCAATTAGCAACACCTCCACCATCAAAAATGAATTAGTAACAACCCTCCCTGTCCACTTGGTCAGTCGCCGCCAGCAGATCTAACAAGCCATGACAGGCAAGGGTCAAGAAGGAAAGCAGATGGCCTCACACTCCAAAGAATCCCATCTGCATCCTCAGGTCATACAAACTGTAAAGAATCCCAAACAACTGGACCAACAAGGACCACAGGAACACTGTCCAGGACTGCCAATGCGGAGTCTAAGCCATGACAGGTGCTGCAAGCAATTTTATCTGTGAAGTACCTTGCAAACCGGTCGCGGTGAGTACTGAGTTGTAGTCCTCCATCTCCTGAAAGGCCAGATAAACTAGGCCCTGAACAACTCAGAAAAACTCAGTTGACCGATTCTCTACAGACGCAGTGAGGGTAGAGGGAAAAAGCAGTCTTCGCTGCCATCACCACCATAAAGCAGGCTTTAACATGAGATCTCACCATGTTTGGTCAGACTTTGCTACGAGTGTTCCACCACCATCGTCACTGGCGTCGCTGGAGGTGGGGCGGAAAGCTAAGTTCTGCAGCTTTCCACCCTACTGTTACTCTCCGGTACAAGACGCCCCGCCCCCTCGTCATACGGGCCCGTCAGCGGAGAGAAAGCAACAAGCAGAAGAGTCCCTGCGCGTTGCCTTCGATCCACCGACAGGCTCCTATGATGAGGGGGCGGGGCACCTCGTACCGGAGAGTAACGGTGGTGTGGAAAGCTGCAGAACTTAGCTTTCCGCCCCACCTCCAGCGATGCCAGTGACCATCGTTCTCTAGACCATCTGCCAAGCCGCTTCGCTTCCTGCAGCTTCTTGGTAAACCAAGGAGCTACACGAGTTCTGCGATGAAGTAGGAGGTCACTCAGGAACTAACTGATCCACTGCCTGGCCATCTCTGTATTCTAGAGATTAACCAGAGCTTCAGATGAGTCGCTGGCTTTAGCAACAGAAAACTCCTCAAGGGCCCTCAGGAATCTTTCCATATCCTCAGCTTCCAAGGGCAGATCATACAATTCAGTCCCGCATCTCTGAGAAGGTAAGGTGTCACAATCAGTATAAACCTCATCCGGAAGTGATCTGTTCATGACAAAGGAGTGATTGTACTGGAAGAAGATCCAGAAAAATGGCAGGAGCCGAGTGTGGTGTCAGCAGTGGACCCTTGTTGACAGATCCGGGCAGCGAGGAGTTAACTGATGAAGACTTGGACTTTGACAGGACTGGACAGCAAGGGGTTAACACCCAGGACTGCGGGAGTGGATGCACACCTACCGCCCACGCAGGGTGTGTCCCACAGGTGTTGCTGATAATTAGGACTTTGGTTTGCAATGATTGCAAGCCCCCAGCTGCACCCAATTAATACTGATGAGGGCATTTAGTATATAAGGAGCAAGATTCCAGCTCTAAGGCACCTTGCTGGGGGATGACGGAATGCTGTGGGTTGGAGGTGCTGCTGGACTGGAGAAGGACTATGCTGGACTGCTGGAAGGATTGCCACGCCCAGCTGACAGAGGAGACGCTGATGCAGATGGAGGAATTCTACCACCAGCCGTGGAGAAAACTCAGCTGCCAGGACACTTGCTGAAAAGACTGGTTTGGGGGATTTTTGGAGGGAGACTGTTATTTCTGTTTGGAAGACTGTGCTAAGCAGAAGGGTTTCTGCTTTGAGAGAATTTATGGTGTTAGGGTTGCTGTAAAGCAATAAATTGCCTGTCGGGAGTAAAGTAGCCTTTTTTGCACGCAGCGTTATAACTTATTTGAGAAGGGAGAGGTGCTACTCAGTCTAAGCGGGGATTGGGAAAGCAATTCAGATGGAAATTGTTAAAGGGAACAAAAGTAGCTCCTAAGAGTGGAGTTTGGGTCAGAACCAATTGGATTTAACGGAACAGTGATCTTAATCCACAACCAAATCACCATCCACTTGCCTAGCAACAGACACCAGGTTCAACGTGTGTCCCATCACACAGGCCATGGCAGCCATGAAATCCTGAGCCACTCCAGAACCAGAGGCCCCAGCTTGGCCATTGAAGTCCCTCAAAACCAACAGTCAAGGGCAGAACCCCAGTAATTTGGAGGTGGACCCTGCTTCCCAGGCCTGCTTGGCCAACACACCTTTAACAGGAGCCAAATTATTTGGGGAGTCTTTAGAGGACATTTGGATTTTTTTAAATCAAGGATTTTTTTTAAAAAAAGTTATTTCCTACTGTAAAAAAAAGGATGAACAGGGTCCAGAGGTGAAGGGAGCCTACTCCAATTTCTTTTTGGTTCCCAAGAAGAATAGTGACATGAGAAGTATCTTGAACTTGGAGATGCTACAATTCATTAGAGCTATCACTGAGGAACAGAACTATCTAGCAAGTTCTGGCAGAGGCAAACCTTCATGTACCTATCAGGCCCAGTCACAGATGTTTTTCTGCTTCACATATGGGAAGAGGCACTTTCACTACCAGGTCTTGCCCTTTGGGCTCACATTAGACCCAGTATATTTAGGAAAATACTAATCCCACTGATTAGCGACA
The DNA here is from genome assembly GCA_026170595.1 of Plestiodon gilberti rubricaudatus. NCBI lineage: Eukaryota > Metazoa > Chordata > Lepidosauria > Squamata > Scincidae > Plestiodon > Plestiodon gilberti. The sequence goes on along the minus strand of JANXHW010000001.1, from coordinate 174,259,226 downwards.
GTAGGGCATTTGTCTTTACCTGTACCTGATGAGATCATCATCCAGGACAAGGAATGGAGCAATGTGGAGGCATCGCTGTCCTGTTTCCAATGACACTAGAAAAAAGCCTGCTTTCCTCTGACTCAGCAACTCAAAATCTGGGCTGATCATTGATATAGCACAGGCACAGCATGGTCCTCACAGAAGAGCATTGGATGAAGAACCTGAATTTAACATCATTGGCCCACAGGTTGGACAGAGTGCAGTTGATTACTCTTACGAAACTTCTAGGGTTGGGAGTCTTGGGAAAAACCCAGAAATTCTTACCATGAATTTCTGTTCTCCAGGTCTCCAGGACAGCATTCATCCCGTGCTAACTGCACCATGCTAACATCTAACTTCTAGATGAATGAGGTTTTTTTCCTATTTTAAGCCTCTGCCTTCGCTGTACATGTGGAGGTGGTATCCAGGGTTTCCGGAGGATGGTCCTGATTTATTTTCATATTCCTAGCTCCTCTATTCTTAGGAGCAGAGTTTGCTCATTTTTTTTAAAGACTGTTCCATTTCCTGGTTGGTTCCTGTTCTAGTTAAATTAGGGTTGAGAGAGGTGTGCTAGAGCTTTTCCAGTACAGTCTGGGAGAGCAGGGTCACCCCTCCTCTTTGAGGAGCAGCTGCAAAGCGGCAACCCTGCCGGGGGGGGGGGGGCTATGCCGAAAGGGTACAGAATGAAGGTGAACTGTCCTCCAGGAAAACTACAATCAATTGTAAGAATTTCCATTTTTCACACTTATAAGGGCACCTTTGGAAACAACCCATATTGGATACTCTAGTATCGGCACACAAGTACATAATATCACACAAGAAGACATCTTCAGATGCAGAAATGGCAAAGAACAACATACAAGGAAAGTTTTTGCAAAGTATATAGAAAAGAACAAAGAATAGAAGAATGATGGATTCTGCTAAGATTTGCAAGTAGACAAATCAGAATATGAGAATGAAAGCATTGATACTGCATCGCCAAGCAGTAATTTGAATTTGCTTGCAAGTCAAGTTTAATTTTTTTTCCTAATTTCTTGGAAAGAAAAGACATTCAGTTGTTAACCATTCACTATTAAACATATTAGCATTTCTGCAAGAGTAGCATTTTTATATGCATAATTCTAAAAAGTGTAATGTCTTAATCTTCCATTTTATGTAATCACAATGTAAACACGCAGCTAAAATTAAGATAACTCATTCACTGCAACATAGTTGTGTCACACGCTGAAATACAATTTTGAAAAAGTTTTAGCATCTTGAAAATGGAACTAAATTGTTTTTTTCTAAGGCACTAGAACCTGCTGCTACAAATTATCATTAGTACTTAGCCAATCCCCGCAGCACTTTCAGCAAAGTTTGCAGCACTTTGGACCTTGTTCAGGAAGGAGGGAAGAAGTTTGACATTTGCGGGGAGGGGTCACAACAGCACCAGAATATTTGGGATACTAGGGGAGGAGCTTACCGGAAGCAGTGGGGTGATGGTGTTTTTTAAATATAAAAATGGCAGTCTTGATATAGGCATGCTAGTCTCCATGTGGCTGCCACCAACTGTTTTCTGGAACATACTAGGGACCGCCAGTGCATTCCAGGAAAGGAAATGGTAGACAGCAACCGCCATAAAGACCAATGGTGCTTAAGTAGGCTTACCATATCGCCGACTGGGACGCTCCGTCTTGCCCTTATGGGGCGGGGCGGGGGGAGGGAGTCAGAGCGCGTGCGTTCTGACTCCCTCCCCCCGCCCCGCCCCTTAAGGGCAAGACGGAGCATCCCAGTCGGCGATATGGTAAGCCTATGCTTAAGTCCTGCTTTCGCCTGTTTTTCTGTTAAAAACAAAAAACCCAAACTGCCAATTTCATGGATCTCTCCCCAGAGTAACAAACCTCCTTACCCATTTTTGCCATCTGTGAAAGCAGCAGCAAAAAGGGTGGAGGAGACCAAGTCTTGCCCTAAACTACCATGCCAATGCTGTCATATATAAAATCAATCCTACACTGAAAAAAACTTAAGTGAAAATATTTCTTACTTACATATTCAGGTTTTAATTTCTTGTCACCTCCTCGTACAGCCACTTTTTCTAGTTTGTCTATAATGGGCATGATCATTTCTTCATCTTTTAGCCTAAGTTCTTCATGTATTATTTCAATGTCACGAACTGGTTCAACACTTCCTTCAATGTGTGTGATATCGTCATCATCGAATGATCCTTTTGGAGGAGAGGAAAGCAAAATAAGATGTTAATTGGAATTCTCAACCAACAAAATATACTATGGTATTTAAGAACACCACAGGACAAATAAAAAGCTGAAGATAATCCAGTCATAGGCAGCAAGACAATGCAAAATTTAACTGCAATTATTTGAGTGCTTTTCCAAATAGGAAATTTGTTGATGTACTTTTTACCATCAGGGTCAGTACATTTCACAATGTCTTAGTGGGGCCAAGTAAAAATAACTGTATATCACTTAATAAATATAATGGTTAAAAATAAGAACATCTTCAGTTGCCCATTAATTTGACAGAGTAAACATTCAAATTTCCATGAAGTTTATGTCAAAGAATTCTGAAGTTCTGTACTGTACTAATAGGTTTCCAAGGGAAACAGGATTTACAGAAGGGGGGAGGCTGAAAATCATCTGGCAGACCTCTTCTCTGCTTCAAACTACTTTATCACTATGGTTCTGACGGTGATTAGATAATGAACCACTCAGACACACAATTTACACAGCAGCTAATTTCATCGGTCTGATTTGAGGGTATGGTTTTTAGGGGGCCATCAAAGAAGCAGATGAAGGTGCATTTGTCATATATGAGTGACAACCATTCACACTGTCTCAACAAAATGGTGCTGGCCCTTATTAGAAACACATGCTATTATCACATATTTAAAGTGCAGTTGAAGCCATAATTTCAAATTGCCAACTGGAAACATAAGGGTAAAACAACCAGATATTACTGAAGCATGTGCTCTGACTTTATGCCCCTCTGAAGACATAATGTGGCAACATAATTCAGCTGGAATATTCTTAAATCAATAAAGAATAGCATGAAAACAAAAATTAAAACTATTTCTTAATAGTAAACTATAATTTAAAAACTTTAGACATATTCATGAATAATTTCTCAGAGACATTGTAGACATGATTTAACAACATTACAAGTTTTTATTACTGGCTTTCATATGATTCAATTATTTATTCTACCTATATCAAAACCAATGAGTTTACTACTGTAAGCTACGAAGAGGCCTGCAACTTACTGTGTGTATCAAAATAAACCATCTGTCATATATTTCTAAAGATATGTCTATCAACCACATTCACACATCACTTTTCCCCAGTGTGGGAATGTCACAAAGTTATATAATGGGTCCTCGCTTGCATCTTGGGAAAGGGAAGAGCCTTCGTGCGACCTAGAAGTGGGTCATTAAGCCTGTTGAAGCCCTGCGGAGGCTTAAACAGTGTGATTTCAACATATAAAGGTAGAAAAGGAGATGGGGGGTTCTTTAACAGCTTTTTGAGCATGGACCCTGCTGATTTGGGACCCACAGTAAGTCGAATTCGCAGATAGAAAGGGTCCACTGTACCTTGAAGCCTATGAAAGGTAAAAACTAGTGTCTTTCGGGGTCTTAAGTTTGCACATTGGAAAATACTGATGGTAGCTTCTCAATTAACATACAGGACAATTCTACACATGTCTACTCAGAAGTAAGCCCAATGAGTTTAATGGAATTTACCCCTGAGTAGGTGTATATAGGATTGTAGCCTTAGAGCTAGAAAGATAACGTTCCTGTCAGAACATGCAGACAGGAAGAACATGTATTGATCTGCATAATCTGTGACTACTTGGTCAAATCGTATAAAAAAAGATAGAACAAACAATGATTAGCTATACCAGGAGTGGCCAACCTTCCACCATTAGGGCTTCTGCATTCTTAAGAGTTGTGTAGAAGACAGAATCTTGCCAGCTGCAAATGCTGCTGCTGCTGCTAAAGCAGCTGCACCTGCTGAAATGCCCTCATCTATACAACCATCAAAGGGCCAGGAGCATTGAAAGGTTGGCCACCCGAGCTATGCAATGAAATATTGTCACATACATCATATGTCACGAAAACCGGAAATGGCTGAAAATGGCCGTTTTTTGCAGAAATGAAGATCGGGGAGGCCTGCACGAGCCTCTGCAGGCCTCCCCGATCTTCTGTTCGGCGCTAAATGGCTCTTTTTGGCCATTTCCGGTTTTCCGAAAACCGGAAATGGCTGAAAAGAGCCATTTAGCGCCAAAGAGAAGATCGGGGAGGCCTGCAGAGGCTCGCGCAGGCCTCCCCGAAGCCCAGGTAAGTTTAAAACTTTTTCCCCTATTTTTTGCTCCATAGGATGCATGCGTCCTATGGTCCGATGCGTCCTATGGAGCAAAAAATACGGTATATTCATAGAGCAACAGTTACATCTTTTTCTACTAAGTTCAAAAGCCACATGCACAATCTTTGTATAAGGCCAACATGTCCACCATCACAACTACGTTCTCTTTTAACAGTTCCCTTCAGTTCCACAATCTCCACCCCAATTCTCTCTCTGTGAAGGCTTCTTAGTCTTAAGGTAGCTTCACTACTACCAGCTACTATCAGTCTCTAGCCAGACTGTTGCTCATTTAAGCAAGAAAGAAACTTTATAGGTTTAAAAGGTCATGTAAAAATATAATTAAATATGAGGAATTCCAATGTATTTTAAAAACGTAATAAAATCACCAAAAACCCACACATTAAAAACATAGGTCCGACGTTTCGTTCATTCTCTGAACATTCTCAAGGAACACACATAAAATTATGTGCGAGATGTAGTTAACTATTGGAGTAAAACTGCTGACTTAAATAGAGCACAGCCCTTAAATAGCAACCAGAACTAACACTTGCGCTCAATTCAGAAACATTGCTCATTTCCTTCCTCCCCAAACACTACCCCCAATTCTCACAGACCTGTGACTTTGGAGAAGGTGAAGGAGAAGGTGAAGGAGAATATTCATATTTCTTTTAAAACGTCTGGAATTCATACAATACTTCCGATCTAGACTTTGGCCACTCTTGAGCTTTAAGAATGCTTGCAGTACCTTGCTAAAAAAAGTTTGAATATTTGTCCACATGGAACTCATTGTACTGTTTATGGATCCTGGCAAAATAATTTTACCTTTTTTACATAACAGAGTAGGATGGCCAACAAATAGAAATACACAGAATTTATGAAGTATGAACCACCATGTGATTTGATACCTTGTTAAAAATATAGCTTTCAAGAAGTGTTCTCTAATATGTAATGCTATCATCACTGCCCTTCCAAACTCCAATTTCATAAGGCGCAATCCAAACCTACTTAGGCCGCCATTGTAACCAGCGGCCCAGTGAAATTTTTCGCTGGGACGCTGGTTACAACAGTGGCTTAAGTAGGTTTGGATTGTGCCCATATTTTCTTACAGAGCTGCTCAAACTATCTCAAACTTAAGCCTCCTCAAACAATATTCATTTGCCTCATCAAGTAAATCTGAGTTAATTGAATATGTTTTTCCTCATTTCTCAACATTGCTCATGTAGGTTGTCCATTCTTCCCATGTTTGTAGTCTCATTTTTTACCCGCCTCTCTCTTCTTCTCAGTTTTTTTTCCTGGCAGTCCTGTAGGTCTCTTTTTGACCTTTTCTCTCTATCAATGATAACCTGGAACAGATCTTTAGAAGTATTATATGCCATCTTTACTACTGTAATGCTCAGTTCCCCTCTTTCACCTTAAACGTTTAATTTCTGTGAATCCTACAGCCACAATAACCCTTTTTGCTCATCACTTCTATCTAACTTTTCTTTTTATCACTTTCCTCCATTGGCTGCCAATGGTTTTTCCCATTCAATTTAAACTATTTCTTCTGACCTTCAAATCTATTTATTCATGGTCCGTCCCCTCTTCATTTAGTTTCTTTAATCTATCATTATGTTCCAGACCACACACTTCATTCTGTCTTGTTCTCTTTTGTTTAAATTCCACGTTTCCTTTTCTCCTCTCGCTTGTATCCCTTCTCATGTGCTTATCCCAATGCCTGCAAGAACTTTGCTGGGCTACAAGCATTAGCATATTTATACCACTTTTACCCAGGATGAAGTGGGTTAGGAGAGAACATGAGGAAAAATACCTGCAGAACAAGTTTACTTTGGGCATGAAGGCAGTATCAAGCCCCAATATGTCTGTGTCTTTACAGAAGACACAAAGGCCCTTAGTGACCAATAGAGGCCCCAGTTCTGAAAACCTACAAGAAGAAGCGACAGCTGCCTGAAACACCATTTAAGAGAGTCAGCTCTTTTAACACTACTGTACATAGTAACCATGGGCTATAAAGGAGCTAGCATCAAAGTGGGCAGCATCTTTGTCTGCAAGTATATAAAGGGTTAGAGTAAGAGTTGGAAGCACAAAATTCACAAATTTACTCCTGAATCCACTAGTCACAGATTTTACATCACTTCCAGAAACAGTTCTATTTTTGTATGATATATATCAGCAAATGTGACGGATACTGCAGATATTCAAACTCCTAAGGTATCAGAGACTAATGCAAATTACAAAACTGACAAAAATCTATAGATGGTGTGACTGCCATCCTTTTCTGTGATGAACAGATTCCCTCATAGCCATAGCTATGTACAGTAAGTATGGTTTCAAGTCATCCAGTATTCCCATAAATAGCCTTACCAGAGTCCCGGAAGTGACCGGGATTCGTCCCGGTATCCAGGATCATCCTGGCTGCCGTCCCCAGCATCCCGGCAGCCGCATGGCTTCCCAGCACTTCAAATGGCTCTAAAAAGTTTTTTTTTAAAAAAACCCCAATTCACAGTAACTTCCGGTTTTGCGTTGTAACCGGTCGCTGTGAATTGGTGTTTTTTTTAAACTCTTTAGAGAGCCGTTTGCAAGCACTTGGAAGCTGCCTCGGAGCTGGGAAAGAACTGAGACATATCGCTGCTTAACAAGACTCAGATCCCTCCCTGCTTTCAGTCAGTCAGAAAAAGGGAGGGGGGGCTGGCTTTCAATCATTCGGGCAGGTGCTGCCTTAAGTTTACATTACAATAGCCAACTAAGAGATCAGCAGTAGCAGGTGAGAGAAACGAGAACTGGCTGAAAACCCAAGTGATAAGGAAAAAGGAAGCAACTATTTAGGACAAAGGACGGGTTAAAAACAAACACACAAAATTATGTGTTGCAATGGTGAGAGCATTGGGGTATCTCTGAGGGCAGCACTACATTATAAAGTTAGTAGTTACACACCTGTATATTGCTTGCAGCACAATATCCTATTTCATGCAAAAGCATTATACACTTTTCATTTCTTAAGTGTGCATGGTTGCAAGCCCCCATATCATGAAAACTAAACAACATATAGGAAATGGGGAGGGGGAAGTATATCACTTTCACAAGTTGCACGGTGCTGCATGGTATACAGATGGCATGCACCTGTTAACTACTTTGTATGAGAAATTCCTTGGGGGAAACAGGAAGGGAGGGAGTGATGTCACCCCCTGGAGTGACATCACTTTGGCCCCGGGTGCACCACAATCCTTTGTGATGTCACTTCCGGCCGAGCCAGCCGGTCAAGCTGGTGGACACGCCCCTGCATGTCCCACTTCCGGTGGACACGCCCACTTCCGGTAGAAGTGACATCACCCTTGACCTGCCTTCCGTGATGTCACTTCCGACCCCCTCGGGGTGCCGGAAAATCTGGTAAGCCTGCCCATAAACCTAGATTTTTTTTTCATATGGGAGGGAAACACTATCAGGCATCTTTCCAGATGTTACAATGCATCTGTCTCCTTATCATGGATGTAATTCTCACCAGATTTGTGAGCAGGTGGATTCATCCAGTGAACAAAATACAGTACAAAAGTTGATAGGATCTTGGAAACTGCAACTTTTGGAAACTGCAACTTTAAGCGAAATAACTTAAAACGAAACCAATTTTACCATAGGCTAATTGATATACGTAAACAAGAGTTTACATCATATTTCTGGTCACAAAAACTTCACCCAAGTTCTAAATAAAGACCCAAAACACGTCTAACATTAAACATTGAAATAAATGTGAGCTTTCCGGGCCAGGGTCAAACACACTCAGACATGGGGAGAATGTTCAAACTCCACACAGACAGTGGTCCTGGCCAGGAATCAATTTTTTTCGCTTTAAAACAAAATGACTTATAGTGAAACGACTTTAAGTGAGAACTTGCTGTACCTCGCCAGAACCTGTTGTAACCTTCTAGTGTTTCCCCATCACCATGTTTGGAAACATATTTTACAAATGCAACTCCTTTAATTGACTTGATTAGTTGCTAATGTCACCTTTGAGCCAATAAGAGTTTCGTTGACAGGGCCTTTTGTTTCTATCATATACCGTATTTTTCGCTCCATAAGACGCTCTCTCCCCCCCCAAAAAAATAGGGGGAAATGTCTGTGCGTCTTATGGACCGAATGCTGTAAAAAAATGGGTAAAATTAAAATGTCTTGCTTTAACAATAAAGCAATAAACAATAAAGCCTGGGAGCTTTGTGCAAACATCGCAGCAACTGCGCAGAGCTCCTTGGTCGCTTCCAGTGCCTGGGAGCTCTGCGCAAACATCGCAGCTGCTGCGATGTTTGCGCAGAGCTCCCAGGAGCTAGACGCGACCAGGGAGCCATGCGCAAACATCGTAGCAACTGCGATGTTTGCGCAGAGCTCCCTAGTCGCGTCCAACACCTGGGAGCTCTGTGCAAACATCGCAGCTGCTGCGATGTTTGCGCAGGGCTCCCTGGTCTCGTCCAGCGCCTAGGAGCTCTGCGCAAACATTGTAGTTGCTGCAATGTTTGCACAGAGCTCCCAGGTGCTGGAAGCGACCAAGGAGTCCTGTGCAAACATCGCAGCAACTGCGATGTTTGTGTAGGGCTCCCTGGTCGCGTCCAGCGCCTGGGAGCCTCACATTTTAGAGCTGCTTACGAAGATCAGAGGTGCTACAGCATCATGGTAAGCGGCCAAGCGCCATAAAAATTTATTGTTAAGGCAAGACATTTATTACCCTATTTTTCGCTCCAAAATACACGTGCGTCTAATGGTCCGGTGCGTGTTATGGCGCAAAAAATACAGTAAGTAGCAGGCAAGCATCTTGCATTGTAGCCCTTTTTAAGCATTCACGCTTCTGTGGCGAGCTAGTACGGGAGCGGTTTCCCATGAACCTGGATTCTAACCCTGCCCTCACCAATGAGTGGCATGTTTAATCCTGCCCCTGCTCTCAGAACATAAAATGCTGTTCTGCAGCGACAAACATGGAATGCTGAAAGAACTTTTTCCCATGGTTGCAGTGCCCCAGGGTTGATGTTGATGAAGCTCTCCCCATGTCCAAAGTTTGTCACTGCATACAGATATTTAACATCCATACAGAGCCAGAACTAAGCACATATCATTACTGGGGGGTGCTGGGCTAACATGGCATGTTCATGGGAAGTCTCTAGGTCTGAAAAGGACTTGAGTGAATTTGCAATCTTTTGGGTCACAAACACACAAGAGAGTGTGTATGTACAAATTTAGCACTGCACTCTTAAAATACCAATCCCAAAGTAACAGAGAAATCACAGTTCCTCACTACCACAATCTTCCTAGACTTTCTGCCTTTTTCAGCTCTTGTGCTAGTAAGTGTTGTGTTTGCATCTTTTTCAACAGAACACCGGATTACTACCTACAGGGCTTAGAAGTGAAGTTATGTTCTAGCTCAGCACAACATCCAATGAATATATGCACACACATATAATTAGGAGGCACATCATCTTCTAGAAATTTGCTCTATGAATACTATCCAAACTGTATTAATCTGACACAGCTGCCCATTTCTCTCTTTTACACTTGTAGAAAAAATTCTGAAAGTGTTGCCTAATCTCCAGAAGGCAACGTGAGAGAATGCAGAAGTAATCAACCAGCTGAATGGGTTTTTACTGCAAAGAGCCCAAATTACATTAAGTAGCACAATGCAATGCGATTCAAGACTGAAATTCAGTGACTGCTTGTAAGCAAATGAAAATGCTTCTCAAGAGTACAGGCTGCCTGAGAGAGCTTTTCATACTTCGCTATTACTACAATGATTCAAACACAAATTTTGTTTCAAGTCGGCCCATACTGCCAAGCTACATGTTACAAACTTATTTGATAACTAAAAATACCTTTATTCCTTACTACCCCCTTGAGTCATGATAATAATCATGACACCAATCACTCTGAATGAGATATAACATTGGTTTAAACTAGGGGTGGCCAACCTTTCAGCATGGATGCTCCTGGACCTTTAATGGTTGTATGGATAAGGGCATTTCAGCAGTTGCAGCTGCTTTAGCAGCACCATCAGGACTTGCCGCTGCCAAGAGTCTGTTTTGGTTGGACACCCCTGGTTTAAACTATGGTACATAGATAAGTAAAGAAGAAACCAAGTTTTGCACAAGACTTTGTACTGAACTTGTACCATATGAAATGACCTGAAGAGCAAAGTCTGAACAGCCTTGTTTGATCAGGCTAATACATACATTTAGGATCCTTGACTGAGAACCCTGCCCAAGCAGAGAGAATGACAACCAGCATGACACATCAGGTGTGGGTAGATTGGCAATGTGCCATTGTCCGTCTGACCCAGACAGGAGTTTCCAGAATTGTGAACATCTATCTATGCCATTACTCCGTAACCCACCCACCCATGCTGTTAACTAGGCAGAATTAGAAATCAACTGCTCTAGGGTTATGAGGGAAAGGACTATATACAGTACAGGAAAACATTTCATCAGAGAAGCAGCTCAACAGGACCTATCAGAATTGTGACTGCCATTCTCTGACTCTCTCTCTCCAACACCTAAGCTACCAACAGGTCGTTGTGCATACTTGTGCAAGTATAAATGCTTAGCTGTAAGGACTATTATTCTTTGATTATATAGAATTTAACATAACATCTAGAATCATCCTGTTTATAATTAAAACTTTTTTGCATGTATTTAAGTCTGTTTCGGAAGGAAAGCTTCCAAGAAAGCTTGGAAGGCAGAAGCACAACTAGGACGTGGCTGCGCTTTGAAAGGAAACATCTGGGAATTGAGGGTTCTATGTTCTCACATAGAACAACACTTGTAAAAAAAACCCATTTGAAAAAAAAATGGGGTTTAGGATTGCCTACCTATATAAACCGCCTTGAGTCTAAAGAAAAGGTGGTGTATAAATACTATATTAAAATAAAAATAAATATTAAAATAAATATATTAAAATAAAAATAAATATTCTTTCTAAAGATTCTGTTGGTGATCAGACTATAGTTCTAACAAACATCTATAGAAGTAACTCCTTAATCACTGGGATTGAGACATGAACAAACTGGGGTCCGTTAATTCGTCCAAAAGACCTTTAGGATAAAGAATCGAATTGTCACTAGGAAAATTCCCCATATGGCTTTCCAAAGAGTTACCCCTTTCTACTTGACAATAACACTTTCCACTTCTATGTTAGATCTCGTTGTGTTGTTTGCCCCATTAACAGCACCACTTCTCTTTTAAGGTAAAGCCTTTAAAAACAGTTTTGTGAATGTGCATCAATACAGCAAGATACTGTATGCATTTAACATTTTTAAACATAATCTAACACGTGGCTGCTTCTTAAACCCATCTCATTCAGACTGGGCATCTTATGGCAACTACCTGAATGAATTCTAGAAAAATAATGCCAGGATTGTCAAGTAGGCAAGTACTAGGAACCACAAGTGTATTAGACATTGACAAATAAGTTGTTAAAAGCAGCTAACTAGAAGCAACTGGCATGTATGCATGCACACATATGGTACTTCCACTTGCAAGTGTTAATCCAGGGATACATTAGTTCCTTTGGTTGTAGATCTTCATGTAGTCTGTAGGGAAAGAGTCCCCAAACTACAGCCTGCGGGCCACATCCAGTCCACCAAAGCATTTTGGGTTAGTCCTCTGAGTCCAGTGGCATAATTACATGCATCTCCCTTCTTCATTCCCCACTGTCACGCTGGTTCCAAGGCTAATTACTTCTTGGGGTGATTCAATACTACTACAGGGAGTCTAGACAACTACTACGTCATTCCCAATCCAAGTAGTTCTCCCCTTAGCCCTCTACAACGCGGTCCATCTATACCCCACAGACGCAATAACTCCTTCCTATGCCAGAGCCTCTCCACTTTACAGCTCAGCAGTGGCAACAGAAAGAATGGAAAAACCAATTAGCTTATTAAAGCCAAATAATATCCACCACCATGTTGGGTTCCTTGGGACCATATATAGCCTCTCTGGTCAAAGAAAAATGTATCACTAGCACTGAATAGAAACATTTATTTAAAAAGCAATTCCATGGAAATGAAAACTCATCCACCTTTTTACTGAAAGCGAAGGCCATAAAAGGAAGAGCTTCAACACAAGCAAATTACATAATCTAAGGCAGCACAGTAAAACAATAAACTCTAACTAAATCATATATACAAACTTGCTCTGGTTTCCCCAAACAGTTGTTATGCTACATAGCATCCAGAACACCAGGCTCAAGCTCTAAACTTCAAGCTTGTCAGCTCTAGCTTGTCATCTTCCAAAAGGAAACTCCTACTCAAGTTTATAACTCTAAAGTCCAACCCCTTGGAATTATCCCACCAATAGAATAATTCCCAAATTCTGCTGAGCCATGATTACTACTCAGCTCTCAAGCACATCTCTAATTATTTGCACCTGAGGTGTTCTTACTCTCCTGTACAATCAGGTAAAACTTAGCTAAATAGCCAGTCAGATGTTTCCCTTTAAAGTAACAGCTCCCCTTCCCTATAGTAGAGTGACAAGACAGGGAAAATAACTCCACCTCCTTGACACCCACCACACATCTCCTTCATCCTGGTAGGTGAAGCAACTGATAGGTTGGGTATTCTCACTACGAGCCCAGTTATACAAGAGTGAAAGAGCCAACATCAGCAAGCAGCCCTGTGCCTGCAAATATTTTTCTCCTATTGTGAAAATTCTGAGTTTTGTACAGAATGTAGATGTTATCTATAACCGATCCATTCCAGCCCACCATAACAGCAAGAATGAGGGATGTGGTCCTGAGAACTAAAAGTTTGGGGATCTCCGCTGTAGGGTTTAGTTCTCTCTAGTGAGAGCTTGGAAAACATGCAAGGAGCAATACGTGTGTTTCATCCTTCATAATCAGTGCTGACAGATATTTCGGGGGGGGGGGGGAGGAGAGACAAGAGAGAGCATCTCTTAAAAGAAATTTGTGAAGTTCATTTTTGTTGAAAAAATCTCAACCAGGTCCTTCTTACCATTGATTATAGAATGCCATCAATAATCCAGAAAGGGATTTAGGCTGTATTTCATGAATGTAAGGTCTGTATGAAAAAGGGGGGAAAAAGCATCTACCACAGCATTTTTTAAATAATATTTTATTTATTGGCTTGCTCTTACTGTACTTCATTACAGGTACTGGCTAAATCGGTTGCTTCTCATAAATGGAAGTATACAAAAGGTTGTCCATGCAGCTGTTGTAAAAAAAAAAAAAAAGACAACTGTTGTACTCTCAAGGCAAACGTTGGAGGGCAAAGGAAAGCAGTATTTTCTTTAGCATAATCTCCAACTAGAACTCTGGCTACAATCATGGTCTTCAAGCACATATTCAACTGGCCATGCCAACTAGGAGTAACTGGCAGCCCTGGGAAAACCAGTTTCTTGTTTCATGGATTCCAGGTTCTGCAGTCAAAGTTATGTCCATAGATATCATGCAGATGGGATATGCTGGTACCATGAGGCAAGGATCTTTTGCCTAACACTCATTCTCTCCATTCATCATCTTCATCAGTTATTTCTGCCACTGAAAAACTTACCAGATCTTACTCAGAAGCAAGCCCCACTGAACACAATGGGGCTTGCTTCTGAGTAGACATGCCTAGGATTGTGCTCAAAGGTTTAACAAGCTATACCTGCCCACATTCCTTCTCCTAAAGGTCTAGCACTCTGTCCCGGTTGGAGATCTGGTAAGCCTATGTATAGGTTCATCCTCTAACTCTCTTAACAGCTTTCTTTCAAGGGCCTTTTTCTAAGTCTCAAGGATCACTCTCACCAAGCATACTTTTTTCCCCCTTTTGATGACCTGAATTTGAACTTACTTCAATATAGGGAAAGCAACAGAATCTTCTCAGGTATTTATGCATTCCATTCTGCTTCTTTCCATATTTTAACATGGAAAATTTCATCTATATTTTATAAGCACACTTTAAATTATGTTGCGTTCAGATATTATTCTACAACATGCACACTCTTCTGCCATTTCTTATGCCGTCCATATGACAATTATTTCAAAACATCCAGAGATTTTGCCAGGGCTTATGTTATACCTGTCAAGATCTGATGACTCTATGTTATGTATTCCTCTGAACAGAACCACTACACTTAGTTACAGGCTATCATCAACCAATTCATTCTCTTGCTAAAATCAAGTCATCCAATTACTCCTTGACTAATCAAGGCTGTTTTGGCTTTTTCTTTTTTCAAAAGGTACTCAACAGCATAAACAGTTCACTTACAAGAAATGGAAAGGGGCTAATCAGCAGAATTATTGTTTTGCTGCTACAATTTGCAGTATTTAAATGCAGTTGCTGATTGGACTGAAAGTTTTATGATACAGCACAGGAAACTAGTTTGACATAAATACGAAGCTGCCTATGCTTTGTCTACTGTAGGAAACTGATGCAGAAATCTACAATAACGTCTGCAACAATTCACTTTTAATACTTAAGCCCTCGAGCAAATAAATGATACTAAGGTTTATCTTATAGTTGGTAATATTTGCACTTTCACATTTTTCTGAACGTGTCCTTATCCTTCAATATATATTTGCCTGTTTCATGATCATATTTCCATTAATACTACCACTTAAGATTTGCACTACACTTTCCAAGTGTGCTAACACCTCACATGTATTGTCTTGGTATTGTCTTTACAACAGTATTATCAGTTCCATAATGCAGCTGGAAAGCTGGTGCTGAGAGGAAAGGGCTTGTCTAAGGCCACCGAATGAATTGAAAGCAGTACTGGAGATTCAAGACAAGGAGTTCTGATACGCAGCTCAGGCTGTAAGCTATTATACTATACCAGTTCATTAGAACTTTGCACTGTATCCTAAGTTTAGGTAGTCATGACCAACTTCTTTAGTCATGACTAGGTTCTACCGAAATCAGTGGGCCTTAGTTATGGATAACTTCCTTAGTCATGACTGACTAAACTTTGAATACAACCTTTACGTATTTTGACACACACTGGGTGGCACCTGCAGTCTCCCTTTTTTCTGGAAGGCACTGCTGATGCCACCCAGTGTAGAAAAAAAAATACTAACTTGATCACTAAAAATTACATTTATAACTTGTAGTGTATACCCACTCTTAAGTAAAATTCAACAAGCATGTAACACACTACTACTACTTCAAAATAGTCAAGTCAAGTTTATTTAAGTTGAATAGCCCATAGGCCACATACACAATCTAAATTCAAAGTTTGAGCACACATTAAGAACACATTAAAACAGTTACAGTAACATCTGTCCAGTAGTATCTTGAGAAAATGGCCCCTCATCTGGGCTGTTGGAAGTGCACTACAGCGTGCAATCATATATGACCGCTTCAGCTTTGGAACTATCAGTATATTAAAATAAAGAGGCAGGTCAAATTTGGTGGAATATTTAATACCCTGGTGAAGTGGGAAACACTTTCATATATTATTATTATTATTATTATTAACAGTATTTATATACCGCTTTTCAACAAAAAGTTCACAAAGCGGTTTACAGGAATTCCAGTTTTGTTTGAGTAATTTTTCTATAAGTAATGTTCGCCTTTTTCAGTTGAACTCAATGGGACTTACTTCCGAATAGACATGGATACGGTTGCACTGTCAATCCAGCTTCGTCTAAAATCTTTGCTCATGCCTTATAAACATATAAAAAAAAATCAAATTGGGATGTAAGTTTATCAAGCTCCCCAAAAGGGTGAGATGAGAGAAAGCACAGCACATCCCCAGCTCCCTGTAGAGATCAGAGGTGGACTGTTCTCCCTCATGCTGGGGGAACACAATGAGGGTTGCTCTTAACCCAAGGGCATCAAACATAAGGGGGGGGGTGATTGATAAGGCAGGAGGAAGCTCCAACCACCCTTGGGATAAATGGCCTCCCCATAATGTGAACTTGACATTTGCAGTTGTAACAGGAGCTGAAAGAAGTTGCTGCCAACTTATCTTTTTCCTTTGTTTTCTAATCTCCCACATGCCTGCTGGAGGGAAACCAGGCGATGGTGCAGATTGCTGATAGAAGTGATGCTTCTAAGAAAGTCAGTAACTTAGGGCCAGAGTGTGGTGACTGAGAAAGATAGCATTAGAGGACGAGTACTGGTCAGAGGATGTGGGTAGTTAAGTCAGACTGGCCACTGCCCATTTTAAGATGACAGTGGTTATGTACTGTTCAGGTTAACTGTTCCACAAGGTGGGGGGGGGGGAAATAGAGGGAACACTGCTCGGCAGAAGCTGCACTGCTGAAAGGGGCAGTCCATGTGATAACTGGCCGCTCCCACATCTTGAAAATATGAACAAATGTTGCATACTTTCTCTTCTCTCATTTGCAGCTAATGAGTTCCTAAGTGAGAACAAAGTGCTTATTTCTGGTCATCATCTGCTTAATGACATCATTTCCGGCCCTCAGCAGATGCCATAGATGCTAACTTTGGCCCACTGCATGCTCTAACCCATGGACACTGTTACAGAGGCATAAAAAACAAGTCCTCAACCTAATTACTTTGGACTCTCAGATGGGTCCATCGTATTAGCATCCATTCCTGCCTTGGCTCCTCTTTATAAAGAAGCCAAGGTTCTCCCTCAAGCAATTAACTAAAGGTAGGATCAACAAAATTAGCACGGGGACTGAGAAGCTAGTCTTGTCAATGCACGTTTAAGCACTTAAGGACATAAGAAGGGCCCTGCTGGATCAGGCCAAGGGCCCATCTAGGCCAGCTTCCTGTGTCTCACAGTGGTCTGCCAGATGCCTTTTTGAGCACTCAAGACAACATGATTCCTGTATCTTGTTGTCACTTCCTTGCATCTGGCATTCAGAGATAGGTTACCTCTAAAACCCAGAGATTGCATACAGTCATCATGGCTTGTAACCTGTGGTGGACTTTCCTGATAAATCTGTCCAATCCCCTTTTAAAGGTCAGGTGCCATCACAACATCCTGGGGGAAAGAGTTCCACAGATTCTAATTTGCCTTAACTTTGAAGGATTTGATCAAAAATTGATCAAAGAGGAGGACAGAAGTGCAACACCAGCTCTCAGTTTATAGTTCTAGAATATTCCCCAAGTTACTCTGAGTAGAAACTATATGTTGGCCTACACAGACATAACAGAAAAGAACAACATAAAGAAAGGAGAGTGAGCCTTGATCCCATGACAATATCTACAGAAGAAGGAAACTACTGACAGAATTAAGACAAATCTGCACACAGAAATTTTCTTTCTAGACACAGGTCTGTCAGCAACTTAAAACTAAAAAAATTAAAGGTAGAGTTGAAAAACCAAAATGATCCAACAGACACCTTTGGGAAGAAGATTTTTTTTTTCAAATACCTTGCAATTTTGGTTCTACAGTGCTTCATAAAATACTAACTAGTTGTAATCATTTGCAGTTTAATTGTGGACATTTATATGCTTTTCTTATGCACAGAACATAGCTATTAGAGCTGAATGGTGATGGTGTGAAGTATAGGTTAGATTGGGTGAAATTAAAGCAAATTACTCAGGGATGTGGAATTCTGAAAATAGAAACAGCCAATGATTTGCAACCCTCTTGATGATCAACTTCACAGAACCCTAAATGACAAGAACTTACATATTTTAAAGTTTAACTAGATTCTTTCAATATTACATATAAATATATTTTAAATGGAAGTACTCAATGATCTTGGAAATAATTATTTTGTTCGATTTACACCTCTTGTTAAAGTAAAAAGTTTGCTCCACTAAACAAGTTTCTATTCTTAAATTCTAATGGACTCCAAAGAGCAAGAAACTAAAAAAAATACTGCTATACGTACAAAAAAACCCATCACCACAACACCTTGATGTACATACAGTCACACACAGAGTAGATATTTGCCATACCTGAAACCCTGGACAGCCACTGCCAGTCAATGTTGACAATACTGAGCTAGATGAACCAAGGATCCGACTCAGTATAAGGCTGCTTCCTATGTTCCTAACTTGATTTCTAATTAACTGCACCACCATATAGGCACAGACAGGTGCTCCCAACTGGGAGCAAAGACAACCACATCAAGACTAAGACCAGGGGCTATAAAATGATTTTGCCAGAGGTTTTATCCTTCAGGCATACTCCATGCAATCTACATTTTACAGAATGGAGTTGGCTAACCCAACCTAACATCATCCACTGTGCAATCATAACCAACTTTCCAGTGCTGGTGTAGCCGTGCCAACAGGGCACAGACTGCATTTTGCAGTGCAGGGGTAGTCATGGAGGCCTCTTCAAGATGAGAGAACATTTGTTCCCTTACCTCAGGGCTGCATTGCGGCTGCACCGGCACTGGAACGTTGGTTAGGATTGCGCTGCCAGTAATGATCAATCAGGATCTGAACGCTGCAAATCTCTGTCCCATCTACATAAACTAGTGAATTAATTATGCCATGATGGGTGGAATAAAGTTACCTACTACAATATCCTGAGTGTGTGCATGCACTTAAGAGGATGTGGGACAGTACGACAAGGGAGAATAATCACCCGTTTTACTTAGCTTGTTGGTAGCATATGTATAAAACAGTCAGAGTTTCCCAAAAAGTAGGTTCCAACCACACTGAGATTACAGAAAACTCAATACTAAAAGCTTCCAAAATGCTGGTGATACCTTCAATACAAGTGATATTACAATGATCCTGACAAGGAAATCCAAGTGGATGGTGATGAGTAGGCCGACCTCACTGACTCACTCACAGGGGTATTGAAATTGTTAGAATACTTCCCCATTGATTAGAGACCTAAAATTTGGAAAACAAAAGGCATCCAATAAACCGAGACACTTACAATATCAGGGTGATTTTTTTTGAAAATCGGATATTTGATTTTCTCTGCCTAGAACCTAGGGACTCAAAAGGTTAAAGGTACTTCCAAGTTAAAATGTGGTATGCATACAGCCCAAGATACCCTAATGATTAGGAACATCTGAAGAGGGGATGTTTGTACAATTCTTAAGGCTGATTCACACTAGCCCTTCCGTGCACGTTTGCTCTACTCTAGCGTCTGTACGTGCGTCTAGCAGTTCTCTGAACATTTGCCCGCCTTCTTGAAGAAAGCGCAGCTGTGATTGGGTGAAGAGAAATGCGCTTCTCTGATTGGTGAGCTGCCTAGCACCGGGAGCATAAACGCTAGCTTAAATGCGAGCGCAGCAAAAAGATAAACCGAAACCATCTCTCCTGGCTGCGTCGTAAGCTCATGCTGCGTCTGACGCAAGCATGAAAAACGCACGAAAAGACCAAACGTTAAGCCAAAACGCGCACGGAAAGGGCTAGTGTGAATCAGCCTTTATTCAAAACAAGCTACTCAAGGTTTACACCAAAAGAGTTACCTTAGCTAGGAAGCTGACATTTAGTACACATACAGCCCAAGGCACTCTGAGCGGGAGACTCTGAGAAGTAGTGGGCAAGAAGTACTCCCCGAAACGGTTCAGGTACTACTCCCAGGCCACATTATAGAAGAATGATAAAATGGGTAGTGACCCCTCAGTTTAACAGACCTCGTAAAGAATTAAAAGTTTTCTGCTTCATTAGAAAACAGGCATATATGCTTTTGAGCACGTGCGTCTCCACCAACTTCAAAGCATCCCGATTTAATGGACTTTTGCATTAATGGGCACCCTTTCCCCCCATTAGTCTGTTAAATCTAGGGTTCACTGTATCAAGGGTCAGCTACATCAAATTAAAAGTCTTAGTTGACTCTGACTTCTTGAGGAACAGGATGTCATTAGCATATTTTCTTGAAAGCCCAAGAACACTTGGCATTCACTTGGCAATAGGGTACATTGAAGTATGTTTGTGTTGCTCTTGAACTGTGAGTAAATAAAAGGTCGTTTTAGGAGGCACATTTCTTTAAACTTTGCAAATGAGAATACAACTATCTGTCCCCCACTTTATTTCTTATACAACTGAATGTTGTCCTTTTACAATACCAACACAAGCTTTTCAGGCAAAAAGGATCTGTCGTCATTATCCCTGTCTCCATCAACATTATGTGCAACATCCATCATGGGCTCATTTTTTTTGTCTTTAAAAAGATTTGGCAGTGAAGCAGTTCTTCTCTTCCCCATCTAGTTGACTGTATTTTTACAGACTAACAAAGTAGGATTGAAAAGTCACCTCATGCATATTGCTGTTGTCCCACACCATTCAGAGTAAACCTTTTTAGATCGTTAACTACCACAGGAGTGCTGATTACACAGGCACCAGCAATTTCCTAACCAATGACCACCTGAACAATGATGTGTTCAGCTTCTCAGACCCTGAAGCCTTTCAAAGGTGAATCATTTCACAGTTTGGAACTAGATCGCCATAGCAACTTCCCTTTGAGGGTTTTAGAATCACCATCCAGTAATTCTATGATCATCAAGCTCAACCATTCCCAATGGTTCTTTTCACAGCAGATGGAAAAGGAAGCCTTGAAATTTTACAGTCTATTTCAAGCAATTCATCTGGCAGCCTATTAGAATTCAAAATATTTCGACCTTCAATCACAAAGCATGTTATCTGAAGCTGTGGTGATCTCAAGTCAAGACAAGCAGACATTTTAGTCTAATCATCCATGATGAGAAGAAACTGACAAAAAACCCTCTTAATTCAACCACCATCAAAATGCTTATTTTAACTGCATGCAAGTCTTTCAACAGGCAATGAAAACACACCATGTACCATTTTTATCACAATCATCTGCTCAAGGGAAATATGAATTCTGAATATTGACATGAATCCTTGCAGTCTGCTTCTGGAAAAAATATTTCCTACAAACAGGAAAAGGTCATATTTGTATTTTCTTCCATACATTGAGACAAATAATTTTTTTTCTAAATACTGATTTTAACTCATTCAAAAATTAGTGAAACTAAAATAGTTGTTCTATACATGTTCCAATCAAGTAAAATTAGAAAAGTCTGAATATGGATTACCAGGGAAGTTTTAAAACTACAGCTTTAATAACATTTAATTTAACTAGTCTAAATTCTACATTTAATACTGCTTTCTAAAAACGTATTTTTCTAAATTACGGTAATGTTTAAATCAAGCAACAATAAAGTAATACCTCTCATAACATGGGGGAAAGTCTAGCACACTATCAGCGCAATCCTGTGTAAGGATCCGATAGGCGGCCCAGGGTCGCCCGCCGGATCCTGTGCCCAGGCTGCCTGTCGACTGGCAGGCCAGAAGTCTACTCGGGGAAGAAGATGCTCATCCTATAAGCCTCCTCGGATTTCGGCCAGCTAAATAGCTGGCGGTAGTAGAGGAGGCCGTGTAACGGCGTAGCCAGCCCGGTGGGGACGGGGATATGGCACCCCCTCCCAGGCCAGCTAGGCCAATGGCCCCCTCCCTCGCCAGCCCAACCGCCCCCGCCGGATCCTGACCTACTTCCTCCGGCGGCCGCCAGGGCGTTCTGGCAACAAAGTGAGGGAGGCCGGCCTCTGCGCCGGCCTCCCTTGCTCCCGAGTAGTCGCAAACGTGCTTTCCAGCAGTTTGCAACTGCTTCCAGCGCTGGAGTGCTCGCTTGGGCACCAGGCGCATCATCAGGATTGCGCCCTGTGTGAAACAGTGTTATAGAAGACATCATTAAAGGTAAGATAATAATTAAAGATAAGATAATAAGATAATGAGGCAGAAAATTGGCACTGACTGGCCCCTATGTTTCCCAGAACGCACTGCTCCAAATGGCTAGAATAGTTGTCAGTTACGCCAGGATAAAAGAGTGCTGAACGAGTTAGTACTAAAGGAAGCAGCGCTATTGAAAACATTACTGTAGCAAGATGACAAAATATATTGAAAACAGAGTTCAAAGTACTACTTTTTCAACTATTAAAACAGCTAACAAAATAAGCCAATGAAGTTACATCTTGACCAGATTTGACATCAAAAACAGATTGATAAATCCTGTGAAGTTAATCTACACTTAATTTACAATTAAGTCTAAATACTTAACTTTTTTATGGCCAGTCAACTGCAGTTCTGTCCATCATCCTCAAGACAAATGCAAAGCAGTAAGTATTTCAGCAAGTTTTAATTGTAATCAAAAGAATTAAGTATCGACAAAAAGGCAGGGCTATTTTCTAGGGCTATTTTTCTAGGCCTCAGAATACCTGGGAGGAAACAAAAGCATTTTCGACCATCACTATGTGAAACTAATAAGAAAACTAGTAAAAAAAAAACACTGCTTCCAAACAGGTACTAAATTTTCTTCAAATGCTTTCAAAAAATGAATCTAAGAACTGAAAGTTTTATTTTATATTTACATGTGTCAAATGAAATTCAGTCAAATTGGAACATTTAAAGTGTAAAACATTAATTTATTTATTTACAATATTTCTATCCCGCCTTTCTCCCCAAAGGGACCCAAGGCGGCTTACAACAAAAAGAAAATACAAAAAATACAGATAGTAAAAAACAGTTAATAAAAACATCTAAAAATTGATTAAAAAATAACTGAGTATTGCCCATAAAATTCTGGTTGTAATGGTCAGACATTCATCAAATAATAAAAGCTAGTCTATTAATCAAATAATAAAGGCTAGTCTATCCATAAAAGTCACAAGAGACAGATTAAATATGTGTTTATACACATACTTCTTGAATGACATTGCATACTCTAAGACATGACCAGACAAAATTATGGAAATGTTTTCTGATATACTAAAAGAAAATATACCGGTACTTGTCTTAATAAAATTATGTATTTTTTACGAAGGCAGGTATAACAATAAGGGTTGAGAATTATGGCAGAAGACATTTTCTTTGCCATTTTACTCTTCTTCTCCTCACCTTATCTGCACAAACCTGACTCACCCATGTGTTAATATCACCTTCAACAATCCAGAAAGCCATTACAATTATTTCATAACATATAATCAAGCAAACATACAGTAATTGAAGCACACTGAAAACAGTATTTACTAGCTAATTAATATTATAAAAAGCGTAATCTAGCAATGCAAAGGGACAACCACATTACAAAATGGCATATTTTTGTAAATTGATAGAAATTTGACCTAAATAAATAGGTTTTTATTTTTATCAAACTCCATAAAATAAATGCCCACCGCAAATCAGACTACTGGACAAACATCTCACAGCATAATAATCCATACCTCACGCTCAAAGGAAGGGCCTTCCATAGGAACTCCCTCCCGACATCAATCAATCCCTCTCATTGGAAGATCCAGCAGCAGCACACGCCAGTTATTCACATATTTGTTGTGAAATGTCCAGTAACGGGAAGAGAGAAAAGGCAACAGAGGGAAACTTTTGAGCATGGAGCGACGGATCATGCTGACTGGAGATTATTTGAATATTACCGTATTTCTTCAATTCTAAGACGCATGTTTTTTCCCAATTAAGCATTAAAAAAAATGGGGTGCGTCTTAGAATCGAAGGTCTCTAAACAGCACCCCAAAATGCAATTTCCTTACTTACGGGAGCTTGGGGGAGCTTCAGGGAGGCCTGCGCGACCCTCTACAGGCCTCCCCGATCTTCAGTTTGGCGAAAAACAGTGATTTTTGACCATTTCTGGTTTTCACGAAAACCGGAAATGGCTGAAAATCACTGTTTTTTTACCGAACTGAAGATCGGGGAGGCCTGCAGAGGGTCACACAGGCCTCCCTAAAGCTCCCCCAAGCCCCGGTAAGTAAGGAAATTGCATTTTCTGGTGGACCGCAAAGGCACTGCTCAAATGCAGTGAGGAGATCATCAGCTGCAGCGCGGGGCATGCTGGGGTGAGCTCTCAGGTTCAGGCAGAGGGGGCAAAATGTCGCGGTAAAAATCGGACTTCCGTGGCAGGCAAGCTGGGGAGAGTTGGTGCTGAGCAAACTGGGGAGAGTTGGTGCTGAGCAGGAAGGAGGTGCGTCTTGCAATCGATGGTTTTTGCTTTTTTTCTGCTGGTGTTCCTGAAATTAAGATGCGCCTTAGAATCGATGGCGCCTTAGACTCGAAGAAATACGGTAATTAATTAATTACCTCTGATAATTAATTAATTAACTAACAGTATTTATATACCGCTTTTCAACAAAAAGTTCCCAAAGCAGTTTACAGACAAAATCAAATGATTAAATGGCTATTGATTAAATGGATCGACTATTGATTATTATTATTGATTATTAATTATTATTGATTAAATGGCTATTATGATTAAATGGATATTAAGGCAGATGTATTTATTTGACTGTGAAAAGGCCTGAACCTCTACGGAAAGCTTCAGCTTTCCTGAAGTGCCTTGCCCTTCTCCAGGACCATCAGAAGCAGAATTGAGCGCATTCAACAAATACATAACTTTGCATAATTTACATAATTTTTTAAAAAACATAATACACACAGTCCTGGCGCAGGATATAATCTCCAAGGTATTTATTTAATACATGCATATATCACCTTTCTTCCAAAGCACTCGTGGCCGTTTATATTTTATTACAGTAGCTTACAATGTGAGAGACATGGTACAAAGGTCAAAAAAGAATAGGGCTAGAAGAGGAAAATACATATATTCAGGTATCTACTCTTTGACATTGCTGTACAACACAACTATAAAACGACCAGGTGGAATGGTCACTGCAGGAAACAAATCTAGGAGGGAAAGAACCAAATGACTGCTGGTCCCAGCTAAGCTGATGGAGGGAAACTCATCGTTTCACTTCTGCCACATGCAGCTAAGAGACCATTCTGCAAGGAGAAGAGGCAAAGGGTAGTTGATCCTGGTCAATGGAGGGACCTCACTCCCTTGCCTCTTCTTAGTAAATAGCCAGGATGAATTTCTCATTTATTGTTTAATTCATTGTCAATTTTTGAATACAGGGAGGGCTTAGGATATTTTAGGCTTTAAACACTCAAACTAGCACCCTGAATTGTGCCTAGGCCCTAGACATTACAGGAAGGTAAGACTACAGGACAGGGGTTTTCAACCTCTTCACTCCTCCTCCCAATTACCATCTTTGGTACTGTAGGTACCACTTCTACAAGAACCTCCAATACCAACAAAAATGGCCGTTGGAAACAGGAGTGGGCAGCTTGCCCCACAGTTGGGACTTCAATCTACATCCTCCGTCCCCAAAATGTGCTTCTTTTGCAGAGTCCGGCAGCTACACAGCCACGACTTGCCCACTGGTTCGACTGCCCCAGAAACCTTCACTTCAAGCAGGGTCCAGGTATTAAGGAGTGCCACATGATCACTCATGGCAGTGGAGCCAAGTACCACCTGCTGTGCTGTGAGGTACCACTAGTGGTATTAGTAACACTAGTTGAAAAACACTGCTATAAGGAGCCATAAGGAATTTACTCACTCAGTACTTTTCCTTCCGGTAGATTTCTATTTGTTATATTTGATAGTAAAACCCTGTTTCAGGTCACACCAATGGCTACTGCAATAAAGAACGGCGTTTCCATTTCGAAAATATAAAATACAAGTGGAACCGGCAACAAAATGTTGCAGAGGATCTTCTCCCTTAGAGGATGAATGCTATTCAGTTAGCCTTGTAGTACTGTACTTTCTACCCTATCTTGCCGAGGGGGGGGGGGTTATCACAGTACACACATCCTAACCTCCCCCCCCCAAGATACTGAACAGTAAACTGTTAGAGCTTGAGCAGGCCAATTCCCTCCCTCCATAGAAACACACCTTCTCCCCCTGCCCTCTATATTACTTTGCTTCTTCAAATACGCTTTTCAACTGCCGTCAACCACAGACTTACCGTATTTTTTGCTCCATAAGACGCACTTCCCCCCAAAAAAATAGGGGGGAAGCATGAGTCTTATGGAGCGAATACCAAAAAAAGGGGGAAATACTTACCGGGGCTTCGGGAAGGCCTAAATGGCCATTTTCGGCCATTTCCGGTTTTCCGAAAACCGGAAATGGCCGAAAATGGCCATTTAGCGCCGATACGAAGATCGGGGAGGCCTGCAGAGGGTCGCGCAGGCCTCCCCGAAGCCCCCAGAAGCCCAGTTAAGTAAAAAATTATTTTTCCCTATTTTTAGCTCCATAGGATGCATGCGTCCTATGGACCGATGCGTCCTATGGAGCGAAAAATGCGGTAATATAGACTCACATAACCTTCTAGGTTTTTTTAATCTGATTTCTAGATGGCCTCGTTTCATATCCATCAGCGTTAAAACAGAAGCAGGGAAAGAAGAGTTATTTGTGCTTCTTTCCTGGTAATGCACAACAAGTCCCCTCTTTGATCCTAGAACCAGAGATATGATTCATGCATGCGGTAAACATTTACATTGCTATCTACTATTCGTCTAACTATGATTTCACCTATTTGTCTTATAATTATAAGACACAAGTCCCTTTATCACATCCTAAAGGGATCCACAGAAGACTGTGCTACGAGCAGACACTTACTGCGCAATCCTGCTCTAAATTAGGGCGGCGGAACGAGCATTTTGCCACCCTAAGCTGTCGCGAAAGTGCCATAAAGCACCTTCGCAACCACTTGCACTGCTGGCCGGACCAACTCCCGCCCGCTGCCCAACCCAGGTGAGGATCCAGTGGAGGGGGGGCAGTCCGGGAGCAAACAGTGGGGGCCGATAGGCCCAGCCGATCGGGGAGGGAAAGGGGATCGGTCTCGGCCGAATCCTGACCCCCGCCGATCGGCTGAGCCGTTACACGGCCTCCTCCGACTTCCGCCAGCAAAACAGTTGGCGGAAATCCGAGACCTATCGGCCCCAGCCGCGGTTACACTCAGGGAAGGAGGCAAGTAGACTTTCCGCTGCGGGCTGCCTGCTGCGGAGATCAGGATCATGCCTCAGCCGCCCGGTGGATCTTTAGAGCAGGATTGGGCTGTTAAACATGTACAGGTGGGCCCCCATATCCATGGATTTGCTATCCACGGTTTCAGTTATCCACGGATTGTGGGGACCCCCCCCCCCAGGCTGTTACTTTTTTCCCCAGTAGGCTTCATTTCTTCCTTAAAACAAACAGGAGAAGCAGCCTCTGGATGCTTATTGCAGGCAAGTAGAACGAGACGAAGTCCTAGAGAGGCTCTGCAAGGTTAACAGAAACCTTGCAGAGCCTCTCTAGGACTTAATTTCATTCTACTTGCCTGCAATGGAGGCTGCTTCTCTGTTTGTTTTAAGGAAGAAACAAAGCTTGCTGAAAGAAAAATAAGGGCTGGGGGGGGGCAAAGCATGCCTGCCTGCAGGGGAGGCAGGGTGGGGGGCCCTCAGGAAACCATGGAAGGGGGGTTTGCTCTTATCCACAGTTTCAAGTATCCACGGAGAGGCCTGAAACATATCCCCAGCGGATATGGGGGGGATTACTGTATATCAAGGCATACTATGACCTTTTCCTGATCTCAAGCAGTTCAACACAGATGAAGGCTGCAATCCTATACACTTATATGAGAGTAAGTCCCACTGAATTCAATGAGACTTACTTCTGAGTAGAACTACATAGGACCACAGTGTTAAGTTCGTTTTTCAACAGATTTAATGACCTTCAAATACCAACACTAGGAATGATGAAAAAAAATAGATCCCTGTAAAGCTACCCTAGATGCAGTTCTTTTCTGAAAATCTAATTACTGTACATTGTTGCTTCGTACAAATGGTTTTGTTATTAGTGGTTCTACATATACCTACACCTCACTATTTTTCCCCCTCCCAAATTTGCTAGCAGTCACTGGTTCTACTTCTACAGGTAGATGACACTTTTACTACTGCAACATCACACTAGGCATTGTGCAAAGAAAGGGAAAAAAACACATAGGAAATTATGATCACATAAGCTTAAAGCTTCCAAATAGTTTTAGGTTGTCATTTAAAAAACAATCAAAACAAGTAGTAACCTTGTTTGCGGTTCCTTTTAGGTTTTAATCACTGAAATCCCGTAGAGTTTTAGTGAACAAATCGCTGTGGGGGTTGTCAGGTCAATTCAGTCTGAAGGTGTACCTTTACCTTACTAAATGTACTTACACTGTACTTTGTTTGTAACAATAGCTTTAAAGAAGCCTAACAGCATACTTTAAAAGGTTTCTTTAAAAATCAACAATAATTTGCTTGAAGATAGCAATTCTATTCCATTAACACTCAGAAACCATTTTAAGGTTTAAAATATAAAGTAAAAATTTAGTCTTCCACACCCACCTCCTTTCTAGCTGCCTGTGTGTCACCCTGGTAGCTCCTGGGCAGCTTAATGGGTTAATTTACTAAACAGCAGTTTTAGGACCAGATTTAGTGAGCAATGCCTTTCATTTTTCAGTTTCAACTATTGCCTTTGATTATGTGACACTAATGGCAATGTCCCACATTTCTCCTGACCATTGTCATCACTCCCTTCATGCCAACCCTCACTGAAAGGTTCCAGTGCTGCTTTTTAGCCGTTTCATAGTGCCTTGAGAACTGCTGCCCATTCCATTGTTTTGTTATTCTTACTGAATGCAATCTCCAACAAGATAATTAACTGCTACCTGGGCAAAGAGGCACCTTTCAAAGTGGTGGTCCTCTTACATTTACACTTACACACACACACAACAAAGTAGAGATACTCAGGGTTCACATCTGAAAGCCTCCAACGCTTATGCTAATGGATAGTTCCTTAAGTTCAGTTGTGTTAGGGGCCTTGCTTTACGTCTAGGATGGTTCTCAGCTTCCCCCCAAAACATATCTTCATTTTACTGTGGCTCTTTAAAAAGAGACAAGTTCAAACTTTTAGGAGATCCTGATCCTCTAAATTCATGCAAAGGCTTCAGGTGAAAAGTCTTAGATCCGTTTGTCCATTTTTTCCACATGTTCTCTGGCAAAACTAACACCAATTCAGATTCTTTTGGCAAGTCAAAGAAGATCCTTTCCATCTATGTGTCTGCCAAGATCTTACCAAATCTCAGGGCTTGGCGAAATGGTAACTGTGATAGATCCTTGCCGCATTAAGACCCAGGATGTTTTCGCTTTACTGTTTTTGTTGGTGACAGGCCATCCACTCCCCAAACCCCAAAGGAAGTCAGGCCAGCTCAAGTGAATAACCAGTCAATTCGAAAGGTAGCAACTATCATTGGGTATCTGCGGGGATAGGAATCTTACAGCTCAATTTATCACAGTTTCTCCACTTGATGTTGTCACAAGCCAGGAATTGCTCAAGCCAGGGATCTTCCAGCTGGAAGCAACATTTGGACTGGATTCCCATAGAAGTCATCTCCATCAAGACATTTCCCAGGAGGACCCACACCAGAGCAATCATGCTCAAGATAGAAGCCTCCAGCTTTAGCGGGGTTGCTCCACTGGCAACCGCCAAGTCCAGTGAGTTACTGATGTGAAGGGGACAAGACCCCATTCAAAATAAATTATGAGGCCCTATTTGTATTTTTAGACTATACCCTGTGGTGATCCAGTGGGGCCACTGCAATCTACAATGTGGTAATGCAGGAAAACAGCAAGGCACACAGCCCGTGCACCTGATCTTCCCACGTGCCTTTGGGTATTTTTTCAGCCCAATTTTTTTGGGGGGGGATAACAAGAGGTCCAAACACCTCCTGCCTAGGGTAAGCCCAATTATAGATGTTCCTTCAATACAAGTGTTTTAAAGTCAACTGAACTGGGTCAACCCCAACTCCTTAGCACCCACACCTGCCCTAGGTTGCAAAAGCCGTGCACCATCCACCAGGAAGCGAGAGGCAATAGGTCTTTGCACTGAACAACAGATAAGTAACTTGTATAAAACAATAAGAGTCTATTAAGAAAGAAAAAACAAAAAGGGAAGTGGGAAAAAGCCAAATAGACAAGCACAGATACAGTACTTGCAATTAGAGGCAAAATGAAAATAAATCCTAACACAGACTACCTAGGACCAGGGGTTCTTAAACTTTGTTATTGTGACCTTCCCCAATATACACATTTATAACTTAGCAATAGCTTTCCAGGGTTTCAGACCAGGGTCTTCCCCATGGCTACCTAGAGATTCCAAGGAATGAACCTAGTTCTTCAGAGCTTTTCCCCTCCCCTCAGGGATCCTGACCCACACTTTGAGAACCTCCAACCTAGACAATAAACACTGCTTAGAAGGAGGAGGTATGGCTCAGTTGGTAGAGTTGCCGCTTCGTAAGCCTGAAAATCGGCGAATGGCCAGTTTAAGACACACCACTGACAAAAAGCTGTGAAAGCCTCTATGAGGAGAGATAAAGAGCTGCCAGCTGCGTTGGCTGAGTGTGGGAGGTGACGGCCAGG
This sequence comes from Plestiodon gilberti rubricaudatus, assembly GCA_026170595.1. Lineage (NCBI taxonomy): Eukaryota > Metazoa > Chordata > Lepidosauria > Squamata > Scincidae > Plestiodon > Plestiodon gilberti. The sequence goes on along the minus strand of JANXHW010000001.1, from coordinate 174,228,692 downwards.
GAGAGGCCAGACTCCAAAGGATACCGTCTGGAATGCAGTTGTTGATGAAAGATTGATCATTCATATATATATATGATTGTAGTAAAAAAGAAATTAGGGGGTTAGGAAAGCCTGCCCATGCAAACTGCCTTGGATTAAAGTCAGAGGAGAAATCCAATGACCAAGAAAGGCAGCATATAAATACTGTATATTATTATTATTATTATTATTATTTAGAAACCACTGACATTGCTGTAGTTTCCTTGTTTGCCTCCAGTGGGAATCAGAGGGGCAGGCTAGAACAGAGTTCCCATGGTTCAAACTAGCCAGTTCCTTTTACAGGATTTTGATGGCTTGACCCAGCTGGCTAATCCTAGAGTTGGAAACTTCAATCTCCCCCTTGGTCATGGGTCAGGTCTTGACCCATGGCCAAATATTAGCAACAACACTCAGCTGGCTGTTTTCTACCTGGCCCTGTATTTCACCTGGTCAATGGTCAACCTTTCTGACATTTCCGATACTCATCCTAGCCATGCTGCTCCATGTACATGCTGGTTACAGGGACAGGATAGCAGAGATGTACAAGTTGACTCATTCCAACCAGCATCATGTTACATACACACACAGCTCTCTCTTAGGGTGAAGGGTGTCCATTCCCCCCCCCCCCACACACACACACACACACACTACATCGCAATATGTACAAATACAGAGTTTAGAGTCAGGGCAGGCAGACACTTACTACACCTGGCCCACTGGGGCCCCAGTTGCCTTAAGGCACTAACTCCGTACTAATGAGACACAGTAGAACTGTTAGCTGTGTTGTGAAACATTATACAATCTCCCCTGAGGTATAAATTGCTTCATTTTAAGATACATCTCAAAAGCACTTAAAATGCTCTTAGTTTGCCATGTTAAAAGAAAATATAGTGAATAAAAGGCTAATCATAAATAAATGAACTTTTTAATGAGCATGAAAAGCTTTCCCTACCGGCAGAAAAAAAGCTTTTTCCCAAGGGACCTGTCATGTTAAAGCAGTAGTCAATAGCTGCATACAATCAGTAAACAAATTCAGCTCTATGAAAAAAAGAACTACATCACCGTTTAGTGGTTGCAATTTAGATTATTCTAGCGTGTAATACTTTAATTGTATAAAACAAAGCTGGTGTCACAAACACAAAAGAACTTCTTGCAAAGCAAGCACCACAAGTAATTTTTATGCTGCCACCGATGGCTGACAAGTGATGAGCACTTTGTTCAAATTTATACACATATGCATCTAAGGCAACAGGTGGCTTGTAAAAAGAAACACTGAATAGAGCTTTTTTTAACTCTTTCAGAACAGCATTTTTATAAAATGATTTATTAGATCACCCCTACACTTTCCACCAGCAGCTCTAAATCTCAACATGGTAGTTGGACCAATTTACAGTGAAGCTAAAATTACTGTGCTGATGCATTTAAATCAGTCTAGGAGTATCAAACTAAATACAAAAAGAAAGATTAACTACTTAATACTGAAATACAAAGTGAATCACTGGTTGATTCATCATACTATCAGACAAAAAAAGGTTTCTGAAGATTAATACATCTAATTGTTTTATACATACACTCAGTAGCTGAGCTCATGGGCGATACAATAAACCAGAGGTTCCCAAACTCCTAAGCAGAGCTTTCTAAGCTGTAAGTTGCTCCCCCCCCCCAACAGCAGCTACAGCACTCCCGGGACCACGCTGGAACTGGGGGGGGGGAGAAGAGGTGGGCTTTATTTACTCACCAGGGGTTGTGCTGGCCCTCCGAAGGGTGCAGGGGGGACACGGACCCCTCTGCAGGCCTCCCCACAGATTAGCTTCCAAAAGCGATTTAAAGCTTCCAGTTTCAGCCAAAACTAGGAAGTAAACCGGAAGTAGCTTTAAATCGTTTTTAGAAGCTAATCTTGGGTGCGGGGAAGCCCGCAGAGGGGTCCGCAGCCCCCCTGCACCCTCCAGAGGGCCATCACAACCCCTGGTGAGTAAAAAAAAACCCTTCCCCCCCCAGTTCCAGCACGATGCCGGGAGTGCTGTTGCACATTACCCCCTTTAAGGGGGTAGCAACCAATTATTCCCACCGCCCTAGTTTGGGAACCTGTGCAATAAACCCTGGTTTTAAAAAATCAAAGATCAATACTTACTAAATCAAGAGCAACTTCTCTGTTCGTCAATATGGTCAGTACACTTACAAAGTATAGGATATATAATTTTTGGTTTGTCAATATCTATACAGAGAGTTTTCATTTTACATAGCCACAGTACCACCTTTTTCAAGACCGACTTCGGTCACTTCATCCTCAGTGACTTTTATAAACAGCAGGCACACAAATAATCAACCAACCATATTTCCTTTGCAGGAAAACACTCCTCTCACATACGCTTCATTCCCTGTCTCAATGTTATTAATGCTTTTCTAAACTTGGGGTAAGCAAGCATATTTAGACGTAGCCCTAATCTCACCAAAACCTCCTTCGTATGAGGTTAATGCATTTCTAAACTTGGGGTAAGCAAGCATATTCAGACGTAGCCCTAATCTCACCAAAACCTCCTTCATACAAGGTTATATAATATGAAACCAATATCATATGTACAGTAGAACCTTCGTATCCGCGGATTCGGTTTCCGTGGTTTCAGATATCTGCGGTTTACCGTGGCTCGAATGGAAAATCCCAGAAATAAACTATTGTGCGCCACTCTGAGTAACATGAAACCTTCCTGGCCCATCACACTCAGTAGGTCTCTTTGTCTTCTGTACCCATGCTGGCCCGCTTAACTCACATCCAGTTAGCCTCCAGCATTCTCGCTGTCTGCATTCGTTGCCGCATTATCGCAGTGTTGTTGTGAAAATAACCCTTAATTTTGCTTAATTATGGCCCCAAAATGCAAAGTAGTGATGCTGGCAATATCATAGGTATGTATGCATGTCAATAAAAACAGACATATATAGTGTTCACTACTATCCGCGGGTATGTTTTGGAAAGTATCGCCCACGGATACGGGGGGACTACTGAACTTTAATTGCCTCTGTATAAGAATCAGGTCTCTAAGTGACTGTACAAGTCAAGCCTGCCCAATGTAAGTCTCACAGACAAATGGTAGACCCCTCCACATTTGCAGTTTTTTGGGAGAAATTCAAAAATATCTATTATTTGTGGCGCAATCTCATTTATTTGTAGACACTAATACAGGCTGCATCAAATGCCAGGGACTGGGAGAATCATTATTTTACGCTTTGCATTGCTTCTCTTCTCTCTGGAGGTGCATGGTAGCGTTAGGACCAGTTTTTCCATGAAGGATGAATTCATACTCAAAATGGCACATAAGGGATCCAACTATGGCAACTGCAGGACTGGAAAAATATATCTTAGAAGACACTAAAGAACTAGACCTGTTTAGCCAAGAAAGAGGAGGATAAAGCATTATAACATACCATATGTTCTTGGCTGCTACAAGGAAGTCCCTCCTGCAGATCCAAACCTGACTCAACAGAACTCACAGTCGAGGAGGACATCCAAAGTGCAGCTTAGTTCACTGCGTGCCGACCTCTACTAGGAAGTAAACTTTGAATAATGGATTATAAAAAGGCAACATATACTTAATTGATACCCTGTCCTTTCAAACTCATAAGAAGATGGCCAAGGCAGTTAACATCAGCATAAGCAAGTTGCAAACACACAGAGCAAATAGTCAGCAGCATAAATATGCTGGAGAGATGTTCTCAGCATAAGCTATCCTAACCTTGATGAACCAATGGTCTGATTCAGTGTAAGGCAGTTGCATGTGTTCACAGTACTTAGCTAGATGAACAATGAACTACTCCAGTGTTTCCCAAACGTTTTTGACCTGCGGCTCCCTTGACCATTGGCGACCACTGGCCGTGGCTCCCCATTACATTATGTTGATGCCTGCCAATTGGCATTGCGCTATTTTCCGAGAAGATTTCGTGGCACTCCACGGCTCCCCTGGCTGGTTTCTGCAGCTCCCCTGGGAGCCACGCCTCCCAGTTTGGGAACCACTGAACTACTCAAATGGGTGCTGTTCTAAAAAATCAGGTAAATCAGCTGCAGTTCTCCAACAGCTGACTGCTGCTTCGCATGAAGCCCAATGTGCTAGGGGAAACATTCAACAGTAAGCACAAATGTATGCATCTCTCATACACACACGGTTACATTTGAATGCTGTCTTCCTTCTACCAAAGGAACTCAACGCTGCACTGGCCCTACAGCAAGATTTAACATGTCACAGAAACATGCTCTGTGCAGACAACATGCCACAAGTGTGTACTGGTGCACAGCAATGTGTGCCACAACACACCACCACATGCTGCAGCACACCACACAAATAGTGCAGTAGCATGCAAATTCACTGAAATGTCGGGCACATGTTAGACCCAAATTCCTATGTCGCATGCATGCGTGCGCGCACACACCATACCATATTTTGACGCAAACACACATTGTGTGTCATACACCCATATACGCAGCAACACTTCCTACACAACCCACACACATGCAAGCTTGCAGTTAAATCGGACACAAAATCACAGATATAGTAGCTCCCCTTCATTAAAAATTCACAATGATGCAGCTTATTCTTTCCAAAGATAACCATCTTTGTTTGAGGAAGCTGGTTCTACCAGGGAAGCTGCAATCCACTAAACAGACACAAGTTGCAAACTGGTGCTCTTAGTTACATAAGTGATTTAAAAAACACAAAGTCTGACATCTCATAACTTCTTTACTAGACCAAAGGAAGGGCAGACTCTGATATCCTAGAATTTCCGACAATCTAAACTGCCCCCCATATGGCGTGCGTTTTTACATTTACTTTGAGGAGGGGAACAAAAAATAATCACCAGTTACAAATAGCCTGACACTTCAAATTCAAAGCAAAATGTTTAAACTGCTATAATTCAGCAATTTTAAGTTGGATTTTTCTGAAATTTGGTCAGATCATTTTCCTCAGAAGGGATTCTCCACTAATTCATACTGAACAAGAAAATTATCTTGAGTTAATGATTAATTGAATATTCAGACGTTATAACAATAGAACACTGAGAAACTGTGCCATCTTAATAACAGACATTCTCATGCCTCTGCAATTACTTTAGAAAAGAGTTATGGAACATTTTGTACGTAAAATGAAAAAGGTTGTCTAGTTGGTTATCTAGGTTCAGTAGCCCACCCTTCACTTTCCAACATATTTATTTATTTATTTTAAAAAATTATACCCCGCCTTATCCTATGCCAAAGGCATAAAGTGTTTGCCAGTACAGGAGGCCCCCATATTCGTGGATCTGTTTATCTGCAGTTGGCCGGGGGGGCGCCCCCCACCTTTCTTTATCTATAAAGAGCTGGCACCAAGTCCATGCCTTTCTTCTTTAAACAAAGCACTATAAACAGCATGTTGTTTATAGCAAAGAAGCCTGCGTGCTAGAGAGGCTCCTAACATTGAACAGGAAATACCAGTAGTCCAGCATACTAGCAGAGACACAAAGCGGTGGGGTGGGATTGGGCACCTCACCGAGGTCTCCTTTTGCCCCTATAACCCTAAAAAATTTCCTCTGGTGGCAGGTTACCAAAACATCCCACCCACCCAGCCCAAATCTGGAAAGTCAAATTCAGAGATACAATTAAACACACAAAGGACTCCGGTGTTTAAGTGTTCCGGTTACGTCCTATCACCATACCTAGACTATCAGCAACAGAAAATTTAAAAATGCCTAAGGGCACTGTCACTTAAGTGTAGGCTTACCATATTTTTGGTGACCCAATCTGGGAAAAAAAAACCCCAGTTTTGGGGGGCACCCAAAAAAATTTTGTTTTGGGGTCTGGCTTTCTTTCAATGGTTTTTTTTTTAAAAAATTACCCCCTTACTGTGGCTGCCGCCACCGCCACGTTTCCTGCAGCCATCGCTGCTGCTACTGCTGCCTCTGCTGTTGCAGCCGCCGCAGCCATTTTACTCCAGGATTGCCACGAACAAGCGGCCCGGGAGCCCTTCAGAACGAAGCACTTCCAGGCCGAGCCGCACACGCGCACGGCTCAGCCTGGAAACCCTTCGTTCTGAAGGGCTTCCAGGCCACTTGTGCGCATGCGCGCACAAATTAAACGTAACCACAAATTAAATGTAACCAAATCAAATTAAATGTAACCACCAGCTACCATTTTGTTTAATTAAGTCCCCTATACCAGGGAAGAGAGTCACCCATCATCAAAAATTGTAACCTGCATGATCTAACAAACAAATCAATATTTATTCTATTTACAGGGGGGCCATATCCACAGATTCACTTATTTACGGTTCACAGGGCTCCCTGTGCCACCCCCGCACCCATTACCTTTGTTAGGAATCTAGTGCTGGTGCCAAGCAAGCGCGTCTCTTCCTTAAACAAAACACTATATGCCAGTGTGCTTATAGTGAAGCTTCCTGCTTAACGTTCAGGAGCCTCTCTAGTATGCAGGCTACTTGCCTGCTCTGTGCTATAGGTCAGCACGCTGGCTTATAGTGTTTTGTTTAAAGGAAGAGACGTGCTTGCTTGGCACCATCGCTAGACGCCTAACAAAAGGTAATGGGCGGAGGGACAGCATTCCCCCCATCCGCTGATTCCCAGTATCCACGGGGGGAGGGGCAAGAATCTATCCCCCACGGGTGCGGAGGTCATACTGTATTTATTTAATAGATTTTTAACCTCGCCTTTCTCCCAGTAAGGGCACTTAAGGCAGCTTACGACCATTTAACACAACAGTTAAAAGAAAACCCAAAGGATCAGCATCAGTTAAACACCAGTCAAATCATGTCTAAGAGTCAGTCACCATCACTTCCATCATGTTTGCCTTCACTAACAGTTCCATGGATTTCTAAACATTTGCTGACAAACCAAAACGTCAGCTACCGATTTAAGAGCTAGTAAACACATAACCATACCAAAATAGAAACATTTAACCTAGCGTCTAAATGGCATTGCCAGCTGAAGTTTCCAGAACAAAGAATTTCAAAGCCTAGGGGCCATAATAGAAAAGGCTTTCTCCTGTATCCCCACCAACTGCACCTCTGATGGTAGTAGGGTATGGAGTAGTGTCTCCCCGGGCAAACCTAAATGGATGGGCAAGAGCAAGTGGTAGAAGTTACTTCTGCAAATAACCTGGCTTTACGATAACCACTAGCACTTTGAACTGGACTCAGAAATACACCAGAGGTCAGTATGGATGGAAGAGCAATAGCATCACATGCTCAAACACACGCGCACACCACCTATGAATAGTTGAGCTGGCACATTTTGGACCAATGAATGTTCTGAAGCACTTTTTGAATGTAGCCATGCAGAGTGCAGACTTTTCTACAGTCAAGTCTTGGTAGCACAACTGTACTAGATTTCTGCCTTCCAGTCAATGTTAACATATATATTTACATTTCAAGAGAGAGATGTACAAGAGCACCATTATCAGACCTTTCTAGAGATCAGGGAGTCTTCTTCTACATATGTAATGAATGTCAGTTTTTAGGGTTAATCAGCGAGGTCAACTATGTTTTTATATAAACAACAAAAATGATAGGGTAGTCACATTTTTTTAAAAGGGAGGAAATGTTTAGATACCAGCATTTTCACATATTTCAACAGCCAGAATATGGCATGAGGAAGCCACACACACAGTCCACACACACGTTTTGAGATCATTCCCATCTGAACCACAGATCCGTTTGGTTTTCACTCAAGATGAAAAAACAAGTGTCTGTATAATGTATTCTGGTCCTTCAGAATCCCTAAACAATATTTTCTACTGATCATTTTCCCCTTTGCCAAATATTAATCCAAGAGTCTCATCTTTACCACTAAATTATGTTTAGACCACAGTGTGTTTCTCAAGCAGCAGTCTAACTTGGTTTCCTTTGCTCCACACAACAAAATGTTCACAGAACATGGGGGGAAATTGGTATAACTCTGTGATACGACGTATGGGTGTAGGAGCAAAACCAGGAGTTCCACAAGGAAAACCTGAAGTGACTCTGTCCTGTAGCTTAACCAAGACATTTTCATCTATTTTCTGTTTGGCAAGTCTATTCCAAATCTCTATTCATAACATTTAGCGGAGAAAAAACATGTTAAATTGTAAAAGGATTACAGGCACAGTGTTGCAGAACCTCTACCGGCTACCAACCAGCAGCCACTAAATTCAAGGTGATGGTATATCAACCTTTAAAGGTCTGGGTTCAACCACTCTGAAAACACTGCCTCTTCCCACATGAGCCCACCTGTCAGTTAAAACCAACAGTAGGAACCTTGGCACAAACTCCCTATATACCAGGGGTGGCCAAACTGTGGTTCCTGAGCCACATGCAGCTCCTTGACATACAACGTGCTGAGTTCCTTTTTGCATCACAATTAATATAAAAAGGTAAATAAGAAGTTTTCAAGCTTTATAGTTTACCAGGTATAAACTGAGAGTCCACTGGATTAAAACATAAGTTTAAAGTCCATGGTGAGTATATATATTTAAGAATTTAAATGCTTCTTAAATATTGCGGCTCTCAAACATCTGAAGTTTATCGTATGTGGCTCTTACATTAAGCACGTTTGGCCACCCCTACTATATACCCTAATAGGACTTTGAGTTACTGATCCTGTTTTATGAAATACCCTCCCCAGTGATGCCTGAGACTTTAAGAATACAACAAAGACCTTCCTTTTTTGAAATATTTTAGTGGGCGTTTTACAGTATTGTTTTTAGTTATTTTTGAATTGTTTTAATTGGAAATGTTTTGCATGTTGATGCTTTTATTGAGTACTGTTCACAGCTTTGAGTTTTTAATAAGAAACAGTATAAATATTATTATTATCATTAATATAGTACTCAGCCCACCTTACAGAAAGGTAACCCTGTGACTATACTTTAGAACAATGCAGAAAGCACACTGCTCTCTCAATTCTTTACAAGAGCAGCATGGAACCTCTCTTTATGGCAGCACTGCTAGCCATGGTTAAGGAAATTAACACCACATGAAAAGCAAAAGAAACAAAACGCATATTAATGACGCCACAGGTAGATCAATTCCATAAAGGTGTTATCTTAAAAAAGGGGGTAGGCTCCATGGTGCTTATTAGAATTGGGCAAGAACTGCTCTTTTCTGTCAAGTTGCCACTAGGAGCCACCCAAATCTTGTTTGAAAGAAAATTAAAAATGCTTTTTAAAACTGCAGTAGCCTGAAGTTGTACAATCATCAGATTGACAATCCATTAGAACAGGGGTTCTTAACCTTTTTTCGATTACAGACCCCCAATGGATTGCCCAATATATCTCCATGCCCCCTTCGCCAGAAATCATCATCACCATTCCCCCATCATTTGGTTCCCATACCGTCAAGGTGTATGGATACCCCTAGTTAAGAACCCCTGCATTAGGAAATTCTCAGGTAATTTCTCAGAATTTGTGCAATTCATACATTTCAACTATATACCGTATTGACCTGAGTATAAGACTCACTTTTGTCCCCTAAGGCAAGTCTTTAAAGTAGGGGTGCGACCTATAATCAAAGTCTAGCTTTTCTGCCTAGAGTTTTCTGCAAAGGTCTTCTCCAAGTCTCTTTCAAAGGTAAAAGCTTTTTTTAAAAAAAACTGCAAAGCCCTGTGTTTTCAGCTCTTTGTTGTTCAGTCGTTAAGTCGTGTCCGACCCTTCGTGATCCCATGAACCATATCCCGCCAGGCCTTCCTGTCCTCCACTATCTTCCTGAGTTCGCTCATTTTCATGTTCGGTGATGCTGTCTAACCATCTCATCCTTTGCCTTCCCCTTCTCCTTTTGCCTTCAATCTTTCCCAGCATCAGAGTCTTCTCCAGAGAGTCCTCTCTTCGCATTAGGTGGCTAAAATATTTGAGCTTCAGCCTCAGTACCTGTCCTTCCAGGGAACAGTCAGGGTTGATTTCATTTAGGATTGACTGATTTGATCTCCTAGCAGTCCAAGGGACTCTCAGGAGTCTTCTCCATCACCACAGTTCAAAAGCATCTATTCTTCGGCACTCAGCCTTCCTTATGGTCCAACTCTCGCAACCATACATTGCTACTGGGAACACCATCGCCCTGACTATGCGAACTTTTGTTGGCATGGTGATATCTCTGCTTTTTATTATGCTGTCTAAGTTTGCCATAGCTTTCCTTCCAAGGAGTAAGCATCTTATAATTTCATGGCTGCAGACTCCGTCTGCAGTGATCTTGGAGCCCAGAAAAGTAAAATCTGTTACTGCTTCCATTTCTGCCCCTTCTATTTGCCAGGAATTGATGGGACCAGATGCCATGATCTTAGTTTTATTAATGTTGAATTTCAAGCCAACTTTTGCACTCTCCTCTTTCACTCTCATCAAGAGGCTCTTTAGTTCTTCTTCACTTTCTGCCATTAGGGTGGTATCGTCTGCATATCTGAGGTTGTTGATGTTTCTCCCGGCAATCTTGATTCCGGATTCATTCAGCCCTGCATTTCTCATAATGCACTCTGCATATAAGTTAAATAAGCAGGGTGATAATATACAGCCTTGCCGTACTCCCTTCCCAATTTTGAACCAATCAGTTGTTCCATGGCCGGTCCGAACTGTTGCTTCTAGACCCGCATACTGGTTTCTCAGCTCTTAATCACTTGCTAAATGGTCAGATCTCTCCAGCAGGCTCTAGCCTCAGGAAGCATTTGAAAAAATTAACCCTTAAGTTCCAGCCCCAGGACTCTGTGGAAAGTAAGATATTTATTGATCCTGCAGTTTGAAAGTTGAGAGCAAGAGCTCCTGCATAGGCTTACCATATCCAAAGGAGGACAGAGTGCCAACCTTTAGGCTGCAATCATATGTACACTTTCCTGGGAATAAGCCCCATTGAATGCAATGGGACTTACTTCTGAGTAGACATGCATAGGATTGTGCTGTTAACCATTGAAATTTGGGCAGGTGCAGCTCATCATCATGGAAGGGTGCAACAAGCTGCACCTGCCCAAATTCCAAAGGTAGGCACTCTGTCCCCCTTTGGATCTGGGAAGGTTACTTATACTAGGATGCCAAGATTCAATAAGCGACAGGGTGCCTATGCCTTTAACTGTACTAAAGCTGTGCTGTTTTACTAATGTGTATATGCAGTGGGTTAAACCACTGAGCTGTCAATCGAAAGGTCGGCAGTTCGAATCCGTGCGACTGCTCCTGCCAACCTAGCAGTTCAAAAGCAAGAAATTGCAAGTAGATTAATAGGTACCGCGTCAGTGGGGTGGTAACAGTGTTCCATGCACCTCGGTGTTGAGTCATGCCGGCCACATGACCATGGAAACGTCTTCGGACAGCGCTGGCTCTTCGGCTTTGAAACGGAGATGAGCACCGCTCCCTAGAGTCGGACACGACTGGACTTAATTGTCAAGGGATACCTTTACCTATATTTTCTTTAAGTTAAAAAAAGTTAAAAATGTATTTTTTAAAAAATAGCACCAAACTTTAAGGGTGCGGCTTATAATCAGGAGCATCCTATACTCAGGATAATACGGTACTACCATTTCAATTTCAAGAAGCTTAATTAAGAAACTAAATCCAAACTAAATGAAGCTGCTGTGTCAAAAGAAATAGCATGTGTTGAGCTTTACATGGGGAGGGAAACTATTACTGCTCAAAAATGTTGTGCTACTTGGTACGGTGTAGTAGAAATTTCTTGAGATATTGTTTGGAATAGTAAGGAAAAATTATCCTTTTTGCTCAGTAGGTAGCTCTCTCGTTTCTGGTGTGCGACATCAGATCTATATGTCCCTGCTGAGGTAACTTAACAAGTTCTAACTATAAATAGTATGGCACGAGCTGCTACTGTACTGCTAAAGATGATGTCTGTCAAATATGGGATTAGGTTAAAAAAGTTGAAAATGCTCAATCTCCTCTTAGGCTAGATTAACATTACAGTGCTGACTTTCTTTTCTTTTCACAATGTTTTCCGGTTGGCCCCCCATATCTGCGAAGCATCCACGGTGAGACAAATCCACAGATGCTGAGGTCGCAGATACAGGGGGTCAACTATATAGGGGAGTCCTCATTCTCAAGGGTCAGCCATTGTTAAGTTTTAGATACCATCCCCACTTCAAAACACTTATCTCCAAGACCTCTGGTCCTTAAGCCTTACTCTATGTTTCAGCCCCAAATCCTCTGGTTGCTCAACAGAATCTTTTTTATCAGCTGTTAGAACTGCTGCTACCACAGGCCTGGTTCAGATGATCCAATTGATCTGTGGCTTGCACCCTAAACCAAGGCATATACAGAAGTTTCCACATGGGAACTTCTCTGCTGCCACCTCCTTCTCATAGCAACCCCTTGAAGCACCCAAAAATCCAATCATGAGGGTGGGGGGGCCCTCTGGAGCAACATGAGATGTGAAATGGGGGGGCTGCTGAAGGCAAGGGGGGGAAATCAGCAGGAAACCAACATCACCGCATGGATCAAAGTACCTTCCATTCACATAAATAGAAGCTAGGATACAACCCATAAGTCCAATACCCTGGCGTTCTAAGGAACTAGAAAGTAATAACTTTTCAACAGGTAGGCTATAAAATCTACTACAAATTTCTTGCAACAAGTCTTCAACACATTCATCTCCACAACTTCATATTAAGGAACAGCTATGGAGAGAGAGAGAGAGGTTACTGTATTGTTACAACAGCACATCTACTTTGTTCCAACCTACTTTTAATTTCTATTACGGTAATTCTTTTGCATTAAATGTTGTGCCTCTTTTGAAACTAGACAGAAACATTTCACCTTTCATTTTCCAAAGCAGTCAGCATAAAAACAGAATACTAATCTGAGCCAAATCCACCCAAATTACATGAAAGGAAAGCGCTCCCACACATGCACCTGGGGCGGGTGCCAAAGTTCACTTTCATCTGCATCTCATTATGACACTTCCGATCAGACTCTGGACGTTTCACCAACCTTCAGGAGCTAATCTGACAATGCAAAGGGCTACAGTGACACCGGGGGGGGGGGGGGAACCTTAATGTGTGCACAATGTTCCCATCCCATTCACCCACTTAGATCCTGCCTACAGAATGAACTGCGGAGGTATTGTGCTGAAACAAAAACTGCTCTCTAACAGGATGCGTTAACTATTATACAAAAGCTGGGAAGAACGATAATGTTGATGCTATTATTCAGAGCATAACAACGAGTCTAACTATGTACAACAGAGCATTTATCTTCAAATTTAAAAAAAAACAATTTTACAAAATATTATGAACTAACATTTTTGATGCTTTAAATGCCATTTCAAAATTAATTTTGACATTCAAAGCTACAAGTTCTTGAAAATTCTACAGTGGGGGAAAAAGTGTCACAGCCCAAGTACAGCTGCACAAACAGGACTACTATAATTGCCCAGGGAAAACCACACATGCTGAGGGGATGAGATGTGGCTCTTGCTTTGTTCACTAAAATGCTGGTGCAGTGGAGTGTGGCTAAGTGATATCATCATACGTCTCCCCTCTGCTGCAGGCAGTTTCCAGCAGTATCTATCAGCAGGGATGATTTCTACTTTGGAAACGTAAAAATACAACATGCCTAGGGAATACAGAGCTAGGACAAAGATACATAGCATGAAGGAACAAAGGCAAAAGGTTGCAAAATGCTATATTCCAGGGGTGGCCAAACGTGCTTAAGAGCCACATACGATAAACTTCAGGTGTTTGAGAGCCGCATGAAAGATGATTGAGAGCTACAATATTTAAGAAGCATTAAAATTCTTAAGTATATTGACTCACCAGAACATTAAACTTATGTTTTAATCAAGTGGACTCTCAGTTTATACTCAGTAAATAATTATAAAGCTTGAAAAAAATTATTTACCTTTTATATTAATTGTGATGCAAAAAGGAGCTCAGCCAACATATTTCCGCGAGCCGCACATTATATGTCAAAGACCCACATGTGGCTCGCGAGCCACGGTTTGGTCATCCCTGCTATATTTGAATCCTATGAAGCACTTTCAGAAAAGCAGCAAGAGTCATACCGAAACATTCCAAAATTTCTATACAGAGTGCTTCTATACTTCCAAGCAGAAATTTTGTAAAATCTGAAATGGTCCTATCTATGTTGAGAATTGTCCAAAAACATGGTAACAAATCTCTTCTGTGAACCATACTCACGTAAGCCTCATCTTTTTTCCAAAAATAGAATCAATTAGACAATACAATAGAGCTATGTATGGGTTTACTGCACAGAGATTAGCATAGCATTTGAAGCACAGCATGAGATTTTTCCCACAGCGAGTACACAGATTGAGAACTAAGTACACATGTACAAAAACATAGTAATGTTTGAGGCAGCCCCCAAAACACTTGCAACTCCTTTGGAAAGGAGTGCCTTTTTAAGCATTTAAAGTTTTGAATTTGGTTACATTACTATAGTGAAGCCACAAACTGGGGAATATAATTACAAAATACTGTATAAATATATTCTGTGCAACATAAATTGAGGCTATATAGAACTAACTACCAGTAGCGTCGCAAGGCGGGGGCCTGGGGGGTGCCGACCGCAGTCTCCTCGTAACACACACGAACACAATTCTGACTTGGTTAAGACTTGAATACAAGAAGGATGGATATTACCTATGAGACACCAATATTCCCTCATTGGCTCCCAGGGAGAAAATAGGATAAAAGGAACAGACATTTCATAACTAGGGCTACATCTCAACATCGCTTTTCAAAGTCAAGAACAGACTAGACAAAGCAATTGTATTGGTTCATTGTTTTACAATGTACTGACCTTGAGGAAAGTAGTTTTTAGCCATATATGCTGTAGGTTCACTTTCGGGGGGGGGGGGGGTATTGCTGGGGAGTAAGCAGGTATGGAAAGGATTTAGCATCACTCCCTCACCTGATTCTTCCCAGCAAGTGCCCTCACTTTATCTCAGCAGATGTGGGTTTGGGAAGTGTAGTTCTGTCCTTAAAAATACATTTTAAGGAGCACTTTTACTTGATGCTGCAATTCTTAAGAATATATAACACCATCCTTCAATTATATAAACATAAAAGAATTAAGTTTACATACGCAGTAGATGAAAGATTCCATCACAGGCGCTAATGTGTGACAAAAAGGCATTTCCTAGTCCCTGTCCAGCATGGGCTCCTTTCACAAGGCCAGCAATATCCACTATGTTCAGAAAGGCTGGAATTTTGCTGAAAAATAATTCAAGGGTTTAGTAATAAGCAGTACAGGCAAAACAATTCAGGTCATTTATTTATATATAGAGAGAGAGGTACACCACACATTAGCAACACCTCCAAAGCTCTAAAGAAGAACTCTACACAGTGTTTACTAATGCCTGAGGCCAGGTCTTCACATGCAACAGGCTAAAGTATAAATAAGGTGGTGAGGTTCTGATATGGCAGAGTGGACAGTATCACTGCAGATGAGGGTGTCACTTTTTTTAAACTCCTCCCTTGCATAAGTGCTCTATTTGAAGAAATCTTAGCACAGCAAGAAAAGAGGATGAAATTCTCCCTGATGTGCTAGAGTAGACTAACTTACAGGGATTTTTTTTAATCTGGGGAAACGATAAAAATGGCACATCCCACTGCAGCCTCAAGTCTACTCTGCCACCTTATTCTGCTACTTGTGTAGGTCAGGCCTGAGCCTAGCAAGACTGAAAATGTACATCTCTACTTTATTGCTCCTTTTGCCACAATTTATCTCTACACTGCCTGAATATCAAACTTTGTGCATTTTACATACATACACATTGGCTCATCTCAGGATTGTGAATTTAAGGACTTTTTCTAGTTCTTAAATGTTGAATAGCCACTATTGCACATAGCACCTCACACCAATAGCTGTGATGCTATTTTTTTCCAGTGTGCAAAAAAAAGATCGGCATAGGAAATAAAATCTTGATATTATGCAAAAACTCAACTTGTACTTGTTTGACAGCCCAATCCTATGTAACTCTTGCACCGGTGTAGCAGTAGATCCAGCTGTGTAAAGTGCTGGTGCTTTTTGCCCCTGGAATGCCCCCTGTGCCGGTGGAGTTGCAGCGGCGTTCATCCCGTGTCCGAACTGTGCATGTGCGGCGTCCGAGGGGGGGTTATGCCAGTGTCCATCCAGCATCCGTCGGCGTACGGCAAGTTACACCGGCATAAGTGCACTTACACTGGTGGATCTACTATTACACCGGTGCAACAGTTACACAGAATTGAGCTGTAAATTATCTTTTTTAAGATGTTAACAATGAACAAGGTGAGGGATAGTGGCCAAGAAAAGTCAGTACAATAATTCTTTAATGAGACACTAACTTTTGCGCAGAAAGCCCAGGTAGAAAATAATCAAGGACAAGGAACAGCCAAAACACGGTCTACCACACTTCCCGGAACATTTTCACTGGACAATACACAATTTGCCTCTGAAATGAAAATTAGTAAACTAATCTTTACTAATTTTGACGTGCTGAAAACAAAACTGACAATTAAATTCCTCGATTGGCTCGAGTTTAGGAGAAGTAGTCTGCATTGCAGTCTGAGCCCCAATCCTCTTCAGCAGACTGAGGACAACATGATCACAGAGAACAGCAAAGGCATAGTGGGCACCTCGCAGAGGACTGAACCTCAAAATTTCCCTATATGATTTAGTTTGGTTTTGTGTTGTGACCCCGGAACAAAGTCTCCTCAATTTGGGGACAAAATAGATTACCCAGGGAAAATTGGCTGAGGGAGGGGAGTTCCCTCAGTGCGAACTCCAAACTACCCTGGTGCATCCAAATCTCCTGCACAAACAGAGCTCCAGGAGTCCCACCCACCACCCTCACACCAGCCACAAGATGTTGCTTTGCCCATCTCTTCAGATTCCAAAAACTCCCTTTATGGCCCTGCAATGGAGCCAACACACACACACACACCCAGCACCATTTAAGACAACATGTATAAAATCAGGCAAGAGCACTTTAGGATGTTTAGCTAACGGAAGGGGTGGAGTCAAACACCCTTAAGGCCCAAACCCAACATGCAAAAACCCACATGGAAACAGGCATTTCCCAAACAATAGGCGCATGTTTGGATGCAAATCTGCAAGATATCTGCGGGTTTTGCCACGGAATATCCAAGTACCACTTTCCAACATTTTCACCTCTTAACCTATGAGTTTGGAGTTTTCCACATGAGTTTTTGAACGTATGGTTGCAAAACCCACATGCTTCTCAATATCCGTGAGTTTGGCATGCAAAACGGCATATTCGACTCTCATCCTGAGCAGTCCCCCTCCACAACTCTTCCTCTTTGTTTTTTACTTTAAAAAGACAGCCATCTCCTCCCCCTCACTTGTTGTGAGTAGGAGAGTAAGGCACAAAAGTGGGGTGCATTTGAACTACGGTCTGAGAAATTCTAGATTGCACTGGCTCATGACAGAAGAAAGCTATATTCCCAGTGCTCAAGCTACGTCTTCTCGGCAGTGGGACACTTCCTCACCATCTGAGGAATCCTTCATGGAACGAAGAGGAGAACCTTCATCAACATTTGGCAGGAAGAGGCAGTCCAGTCAGCTCTTGCCAAAAGTTACAGAAATGTGGAGCAGTTCTGCCACATTTCTGGGAAGCAGAAGGACATTGGCTACCAAAGGGACCTGGAGGCATGCAAGAGCAAAGCCAAGGAACTTCGGAGGAACTACAAGCTGGTCAAGGAGAGCAACAGCTGTTCTGGGCACTCCAGATCAACCGTGCCCTTCTTCAACATCCTTGACCAGCCACTCTGCGTTGATGATGGGGTGGTCGTATCCCACCTCAGTGGATTCAGCAGGGTTCCAGCAGGATTTCGAGCTGGAAAGCATCTGAATTTTGGAGGCATGAAAACTCTATTTGAAGTTGAGTAAAGAAGTCTCTGTTCAAATTTGGAACGCTAAACTCCACAGATTGGGGGGGGGGGGATTACATGACTCAATGAAATGTACAGCCTTCCTGACCTGCAGATCTATGGCCTGCTGCCATCAGTCCTATAAATGGCCACATTACAGGTCCCTAGGCAGGTGCCTAGCACCAAGTACACATGTGTCTCCTGCATGCCTTGAATCAAAAGGAAACAGAAATAAAATACTGACCAAATACGATTTAAGATTTTCATGGCCAGCGACAATTTTAAAATAACTTGCGTTTAATGGGTAAAAAGCCATGACAAAGGTATAAGGAATCAATTAAAAAAACAAGCATAGCGAGTAATTCCACGTCAAAAAATTGTATTGGTTAAAACACAACACAAAAATATCACGTTTAAAAACAGTAAAAACCCATCAAACATAAAATAGCGACGTTTCGCTCAAATTGCAAAGAGCATTGTCAAGCAGCCTACAGTAGCAGGACAGATCCTTTTCTACAGATTCTTTTTCTAAAGAATAGAAAAAGGCCCAGTGACAACTCTAACCAGTTTCTCAAGAAATATGCCTGGATTCAAGAGAATATATTACAGGAAAAATCACCCCCTCCAAGCTTCTAAAAAGCATCTTAAACATTTACATAGCAAAAACCCCAACATCAGCCCCAAAAGAGATGGTCCAGAACTTCGGTTAGATTGAGTAGTGCAATCACATAAGGCCTAACATTTAATCAACCACAATACTCAAGACCAGTGTTTCTCAAACTGTGGGTCGGGACCCACTTGGTGGGACACGACCTGATTTCTGGTGGGTCCCAGGTGATGGAAAGATCAGATAAGTAATGGCTATTCAAAAATTAGATAGCTACTAATTGCCCTTCAAAGAGCTAAGCACCTGCAGTTTGCAAGATATCTGCTAATTACCCTGCAAGCAGCTGAGCTCCTTACAAGCAGCTGAGCTCCTTACTTGTAAATAAATAGATTTATTTATTTCTAGATCACCTTTTTTAAAGTCTCATAAAAATAGGTGGGTCCCGATAAAGTGTCATTTTAAAAAGTGGGTCCCAGTGTTAAAAAGTTTGAGAACCACTGCTCAAGACCATACAACACTTTTACAGCTTCCCTGGCATGAAAGTTAAGGCATGAATCTTAAACATACAAATTTCCATGCTTTTTACAGCATGAATACATTTCTAAGCACTTTAGGGCCAAACTACACACAGCCGAAAGCACATAATTTTGACCTGGGATTTTTCCCTTTTGTTTGTTAAACAGCAAGCAGCAGGGAACACACAAAACAAGAGGAAAACCATGGCAGGGGGAGAATTTCAGAATTTGCCCCAGATCATGCCCATCGACCAGTCCCCTGCATGGTATGTATAGGAGGAAAAGTTTCCATTACTGGCCAATGGAAACCATTTTTCCTACTATAAACAGTGTGCAGGAACACACAACTAAGGTTGGAATCACTGTGAAAACCATCCTCCCCCCCACCAGCTGTTTTCCTCCCATTCCACATGCTATTTCACAAATAAAAGGGAAACATCCAGGGCCAAATTATGCATTCTAACACCACACAGTTTGGCTCTTAGCTGTTTCTAGGCCTTAGCTGTTTCTGTTCTTAGCTGTTTCTAGGTTCTGGTTCTCAAACTGGTGAGAACCAGAACCAGATGCTTCCCCTGCCCCTTAAGGGCAAAAAATGGATTTTCCTACTTACAGGGGCATCCAGGAAGTGCGGGGAAGCCCGCAGACCCCTCCACAGGCCTTCCTGAGCTTCAGATCACCGCTCCATGGCTATTTACGACCACGTTCAGTTTTCGTGAAAACCAGAAGTGACTAAGTCACTGCTCCGCGATGGTGGGCTGCCACATCTGGTGACCCACTGTGAGATACAGGAAGCTGGACTAGATGGGTCTTCGGCCTTATCCAGCAGGCCTCCCCACACCCTCCGGAGGCCCCGCTAAGTACGAAAACCCCTTTATTGCCCATTTTCCCCCGGAGGCAGCATTTTCCCCCGGGATCGCCACTGCCTCTGTCCCCAACTCCGCAAGTACAAACAGTTATCCCCACGTTGCGGGGAGAACCTTGAGAAACCCTGTTCTAGGCTATAAAAGTCTTTGGTTTAAAGCAGAGTTTCTCAACCTGTGGTACGCGGGCCACAGGTTTTGGGTATGCAAGATGCTCCCCCATGTACCCCCGCTTACCCCCTCCCCAAATTCCCCCCCCCAAAGTCAGAAAAAAGCACTTTTTTTGGCCTGCGACGCAGCCGAGCAGGTCCTCCAACTTGCGGCGCGAGCCAGAGGACCCGTTCAGCCGGGCCACAGGTCGAAATCGTCCCCCGTAGCTCTCCCTTACCTTTGATTGCAGCTGCCGCTGCCATGTTGCATCTCCCGAAGTCTCGCGTGAGATTTTGGAGCCGCGAGCTTGGATCTCGCGAGACTTCGGGAGATCCAACATGGCGGAGGCTTCAATCAAAAGTAAGGGAGAGCTACAGGGGATGATTTCGGCCTGCGGCGCGGCCGATCGGGTCCTCCGGCTTGCGCCACAAGCCGGAGGGAGAGGGTACAGCCCTGCCGGAGGACCCGCTCGGCCGCGCCGCAGGCCCCCCAAAAAAGGGGGTATGTGGGGCTTGGGGGGCAGGGGGTGCTTGGGGGACCAGACCAGGGGGTACCCGGTCTGGAAAAGGTTGAGGGACCCTGGTTTAAAGAATCTTCCATGTCAGAACAGAAAGCTCAAGGCTCTTGCGCTTCTTCCTCTCTTCACAACTATTACATCAGAAAATCTTAGTAACACTATTGACATATTCAAACTTCTTACAAGAGCAAATATTGCAGATTGATTTATATTGCCACATTTTAAATCATGCGTAAATTTACAATACATTGATTTAAATAATTGATTTTAATCAAGCTTCCCATCTGAACAGTGCTCATTTTCTAAAGGAAAGTACACTCCAGATATTGACATAGCTATTGAACTTTGCTGAGTTCCAGCTAAACTGTGCATTATACTTAGTACAATAATTTTGCAACCTAGAAAAAGTATACTATAATAACTACACTATGGGGGGCCCTATTCACTGATCTACTATCCGCTGATTCAGTTATCCGCGGATAGCGGATAGCCCCCAACCCCCAGGCACTTGAAGCTTCCAACGCTAAAAGTAAGTGCCTGGGGGTCGCGGGGGGAGGGGGCACGTGTGCAACCCCCCCTTGCGGACGCGCATGACTTAAAACCGTGGAAAGAGGCGAACACCCCCTCCGCGGTTTTCTGAGGGCCCTATGGGTGTGCGCCGCCCCCACGACCCCCCGAGGCACTTTTAGCATTGGAAGCTTCCTTTTCCTTCCAAAGGAACACGATGACCAGGCCCCATGTAACTTCCTTAGTGGGGCCTCCGGAGGGTGTGGGGAGGCCTGCAGAGACTCTCTAGGCACCTATTCTCCGTAGATGAGCCTGCAAGGAAGCTGCATGAGGCCTGGTCATCCCGTTCCTTTGGAAGGAAAAGGAAGCTTCCAACGCTAAAAGTGCCTGGGGGGGTCACAGGGGTGGCGCCCGCCTGCAGGGCCCTCAGAAAACCACGGAGGGGGCATTCACCTCTTTCCGCAGTTTCAAGTATCCACCGGGGGGGGCCTGGAATGTATCCCCCATGGATACGGCAGCCCCCCTGTATATGCATTTTTGAGTAACTATGAATAAATAAAAATCTCCAAGGATCAACTGTAAATTGTTAATTGTTAGAAAAATTACAAAGTGCTTATTTGCTAAATAACATGATTTCTGTTCAGAGTTCAGGTTGGACAAGCTAAAGACAGGATGGACTATAGAATAATTATTTCAGGAGCATTACAAGTCTTGAACTTTTATAGAACCACTTTGAATTCCTCAAAGGACATAACACACAGATTTGTATACTGTACACATTCTCAAGAGTCAGAAAAGTCTAATTCCCTATCTGTCTCCTGGACTCAGACCAGGTAAGGTTTATCATATTGTACCTTCTTGTAAAGTTTGTGGGAAGTCCTTGCACCCACAACTAAAATGGAGAACACATCAAACGTTCAGATTAAAAAGATCATAGTTACGATTTTAGTAGAGTTGTACGATAGTTACAAGAGTTGGAACTTCTTGTTCTGAACTGGTGATCGTCAACTAGGACCTACATTTGAACGTTTGATGTGTTCTCCATTTTACAAACATTCATTAAGGTAAAGGTGACTTAACTCCTTTAAGATTGAACTATAAAACAAACTCAACACTTGATCATGTATTCTGTTAAATAATTTAGGTTTAGGTGGTCTCCCAAGGGCCCATTAGCTCAGATATCAGGAAATGGAAGGTGTTGAAAAAGGGAAACAGATGAACATGGGAGAGAATGAATAGCCCAGATGTCACACTGAACTGCAGTTTAGAGGAGGAAGGATATCTGAGAGCATTAAAAGTAAGGACACAAATTTTCTAATATTTTGCTTCACTATTCTACTGGATTGTTCTGCCCAGTGATGACACTGTCGAATCCAAACCAACTTTCTAGCACCAATACAGCCGCAATACAGCCTGAAGTAAGGGAACAAATGTTTCCTCACCAAAAGAGGTCTCTGTGACTGCCCCCCCCTCCCCAGATACAGTGTGTGCCCCACTGTCACTGCTGCATCAGCGTTGGAAAGTTGGTTAGGATTGGGCTGTAAATACTACAATCTGCTTACAGACATTGCAGAAATATTTAATATTCAATTATATTACTGAAAAGCTCTTCTCTTTATGGGAAAATCACCAACTGATAAAGTTTAAAGTATTTACCTTGGAGGCTTATGATATTGGCTAAGAAAATCAAATCTGTCATCTGGTACAGGTACTCGGCTCTCATTTGGATCAATAGTGCAGAAAGGAAAGTTCTCCGCAGCTGCTTGACTTTTGGTTAATACATTGAAAAAGGTGGACTTCCTTTAAAAAGAGAGAAAGAAAGAGTTGCAGTATTCAAGACCAACACACACACACACACACACACACACACACACACACACACACACACACACACACACACACACAGCAAGAGCAATCCTGCCTAAGTATCCCAATCAGCCAGCCGGATCCTAATTGCGTTCCAGGCCAATCGAGATTGGCCTGGAGGTCTACTCAGGGGAAGGGGACGTTTGTCCCCTTCTCCCGGTGTAACGCAGGAAGGCCCCAATGGGTCTCCTCGGATTTCCGCCACCTATTTAGCTGGCACAAGTACAAGGAGGCCGTGTAAAGGCCACGCCGGCCCAGGAAGGGGACAGGGACATGGCAGCCGCCATCCCTGCCCCCACCCAGGCCAGCTCGGCCAATGGGCCCCCCTCCCTCACCGACCGCCTGCGCTTCACTTACAGTCTCCGGCGGCCGCGGAGACAATCGGACAATCCCACACTGGAGTGAGGGCTGCTGGCCTCTACGTTGGCAGCCCTTACTGGCGAGTCATTGCGAACGTGCTTTACAACATGTTCACAATATCGGCAATGTCCATCATTTTAATGTTGCACTGGATTGTGCTCTCAATCAATCAATAACCTTTATTGGCATAGTCATCATACAATACCACAAAGTTTACACCAGCGGCATACAGAAACAGGGCAGACCATGAACAGTTCCTTCTAAACATGTATATTACCTCTGTAAAATCTTTTTTTTAATTCGAAACAACAGTTTGCAAAATATTTACCAGTAATCTGAGCAAGGTTATAGCTTTAAAATGTTCTCATAAGTCAATTTACAATCAAACTGGCAGTGTCCCTTTTAGAGGACATTTCCATGGCCATACTTAAAAAGTAAAAGTGTCTGCTTAGTACAACATATAGATTTTATTTATCTATAAAATCTGCAACTAGTGCAGAATGCAGCTGCCCATGTGGTTACCGGGGGCTCATTGGTTCGACTCAGTCAGGCCGCTGCTTTGGCAGTTACACTGACTGCCGGTTCGTTTCCGGGCACAATTCAAAGTGCTAATTTTGACTTTTAAAGCCCTTTACGGCTCGGGACCAGGGTATTTGAGGGACCGTCTCCTTCCTTATAATCCGACCTGTCTTCCGAGGTTATCGGGGGGGGGGGCTGTTAACCATGCTGCCATTGACGGAGGTGAGGGGGATGGCGGGGAGGAACAGGGCCTTCTCGGTGGTGGCACCCCAACTATGGAATTCCCTCCCCCTGGAATTAAGAACGGCTCCCTCTTTAGAGACCTTTTGGCAGAGCCTTAAGACGTTTTTATTCAGGTCGGCATTCGATGGCCGACATGGTGGGCTGGCTTTTTAACCAATGTGATCATAGGTGACCCATTGGGGTTTGTCTGTCTTAACTGTTTTAATTACGTATTTTAATTAATTTTTATTGTATTATATTTTATTATTGTATTTTTAACACGTTTTAATTTTGTAAGCAGCCTTGATTGCCCTTACCAGGAGAAAGGCGGGGTAAAAATTCCTTAAATAAATAAATAAATGTTACAGACTTTTCAAAATTTGGGTTAATATTCCTTACTTTGCTAATATAATCCCCAAAGCATATACAGTGTTTTGAAGCTATATAGTTAACTACAATGGAACTACTCCAAAATAAGTGGTATGTGAAGCATGGCTTGTGACTGTAGGTTCACCATCAAGATCGCATCAATTACAGCAGAATTACATTACATATTACTGAAGTTAGCCCTGCTAACTGGGCAAAAGGGCACCTTTTAAAGTAGTATTTCTCTTATATATAGAAGGAGAGGAGCAACTGCCCTATTCATCCCCGCACAGCATTCCTTCCAGCAGTTGTTTTGCTGGTGTCACCCTTGTGTTTCTTTTTAAATTGTGAGCCCCTTTGGAATAGGGACATGTTCCCCTGATACAGAGCTGCTTTGAAAACTTTTTTGTTGAACAGCAGTATATAAATATTCTATAATAATAATAAATAATAATAAATAAATAATAATAATGGCAAACACCTATTTTGACATCTTTCAATGTCTCTGTCCTGCATTTTAAAGCATTAAAGTCTTAAATATCTTAGCAGATTAAATTTAAATTCTGGGTTGGATCCTAAGATTACCTTCCTTCTGCAGAAAGACACCCTGCTCCAGAGCAAGAATAGAAGCCTTTCTCTGGTAGGAAGAAAATCTTAGGATACAGTCAGATGTCTCAGTACAATCTCAGAATGCTGCTTTCCATGTCTCAATATACCTCCCCTTAAATGTGAATCAAGCAACTTCCTTTAAGTGTTTCCTCGAGGCTTTCTTCCCTAGTCTCTCTTTGCCTGCACATCTATTGCTTCCCAACTTCCCCCCTACGCTATTCTCCAGTATTTATCTACTAATTCTTGAACGTTCCCCTTCACTTTTGTCTAACACATGCTCCATATCCTCTAGACTCAGAGTCTAGACAGAGCTTTGTCACCACCTCCACAGATATCCAGCTCACTATTGGCACTAAACGTTTCATACTATGTGTGCATATAGGTATAAACACTGTCACAGTCTCACATAACTACCTCTCTCAATTAAAGGTTAAATATTTCAGTAAACAGAAACAGATACTGATATATTGATGACAAGAGATACTTAAAATTTTCTTCACCCCTACCCTCTTCAAAACTTAGTACTGCCCACTGTGTGTGGATCAGTCGTAAACAAAACAGGAGGATGTCAACTAACATGCTTACAATGTCACATTACTTTTTTACTGTTTAATGCTTACATTTTTCTATATAATTACTTCACATTTTTTTAAAAAAGTTAATCTGGAAAAACTGTCCAAATTACTTAAAACGTATTCATTTATTAAACTTGATGTTCTTAAATGTCTATAAAGCTATTTATTTATTTGATAAGTATGGTAAACTATATTTAGAACTGGTAATAGAATTGTTGGACTCCTTTGTGAGTCTTCAAATGTCATGGCAGGCCAGAGCACCTATTTAATACTCATAAGATCACCAAATCCAAGTATAACATAATTATGAATTCCAGTAAGAGAATGAATGCTAGAAATCCTTGTCCCAGACCATAATAAAGACCTCACAGCACACATACTGCTGCATCACTCTCATCAAATTTATTCAGGTGGGCCTACTGCCATTAGGATGACTAAGCAAAGCTTACAGAATCACACAATCAGAAGGGACTTACAAGATCATCAAGTCCAACCCCTTGTCAATGCAGGCAATTCAAGACTACAACATCCCTACAGATCATTCCCATTAATCACTTACCCGACATTTGGCAACCCAACAATGCCAATTTTCAAGGAGGTTCCAAATCTTCCAATGATGGGATGTGGTTTAATTCCATCACCTCCCTTTTTAGGGGGCATCTAAAATGGGAAACGGAACACAGTTTAAATCCCAGACTCCCTTCCCTCATCTGTTAGGAATGCAAAGACAACACGGATCCCAATGCGTAACAGCTAACATAAAACATTTCTTTTCTGAAACACATCAAGTACCTTTTGGGGAGCCGTAACAGCCACGCATAGCAAGGCAAGGGCAAGACCCTCTGGGGTTCCCAAGAGACAGCAATGAGGAGGGCAGCAGCCAGCCAGCATCCCAGCACACGGCTGTGCATGGCACCGACCTTCCTGCACCACAGACCCGAGGTAACTGGCTTGGACTGCTGTAGCTTCTGCAAAGCCCTTGGATGGATATACTGAGCTAAAAATAACCGGCTCAGAGCCCAAGGAAGATTGAAATCCAGCACTCTCTCCCGATGCCACTACTGAGAGTCTCCACTTCCGAACCTGACGTGTGCCGCGCTGACTTCCGGCCCTCTAATGGACCCCGGTGGCAATTAGGGGGAGCAGCACACCGGCGGCAGCCGAACATTACAGAAAAGCAGAGTTGCGCCGCACACGGCCCGCACCAGCACCACCACCCCGCAGCTGCTGCCCACGCCTCTGGACCTGGGCGCCAAGCCCATCAGGCGACTACCGGGGGGGGGGGGGAGAGAGACAGCGAAGCGCCAGAACGAGCAAGCGTCTGCCTATTGCCCTCCCTGCAAGCGCCGCCTATGAGGGCCGCAGCGGCCACGCCACTTGTCTCTCAAGAGCACGAAGCAGGGTCGCCCATCTCCCTCTGAGCCGCCACCCTTCTCCACCCTGTCGGGGGTGCTCGCGTCAGACTTGCCTCGTGGCCGCAGCTGCTATGAGCCTGCAACAAGAGCGTGAGCGACCAATGTGCTCGGCAACGGCGCCCTAGTCTACCTGGCAGAGACTCGGCTTCCGCACGCACGCAGCTGCGCAGGGAACGGCGCACAAGGGGAGGAGCTGCTCTCCCTCGCCTCTCCACGCAGGCGCAAGCAGGCTGCCTGGCCGGCTCCTTCATCCCCGCCGCGAGATAGCGAGTTCCATGCTGCTAGCGGAGGAGGAGGAGGAGGCAGCTCAGCTCTGCGCTGACATCGCGCTCAAGGCTGATCTACACGCGGCTCCTCCGTCGCCTCTGCCGGGCGCCTCCGCGCTGGAAGCGGGGGAGTGTCTTCAAGCCTGTTGCCCCTCATGTTGTCCCGCCTTCCTAAGAAAGCGCAGTTGTGATTGGTTAAACTCTCCCCCCCTCTCCTGTGATTGGTAGGCTGCAGCAGCTCCGCGAGCCACCTCCAAGCTCTGTCGTCACGCCCCCTA
The DNA here is from genome assembly GCA_026170595.1 of Plestiodon gilberti rubricaudatus. Classification (NCBI taxonomy): domain Eukaryota; kingdom Metazoa; phylum Chordata; class Lepidosauria; order Squamata; family Scincidae; genus Plestiodon; species Plestiodon gilberti. The sequence continues at coordinate 174,201,222 of JANXHW010000001.1, read as the reverse complement.
AAAAATAGAACACTCGACTTGGAGTACGCGGCAGCGGGGCGGAGGTCCGGCGGCTCCGCCGGATTAAAAAACGCTCCGCGACGCTGTCGTGTAGATCAGCCTTCACAGGCTAGCGCGCAGAACGCGTGCGCACGTCTGGAGCGAGTGGATCCCGAAACCGTAGCGGTTGCTCCAGTGTGTACGCACGCCCACCGACAGCAAACAAAGCTGCTACTCACGAGTCACAGCTCGCCACTTTCCCTCAGCGGGAAATCCCGCTGTCTTCCTTGTCCAAGCAGCTAGGGCCCCCTCCCGCATTGATTTGTCACCTATTTACCCAGGCACCTTCTCCTCTTCCCTTTATCTCATCCAAGGTAGCCAAAACCTTTATTTGGTAAATGACTGTCCTGAAATGGGTCTCAGCCTACGTACGCTGGCTTGTAGCTGAATCCCTTAGTAGTCCACACAAAGAGGGAGGAGCAGAGCTTCAGAACCCCAGAGAGGTGCAACCCCACATCCCCCAGCACCTAGGGCAGAGCCTTCAGGTAGCAGACTGAGAATGCCCCATATGGGCAGGAGGACAGTCAAATCAGTGCACAGCAATAGGGAGCTGCCTGCCCCATCCATGATGACATAGGCACACCACATCCCCAAGCCATCTTGCAAAGAACAGCCAGAAATCCCAACCCTCAGAATCCCCTTATTATTATGCCATTCACACAAACACAGACTATCAAGAAATACCCTTTTTGGCTGCAGCAGACCAAAGGATCCAGATAGCTTCCCTTGGCAGAGGGCAGACATATAGGAAAAACACACACAAATGTCCTCAGGGCAGGAGTTCAGGTCCCCTGGGGCAATCCATCAACTGGACAAAACCTATTTTGCTGGGGGAGGAACTGGGACAAACCCAAAGGGAAGCCCCCAAGTGCACTTAGACAAAAAGGTACGCTAGGTCACTACACAGAGATCCAGGCTGGGAAGCAGGTTCAAACCTAGCCAGCAGGATGTTATAATGTTGTTGTTGTTGTTCAGTCGTTAAGTCGTGTCCGACCCTTCGTGATCCCATGAACCATATCCCGCCAGGCCTTCCTGTCCTCCACTATCTTCCTGAGTTCGCTCATTTTCATGTTTGTTGCATCGGTGATGCTGTCTAACCATCTCATCCTTGGCCTTCCCCTTCTCCTTTTGCCTTCAATCTTTCCCAGCATCAGAGTCTTCTCCAGAGAGTCCTCTCTTCGCATTAGGTGGCCAAAATATTTGAGTTTCAGCCTTAGTACCTGTCCTTCCAGGGAACAGTCAGGCTTGATTTCATTTAGAATTGACTGATTTGATCTCCTAGCAGTCCAAGGGACTCTCAGGAGTCTTCTCCAGCACCACAGTTCAAATTCTATTCTATTCTATTCTCACATCTATTCTTCGGCGCTCAGCCTTCCTTATGGTCCAACTCTCGCAACCATACATTGCTACTGGGAACACCATCGCCCTGACTATACGAGCTTTTGTTGGCATGGTGATATCTCTGCTTTTTATTATGCTGTCTAAGTTTGCCATAGCTTTCCTTCCAAGGAGTAAGCGTCTTTTAATTTCATGGCTGCTGTCTCCGTCTGCAGTGATCTTGGAACCCAGAAAAGTAAAATCTGTTACTGCTTCCATTTCTGCCCCTTCTATTTGCCAGGAATTGATGGGACCCGATGCCATGATCTTAGTTTTATTAATGTTGAGTTTCAAGCCAACTTTTGCACTCTCCTCTTTCACTCTCATCAAGAGGCTCTTTAGTTCTTCTTCACTTTCTGCCATTAGGGTGGTATCGTCTGCATATCTGAGGTTGTTGATATTTCTCCCGGCAATCTTGATTCCGGCTTGTGATTCATTCAGCCCTGCATTTCTCATAATGTACTCTGCATATAAGTTAAATAAGCAGGGTGACAATATACAGCCTTGCCGTACTCCCTTCCCAATTTTGAACCAATCAGTTGTTCCATGGCCGGTTCGAACTGTTGCTTCTTGACCCGCATACAGGTTTCTCAGGAGACAGGTAAGGTGGTCTGGTACCCCCATCTCTTTAAGAATTTGCCACAGTTTGTTGTGATCCACACAATCAAAGGCTTTTGCATAGTCAATGAAGCAGAAGTAGGTGGTTTTTTGGAACTCTCGCGCTTTCTCCATGATCCAGCGCATGTTGGCAATTTGATCTCTAGTTCCTCTGCCTCTTCGAAACCCAGCTTGTACGTCCGGTAGTTCTCGGTCCACGTACTGCTGAAGCCTAGCTTGTATGATTTTGAGCATAACCTTGCTAGCATGTGAAATGAGTGCAATTGTACGGTAGTTTGAACACTCTTTGGCACTGCCCTTCTTTGGAACTGGAACGTAAACTGACCTTTTCCAATCCGTTGGCCACTGCTGAGTTTTCCAAATTTGTTGGCATATTGAGTGCAGCACTTTCACAGCATCATCATTTAGGATTTTAAGTAGCTCAGCTGGGATATTATCATCTCCACTAGCTTTGTTGTTAGTAATGCTACCTAAGGCCCACTTGACTTCACTCTCTAGGATGTCCGGCTCTAGGTCAGTGACCACACCAGCGTGGTCATCAGGAACATTAAGATCTTTCTTGTATAGTTCTTCTGTGTATTCTTGCCATCTCTTCTTAATCTCTTCTGCTTCTGTTAGGTCCTTGCCTTTTTTGTCCTTTATCATGCCCATCTTTGCACAAAACGTTCCCTTGATATCTCCAATTTTCTTGAAGAGATCTCTAGTCCTCCCCATTCTGTTGTTTTCCTCGATTTCCTTGCATTGTTCATTTAAGAAGGCCTTCTTATCTCTCCTTGCTATTCTCTGGAACTCTGCATTCAGTTGTTTATATCTTTCCCTTTCACCTTTGCTTTTTGCATTCCTTCTTTCCACAGCTATTTGTAAAGCCTCATCTGACAGCCACTTTGCTTTCTTGCATTTCTTTTTCTTTGGGATGGTTTTAGTTGCTGCCTCCTGTACAATGTTACGAACTTCCGTCCATAGTTCTTCAGGCACTCTGTCTACCAGGTCTAATGCCCTAAATCTATTCTTCACCTCCACTGTATACTCATAAGGGATATGGTTTAGGTCATATCTGACTGGTCTAGTGGTGTTCCCTACATTCTTCAGTTTAAGCCTGAATTTTGCAATAAGAAGCTCATGATCTGAGCCACAGTCAGCTCCAGGTCTTGTTTTTACTGATTGTATAGAGCTTCTCCATCTTTGGCTGCAAAGCACATAATCTATCTGGTTTCGGTATTGACCATCTGGTGATGTCCATGTGTAGAGTCGCCTCTTGTGTTGTTGGAAAAGAGTGTTTGCTATGACCAGCGTGTTCTCTTGACAGAACTCCGTTAGCCTTTGCCCTGCTTCATTTTGCGCTCCAAGGCCAAACTTGCCTGTTGTTCCGTTTATTTCTTGATTTCCTACTTTAGCATTCCAGTCTCCTATGATGTAAAGGACATCTTTTTTGGGTGCTAGTTCTAGAAGGTGTTGTAGGTCTTCATAGAACCGGTCAACTTCATCTTCTTTGAGGGATGTTATAATAACCAGTTATAATAACCAAAGAAGCCAAACTCTCCTTTTGCATGACTGGCCAGAAACAACTATGGAAGAGATAGAGACAGGTCTTGAACCCTGGCCAGTCTAAAGACGAGCGCGACTTTAACCACACATGCAGAGTACTTTGTGGGCCATTTAGCATCCTGTAGCTGCATTCTGCATCACATCTGCATACTTGTTGCCCAGCTGTTTGCAAAGAGGGGCAGTCTGTGCCTGCCTACCTGCCTGCTGCTTCCTCCCCCCCCCCCCATCCCGTATGCATGACACTTCCACTGTCAGGCACTCACTCCACAAGCAAGCCCTCACTGGCCACCCTCACTGGCCACCCTCACTCACATTTCCTTGCTTCTTTTCCTTCTTTCCCTTGGTCCCTCTCTTTTCCCTCTAGTGCAACCCCCAGGTTTTTCAGCCTCTATTCCCCCTCAGTAACCCTCCTGATTTCCCTATGTCCTTCTTCTCTTCCTTTTACCCTCCTGAGCCTACAGCAGCAAACCCTTGATGTACTGTACTCTGGAGGCCAGGGCCTCAATTAGCATGCACGTTTTGATTCAATTTGGCCATGGAGTTGGTGAGGGAAGCGAGGGCTGGGGACCCTTCTCTTGTATCACTAACTTCTGATTGCTCCAAAGCAGGAGGCTCACAGGATGTAGCTTTGGTTTACAGGTTCAAATGTTGCTGTGCAAGCAAGGTGCAGTCACGCACAGAATTTCCTGAAAGAAGCAAAAGAAAAAGTTTCTCTTGAGCTAGAATGGGGCAGGGAGGCAGGTTGCTCTAATGAACCAAAATTTTGGTCGTCTTTGAGGCCTGTGGGACATGAGGCCTCTTGCCATCAATCCAATTCAAGTACCACAAGGCTGGCCTAGGGTCATGATGCTCAGTCTCCTGGCATGCACACAGTGCCACATACACCCACCTGCAAACAAACAAATGTGTCATGTAACGTTAAAAGACGTGTTAGACCATACTGCATTTGTCACATATCTTTTTCACACTTCCCCCAAGTTGCTCAGGTAGCATTCACACCAACCTTGTGTGGTCGTGATTTGCCCAGTGCCACCTAATGAACCTCCTAGCCAAGTAGAGATTTAAACGAGGATTTGTCATAAGCCTAGCACTTTAGCCCTGCACCACATTGGCTTTAAACGTAAGCTATTATTAATGGGGGTGGGTTAAATGAGATGACCTATGTTTCTCAGCGGCTGTTCTGCATGTAATTTCTGTAATGAGACCCTGCAACAGCAATGCAAAGAATAGAACAATTGAGCAATAAAACACAATTCACATTTTGGGCCTCGACACTTTCCTATGCACTTAGAAGTGACTGCAGTACGTTGGGAAGGTAACAGCTCGCACATGCATTCTGCAGATCCCCCCTAACAAGAACTGCTTCAGAGGCAAAACACAGAGTGCTTTCCATTCCGCATATGTACCTTGTACGATAATCAATTCTAAAAATAACAAACCCAAGCGCTGGCAATTTGACACCTAGATATGACAGATGAAACACCAAAGATCCCACTTCATTGTCACTTTCTAGGCACCATCAGCAATTTAAAACATTCTGCACAAATGGGAAGAAAACAGGTTACTGTGTCATTTGGGATGACAAGAAGTTTTCCCAGGTTACATCCCATTTATTTTCTTTGATAACTAATTAGATTTAAGGCAGGGGTGTCAGCATAAGACCCTGGAGTTTTATCAGGCCTCTTGGGGTTCCTAATATGAGTCATGCTCATGTCTAATGCACCCCTCTTGCACCCTACACAATACATTCCCTTCCAGGGTCAGGGGACCAATGTACTTAGTAGGGCAAAGGCACATGCCAGTAGCTGCTACTGTGTGCCATAACATCAGCCACTTTGCCCTTTCCCTTTAAATTTGCAGCATGGAATGACAGGTTCAGGGAATAACGATGTGTAGTGTGAATTTGCTGTAATCTTCACCAAACCTCAGTCTGTCCACTCTGGAGTTCACTGTCTGGTTGTTTTCCTTTTGCTTTGTAGTCTGCCCCTCCTTCTTCCTGCCTGTTCCTGTGCTGTTCTTTGTAGATTTGCAGGTTTTTGTCTGGGCACATGCCTAACACTCTTGACTTCTTTTTCAATGAAATGTTTTCATTGCAGTTGCAATCGAAACTGCAGTTAGTGTGGAATGCGATGATGACCGTGTAGTTACTAGGACTCAGCAGTTCAACTCTATTGAACCGCTGCTCCAGTGACAACTAAACTGGTTGCTGGTTCATTTTCAGGCCCAATTCAAGGTGCTGGTTTTTAACCTTTAAAGCCCTTTATGGCTCAGGACCCCTGGTCCTGAGGGGCCGCCTTCTTTTATACATTCCAGCCAGTCCCCTCAGATCTTCTGAAAGGACCCCCCCCATGGGTGCCGCCTCTATTAGAGGGGCAGCAACAAAAGGTAGGGTCTTCTCAGTGGTGGCACCACAGCTATGGAACTCCCTGGAGATTTGAGAGCTGCTCCCTCCCTTAACACTCTGACAGGGACTGAAAACAGTTATGTTTCATTTGGCTTCTACCGTATGTAGCCAAAGGTGGTAAGGTTATGTTTGTTTACGTTATGACCAATTGCTTTATCTCCCTTGTTCTTGTGTCTATCCACTTGCCATTTACTGTTGTGCCTCTTAGAGACCGATCCTATGCATGTCTACTCAGAAGTAAGTCCCATTATAGTCAATAGAGCTTACTCCCAGGTAAGTGTGGATAGGATAGCAGCCTTAATCGGATATTCACATTGTTATGGCTGCCACTTATGTTTTTATGTATTTAAGCTTTTTTCCGTCACCATTTTTTTTGTGAGTCTCCTCCCCCAGCGCAGGGAGTCATAAACGCATTGTAAAGCGTATTTACGGCACCTGGAGAGTAAGGGCCGCCAGCACAGAGGCCGGCAGCTCTCTCTCCCCTGGTCGTGCATGCCAGACCAGGTAAGTCTAGCACCACCCGGGGCAGGGGAGGGCGGACTGGGTGTTGAGGGAGGGTCGCCCTGGGCTGGGAGAGGGCAGGCATATCGGCGGCGAGATCCGCCGATATCCCCAGCCCTCTCCAGGCCCGGTTTGCCCCAACACGGAGGGCTCGAATGTACACCAGCTCCAGAGCTGGCGTGCATTCGAGTAGGCCCATTGTGCCTCCAGCCGCTGACACCCGGGGAAGGGGACGATTGTCCCCTTCCCCTGAGGGCAGCCCAGATCCTGCACAGGATACCATGGCCGGTCATTTAGGTTGGCCGGGTATCCTTACACAGAACTGCACTGTAGGAGGACTGATGTAATTGCACATGTACCTTGGATGTAAACTGCAGCCTGCCTGCTTGCTCTTATCTGGGAGTAGAATTGGTTGTGTTGAACCTGGAACTCTCGACCTTTGAGGCCCCTCCCCATACCCCAGCTCTTCTAGAAACAGTAGAATAAAGAGAGATAATCTTGGCGTCCTCTGGCCCTTTCTCCCTATCTTTCCAGGTGCTCCCTTGCACTCCATCTGTGATGCAACTCATCTGTACTTGCTTCCACTCTCCTAGTTGCCTATTTCTTTTGTTATTTCAAATCTAACTAGAGCAGCAGCTCTGTTAACCTTTTGGCTTCTCTGCCACCGGCTGTAAGGATTCCTCTATCCTTCCTCTAGGGTTTGCCCCTCAACCCCTTCTCCTTCCACTAAAAATAACACTCCATCATTCTCTATTTTCAGGCATAGTTCTCTATTCTAGTCTCTTTCCTTCTGTTAAGCTCAAGGACTTTCTCTCTCAACAAGCGCTTACTTGTCAGAAAAATAGTGTTCTCACTTTAGGTGCAGTACAATCTGCTCCTTGTAGTTCCATTGGATCATGTGGGATCCTACGATAGAATTTTTTTTATATGGTGGAGGTGAGAAAGATCTGTAATTAAAGGGTGAAATTTGACTTGTGTTTGGTCCACGGAGCCCACGTGTAGCTGGTATCTACCTTGTTCACTGGTGTGTGCTGCTGTGAAGGTAATGGGTCCAAAGTACCATACTTAATTCTGATGGTTAGCGTAGTAGCAGTGCTGCAATACATGTCTTTAAGAGGCACCATCCAATCCAGAGGACCAACCAGAATCAAAGCTTGGCCTCTAAGTTCCCATTCCTAGGCTTGCCAGTTTATCACAAAGAATGTAATGTTCTGTCTGAAGGGCTAATGAGCAACACGGGAAGCTGATCTCCAGGGAAATGAGTCTATGAAGTGCCAATTATAATGTGCACCTGCAAGCGCTTGATTATAGCTCCATTGGGCTGCCGAGATGTGGGCGTGGTGCAGGTTTTAGCTTGGTTGCGGATGCTGTCTGTGGGGAGTGAGTTTGTTCATGGTGCACAGAGGTTGGCAAAAAAACAACACCACAACAATGTGGCAAAGCTGGGGCTGGTTTTAGCAACTTTTCCTGTTACTTGGCAGGTGTACTTTGCCACATGCCTCCAGGGACACTTGGACAGCTGTTCTCATGCTCAGTGGGAGAGATACATGGAAAAGAAGATACGGCTTGACTAGAGATCCGCTATTGATTGAATGCGCGGTTTCCCGCGCTTTTTTCCCTTTTCATCTGGAAACGTTGTGGATGGGGGCAATTTCATCTCCAAACCTTGAGATTGTTTTCCTTTGAGAAAGTTCCGAGGTCGGAACGAAACGTCAGGATTGCTCTATGTGAGCCTCGGATTTTAATTGTATTTTCCCGCTCGTGGCTGCCAGGACTGGAAACCCACGGACGGTGCTGGATATGATTTCTATGTAGGCTTGTACTGTAAACATGGCATCTTTACCCGGATATCCTAAATCTTGTAAGATAATTGCGGGCCACGAAAGCTTTCGCTCTAGTTTAAAGCCATCAAAATTACAGAGAGTTTGTCATCCCAACCTTTCCCTGTGAGGCAGATTTGTCTCTGTAAAGCTTCCCTAATAGATTGATTGGTCCTTTCTATTTGTCCTGAAAAAGGATGACGTTCTGCTATGTGGAATCTGTGTGTGATCATTTGTTTACAAGAGAGGGAGATTAAGAATCTGGCTTATGTTTTAAAATTCATGATTATGTATACAGTATGAATAGGTAAAGAATGAGTAGATAAAAAGCAGAAGATTTCTGGCTAGTGTGGGGCTCAAGGACCATGCTAGGCCTTGGTGACAATTACAAAAAGGTCACTGTGACCCTTTCTATAGGTCACACAGACACAGGAACCACAAAGAACAAACAAAGACAGGCTTGCCTTTACAAAAACAGAACTAGCTCATACCTTTTGGTTTATCAGTCCAAAGGAACTGACCTGACACAACATAAATCTGAGATGCTTCTGATACACTTTTCTCTTATCCTATCAAATAAGAGACAAGTAACAGATATATTGATATATAGAGATACTATATTGCTTTGTAATCTTCAGTTCACCACAAGCAGTATTTTTTTTCCCAATGCTAGGTGTGTTGACATGTTCCCCTTCAACGGAATTATCTAGCTGTAAACATGCAAAAATGTCCATGACTCTTGGGAATAGCCATGGGTCAGAGAAAGAAATCCTTTGAAGACAAATTTAGGGGATATTAACAAAATGCCTTTCCATATCTCAAGGAGGATTCAGGCAGGGAACAAGTGACAAAGGAAAGTTAATAGGAAGCACTAAGCACATGAAAGTAGCGAACAACCTCAGAGAGTGAAATGAAGCGTAGAAATGGGATGGAGGAAAACAACATCCAAGGACAAAGTGGTTGACAGGAAAAAAAAAACTAGCGAGAGGAAGGCTTTTGGAAAAAATTAGTCATTCTGTGGTGTTATAGAATATGGTATTATAGACCCCTCTTCCAAACAAGTGTAGAGAAGGCCTTCACGTTTTACCCACTATGTCAATTTTTTTCTCCAGTAGAAGGATCCAGACATCAGAAGAAAATTTGGTCCTACGATGGCAAATGGTTCTAAAGAGAAATGAATCCCAAAACCTTGATTAACAACACTACATGCATGTCCAGCTACACCTACAGCAACCCACATAATACACCAGTCTTGCGGCGCAATCCAGTGGAAAGCTTGGGCCAGCACAGTGCAGGCCTAGGGTGCAGGCCTAGGGTGTTGCAAACGTGCCATATGGTACGTTTGCAGCACCCAGTGAGTAGACGGTGCCAACGCCCTGTGCTGCCCGCCTGCCAAAGACTGCATGACACAGCATCATGGAGTGGGTAAGTCCCGCTCCAAGCGGTGCAGGGGCTGGGGGAGGACGGGGAAGGGGTGTTGTGGGTCAGGGGAGGGTGGGCAAATCAGGTCCGGGAGGGGGAAGGGACCAGCGATGCTGCCACGTGCTGTATCCTATCCCCCCTCGTAGGCCCTTTCTGCCGACACGGGTCTGCTTGGTTCTCCGCTGGCTAAAGATCTAGAAGAGACCGAGTAGCCCCATTGCGGTGACTGGGGGTTTACCCGGGGTAAGCGGACAAATGAATAGACCCCCATCGGGGCCCTTCCTTGGATAGGACGCTTGGCCCACGTTGCATCGCTCAAATGGGGGGAGGATAGGATTGAGCTGCCCGTCACTACCATTGGCTGTCCCATTTTGTCATGAAGACTGCTTACTAGCAATTATCGTTGTAAGAGTTTGACCCTGAAAAACTATATTGGTTTATTCGTCCTGAAATACTCTGTAAATTAGTCTGACATCACTGGGATTTCAAAACTTCCAAGACTGGAGACAGATTAGACTTTTTTAAGATGGTTGAGAGAGGTTTCACTTCCATGGTGTACACCAATAGTGTATTTCTTCAATTCTAAGACGCATGTTTTTTCCCAATTAAGCATTTCAAAAAATGGGGTGCGTCTTAGAATCGAAGGTCTCCAAAAAAGCACCCCAAAATGCTATCTTCTTACTTACTGGGGCTTGGGGGAGCTTCAGGGAGACCTGCGCGACCCTCTGCAGGCCTCCCCGATCTTCAGTTCGGCAAAAAACGGTGATTTTCAGCCATTTCCGGTTTTCGTGAAAACCAGAAATGGTCAAAAATCACTGGTTTTTGCTGAACTGAAGATCGGGGAGGCCTGCAGAGGGTTGCGCAGGCCTCCCTGAAGCTCCCCCAAGACCAGGTAACGAAGGAAATGGCACTTTCTGGCGTGGCCAGAAATGCTATGCAAAGGCAGTGCACTCAGTCATCCTCAGCTGCAGGAGACATGCTGGGGAGAGTTGGTGCTGAGCGGGTAGATTCAATGAAGGGAGGTGAGTCTTACAATCGATTGATTTTTTTCCCCCTGCTGGTGGTACTGAAAGTAAAGGTGTGCCTTAGAATAGATGGCGCCTTAGACTCGAAGAAATACGGTATTTCTTCTCTCTCACCATCACTGCTGGTCATAAGGTTCTGCAGGTACTGGAGAGTGCATCTAAATGTGATGGTGGACCCTCCCCCACCCATCCATTTCCCCCCAACCAATTACTTCCAATCACATTGTATTGTCAGGAGAAAAAGGCTAAAATAAGAAAGCAGTTTTGGGGAGAGACATAGGTGGGGGAAAGATCCACTTCAACTCTCCTGCCCACCCACTCCTTCATAGGGATTCCTCATCTTGTGTGACATGAAGCTGTCTAAGTTTGGCCCCAACAACAAAACCTGCAAGATGTCGTGGTTACGAGGCTGAGCTCCAAATCAGGACTTCCTTGCTTTGAATCTCACCTCTGCCATTTATTCACTAGCTAGCCCTAGGCAAGCCAATCAGCTCAGTTGCAATAGGAGGATAGTAATACCAACCTTACAAGGTTGTTGTGAAGATTCAGTCAAGATAATACACAAGAAGTACTTTGCACACTCTGAGAGTACTACTGCTGAGTACTATTATGAAAGCAGGCTGAGTGTACCCACCGCTAGAAGTAATCCCTCTTTCAAACGAAAATATTCTTATCTGCTTCTAGTGTGAGCCATTTCAAGAAGTTAATTCCCTTTTTACTTTGCTACAGTCCTTAAATTGTGTAGCTGACCAGATATGTGGCTACTCTCAACAGATCATCAAAAACATATGCATATTTCTGCATGGAGGGATTTTTTAAAATACATATTGGTAGGTACTGGATTTAACAAGAAAATGGCCTCAGTTTTGCTTCTCAGTTCATATGCCACGTCCTTCAGAGAATATGCCAAGTAAAATAAGCATTCAGCAAGTAAACAACAATTCCTTCCACCTAAATTGGCCCTGTCAAAATACATGATGCTATTATTTAGGACATCCTTCTGTCGAGGCTCTTTCACAGACTATGATCTCCAAAAGCTTTTTGAGATGATTACTGCCTGTAAGGAAACTGTGAACAACAGCCCAGACACTTCTGGAAACAATAACTTAAATGAAAAGGAAATGTCAGGCCAGCTTACCTAGAGAGGAAGATTGTGTGCCACCAAATGAGAAATATACTTCCACATTCCTTTGTTTTCTGTCTTTTGGTTTGCAGTGTCCCAGAAGCACAGCAGAAAAGTAATTCATATAGCTTCTAAAAAGTTGGGCTGAACAACGGTATTCTTGCCTGATTTAAAGAAAGGTGCATCATGGCTCGATTCTATAAAGCAGGAGTATCATGTGTGGGATCGAGGGAAAAAGAGAGGGTCAAAGGGGGTCCTTACAAATTGACTTATTTTGAAACCATCAAGGCAGCTTACAACATTTCATAAAACATTACTAAAACCAATTAAAAACACTAATATTGGTGTATTAGTAAACACTAATAAAACACTAATAAAAACACGAACAGCAACTGCAACCACAGGGCACACGTAACCAAACAAAAGAACAGTAAACAACTGAAGAAACTCAAGAAAAGACCAACCAAAACTAAAAGGTCTTAACTACCTGCTTAAAAGCAGGCAGCATAAGGATCAGCCTAGCTCCCTGGAGTATCATAATATATGGTTCCTTTTCAGGGGCCAACACTGAAAAGGCCCAGCTGCACTTTGGACAGTGGTGGGACGTGAAGCAGGGCCTCTGGCGATCACTGCAGCTTGCAGGTACAGTAGGCAGGTTGATGTGGAAGGAGATAGTCCACCACATACTCATGTCCCAAGTCATATAGGGCTGCATAGGTACCTTGAATGGTGCCCAGAAGCACACCTGAAACCAATGCTGTTCACAGAGCGCAGGAACAACGTGCTCCAACCGGTGAGTGTCCAAAAACACCCTGGGGGGACACATGCTGTGGCAGCTGCAGTTTTTGGACAGTCTTCTTCAGGGAGTGGAGTGTGCTACAGTAGATGAAATGTGAAGTGACTAGAGCCTGGATCATTGTAGCCAGATCTGTTTTCCTGAAAAAGGCTGCAGCTGGTGCGTCACCCAAAGCTGGGTGAAAGCCCCGCTTCCACCTGTCACTCCAGAAGCAAAGTTGGGTCCAGGAGCATTCCCAGACAGCAAAACTGATCCTTCAAAGGGAGTGAAATATCATCCAGAAACAGGCTGTAAATCCATCTATCCCAGAATCAACTTTTCCACTGACTGACAGAACTACCACCTTGCCTGGATAAACTTTCAGTGTAGTAACCCACATCCAGCCCTTCACAATTCAGCACCTCTATAGCCTTCCTAGTGCCAGAGGAAAACAAGAGGTATTTATTTATTTTCTGTATTTATATCCTGCCTTTCTCATCATCAGATTTCTCATCAGATTTTATTCAAGGCGGCTTACACAGGCAGGCTATCTTTAGACCTGATAAGGGTCTTTACAATATTGTTCTATTCCTATATAGAACCTTCCATGCTCGAGGTGTTTTCCCTTCCGAGTGCAGCCCTCCTTCTGGCTTGTGCTTTGCACTTCCAAGCTTCACAGTTCACCGCAGTTCACCCTCGGACGGTTGTCTTAGATGTCCTCTCTCTAGCTGACTCCTCCGCATTCCACCCTCTCACAATGCCTTCTCGGTGTCTTTGCGAGGTTCGTCAGCAGCTTCCGTCTCCCATCCAAGCGGGAACCGAGGTCGACTTAGCTTCTTGAGGCAGGGCACCGGCTCAAACCTCCAGGCCAGATCTCTGGTTGGGTCAGGTGTGAGTTGGGTCATCCACATATTGATGACACCACACATCAAACCCCCAGACAATCTCCCCAGCAGGTTAATATGGACACCAAATACCAAATACTGTAGAATGTGGTTACAAGATGAAGCCATGTGGGTGGGACACCAAAGCCAAGGGATCAAGCAATGGTGCTCCAGCACTAGCTTCTGGAACCAACCAAACAGGAGGAGTTACTGCAAAATGGCACCCTCTAGTCCCATCCCTGCCAGTCCTGGAGGACACTATGGTTCACCGTACTGAAAGCCGCTGAAAGGTCCAGCAGAACCAACACAGATGTATTATTGCTGTCTACTTCCCAGTGTGGATCATCAACCAGTTTCAGGCTGCAATCCTATACACACTTTCCTGGGAGTAATCTCCATTGAACACAGTGGATTTACTTCTGAGTAGGTATGCATAGGATTGCACTGCATGTCCCATAACCAGGCCTGAATTCATACTGGAAGGGTCATGATAAACAGCATCATCCAAGAAAACCTGGTGTGTTAGGTCACGCAAAAAATCATTTTGCCCAGAAAGGCAGAACTGACTCTGCTCAAAAATTATCTGGGGGTAGCAGGATCCAAGGAGAGGTTCCTCCAGCACTGATAGTGACTCTCCCCCTCCCCTTCAAGGAAGCACTCACTATAATCTATGCCATCCAAATGCCTCCCCCCTGCCCCAGCTGCCTCAAGTAGCCAGGAAAAGCAAGGGCCCACCAGGCATGTATTCAGTCTCAAACCTCCAAAGAACCAGCCCACATCCTCAGGCTGAATGAATTGAAATGTATCCATCAAAGCAGGGCAGGCAGGTGGACTCATTGCGTCAGACTCATTGCGGACTAAGCCATAATGGATGTGAGCAACTTTACAGCAACGTGTCTTGCAAACTGATCATCACAGCCAGCCACCAATGAATGATACCTCACCTCACCACGGCCATTGGGGCCTAGGTGAAGCCGTGGTGGCCAAGAAGTCATATTTCTTTGCTGCCATGACCAGCATGGAGTAGGTGCTAACATGAGCACCTCTATCCTATATCATCACGAGTCTTCCTCCGCCACCACTCACTCCTCCCAACAATCATTCTCAACAGCTTCATTGCCTGTAGCTCCCCAGATAACGAGGCAGCCAGGGGTCTCATCAGAGGAAGAGGGCACTTCAGAGCAATCTCGTATATCACCCAAATAGGCAGGGAAATCCTGCTTTTTCTTAAAAAAAAAAAAAAAAAAGTCTAGCAATCCAAACTGGGATGGACTGAGAGCTGTGCATGCATGCTGTCTTCATGCTGCCGGGAACATGGACACCAGAGAGCAGGAGCATTCATCCGCTGAAGTTGGGAGGGTGAAGGAACAAAGCAAGCATCTGGCCATCCATAAACACATCCGAGTGGTCATTCTACTCTGAAACAATGCAGTGCTGACTGATTGCATCTGCACTTGGGTGCACATTGGGATGTTGATCTGATTTATTTACCACATGGTCCTTTCATCTGCTTCACAATATAAAAGGATCCTTTGGGGAGGAACATTGGGTTGGAGAATGCTGCTAACTTCCTTTCAGCCCGGGGGGTGGGGGGTGGGGTTTGCAGGAGAAAAGCATCCTCAAGAGCACAAAGAAGCAAACGTTCTCTGCCACCACTGTGTCCTGACGGTGTCATCTGGCAGAGCTCTTTCAGGTCTTCTCTTACTTGGCCCACCAAGACTGCAATCCTATCCACACTTACCTGGGAGTAAGCCTCCTTGGCTATAATGAGACTTAATTCCAAGGAGACCTGCCCAGGATTGGGCTGGAAGAGATGTAAAGAAACTCTTGGATACTCACTGCAACATGTTTGCGCGGCATTTTATTTATTCATGTATCTACGTATCACAGGAAAGAAAATAAACAGTTATGACTGTGCGCATGTGCATGTGTATAAAGAGCCAAAGATACATCTGCAATAGTTTATTCAAACATCAAAGAACCTTTGGTTTAACATTTAAGGCACTTTCAATTTTCACTCATGCTCCAGATAGCATGGAAATTGAAATTTCCATTTTACGCCATGTAAGCAGGAAAGACTTTGAACAGTCTCGTATATGATGATGGCTTTACAAATGAGGCTCCGGGCACCTACACTTTGCCTTGATACTTCAGCTTGACATTAGACTAGAGAGGAATGTGTCCAAGAAGATTCAACAGGTGAAACTTTCCAATCACTTCCTAGAGATGCACCTAATGAATATCTGCCTGATGCATCTCTACAGTGCTTCCCCAAAACACAGCCTACTACAACTAGAGTAAATGTGCAAGCATATCCCAGTAGTCCAAGCACAATCCTATGCATGTCTACTCAGAAGTAAATGCAGGGCTTACTCCCAGGAAAGTGTTATAGGATTGCAGTCTAAGGCATTTTTGCCAGCATGGCTGAACATACAAGTAAGTGGTCTTCAACCTTTTTTGTGCCATGACCCCAATAAATAAATAATGAGGCTGGGGACCCACCATTGATCCTGTCCCCTCCTGGGACCCAATCCACCCACCCGCCCCATCCCTGTCGCCATCCATTGTCCTGGCACCAGCAGCCTAAACCAGGCGTTCTCAACCCCTTCCCGGCCAAGGACCACCTCCAAGGCCACTCTCCTGCTGTGTACCAACGGAAGTGACTGATGATGACATCATCGCCAGTTATGTCCGGGTTTTCAGAGGCCAGAAAACATAGGTAGGAGGCTCTGGGCGGGTGAGAGGGCCCTTCTCAGCGTTCCTGAGAGGCTTGGCCAAAGGAAGAAGCCTCACAGGAGCAAAAACACGGTACAAAAAGCACTGCATCAGAGCGGGGGCCTGGCAGTCCAGCGGTCTGAGTACCACCAGCAGTCGGCCGAAGTGTCACTGGTTGAGAACCCCTGGCCTAAACCATTCAGACCATACAGGCATGCCCTGCACTGTTTGCTTCCATATGGTGAACGTTTTATTCCAGCAGAAAGGATGAATGCACTCTGGACACATGTCAACAATTAGTAATTATCATGGGGAAAGAATTAAGGTTGCAATTCCATGCCCACTTTCTTGGAGGCAAGCCACATCTAACAGTGAAACTTACTTCTGTATAAACACGCATAGGTTTGGGCTTCATGGCTGTTATCTTAAGCACACTTTCTACGAATTAAAATCCATTGAAAGCAGTGGTAAACCTCCGATTTGTGCATCTTCACTCTTAAATTGGCACCCACATGAGGCTGCCTCTACCATGCTGCAAGGTGAAGCGAGTTGCCTCCGGTGATGAATTGGGAGGCGCAGCAAGATTTGGAGCAAGCTCTCACCCCACACTTGCTCACCTCTCTTGCTGTTGGAAGCACCACTCTAACGGGAAAAAAGGAAGGCGGTACCAAAATAGTGAGGGGGGGGAAAGGAAATGAAGCTGTATTGGGGACTTCCTCCCCTTTTCTTCAGCACCACTTGGGCAGCCCACGTCTATGGGTGGCACCACTCTAACCCTACTCCATGGAAGAAAATCCTTCTCCTCTCTCTACTTCCTCTCCTGCTTCTCTGCCCTCCTCAGTGGCTTCCACTGCTGCCAGGCACAATAGCACTTTCTCTCACCTCCAACTAGCAGCAAAGAGCTGATGTGAACAGTCAGGTAAGGGTGCAAGGCATGTATGTGCAGGGGGGGGGGAATGGGGAGTGGCATTTGCTGCCACTCTAATCAAGCTCCTCCAAGATGTCTTGGGTTGCTACTGCACCCATGGGCAGGAGGTCTGGCTTAGTTGGTAGAGCTGCCGCCTCGTAAGCCTGAAGATTTGTGAACAGCAGTTCGAGGCACACCGCTGACAAAAGCTGTGAAACCCTCTGTGAGGAGAGTGAAAGCTGCCAGCTGCACCTGTGTGGAAGGCAGAGTGCCGTCAGCGGAGCGTGGGAGGAGAAGGCCAGTGAGAGGCCAGACTGCGAAGGAAACCATCTAGAATGAAGTTGCTTATGGAAGATTGAACATTTATATATAATTGTAAAAATTCCTGTTAGGGGGTTTGGGAAAGCCTGCCCATGTAAACCGCCTTGGATTAAAGTCAGAGGAGAAAGCCAATGACCAAGAAAGGTGGTATATAAATACTGTATATTATGATTATTATGATTATACTACAATGTAAGAGCAATGAACCTTTTTTAGAAATGGTTCCTAGTTGACAGGTGAATAGATATTAAAGGTAATAATCAACAGATGACTAACATTAACAGTTTGTCTTTGTCTTTATGATCTTGGCATTTTTGGAACAGCCAAAAAAGACCACACCACACCACTAGCATAATAGAAAGGAACTATCTGATACATAATCAGATAAAGACGCTTCCAGGTTTTCAAAGGAGATACTCAAAAACTTGAGTTTTCAGTTTTTTCTGAATCATTGAAGATAGACTTCATCAAGTGTTAAAATTGAAGGACAGACAGCTATAAGAACTGTTCTTGTCTTATGTCCTAGTTTAAACCTATAAAATTAAATTCTCAGAGCCCAGAGAGATTCTTTGTAAAGTAGTCAAGGTTAGAAGAATAGAATCAGAGTACACATTACCTATACAAATATATGAGAAACTTACAGCGCAAGCCTATGCATGGGAAGTAAGCCCCTTTGAGTTCAATGGGACTTAATCCCAGGTAAACGTGTATAGGATTAATAACCATGGACTCTGCAAAGTTTACAATTGATAAATACATTGCTAGCTTATTGTGACTTATTTAATAATCAATGGACTTCGTAAGGTTTAGGCTGAGCTGGCTTCCTCAACCACGCAACTGCCTTTCTGCTCTAAGGAACATTTTAAATATTTTTGCTTTCAGATTACTGTTAAACTGAAATTGTTGCATGTCTTACAGCAGGGGTTCTCAATCCTGGAGTGGCCACTACCCACCTCCTGCAGCTGCTCCCGGCCCTGGAATCCTCCGTGGGCCTCAGAGAGGCCTCCCGACGCAACCGAAAGTCACGTTGGCAAAACTGGAAGTGACCCAGAAGTCCAGGGCCAGGAGCAGCTGCAGGAGGTGAATCACAACCTGGGTGTGGCCTCCGGTTGTTTCCGTTTGGCTCCAATTTGGTCATTTGGAGCCAAACAAGGCAAGGACAGGTGGGTGGGCCCAGACCCACCTCCACATCGGGCCACAACCCACCAAATGGGTCACGACCCACAGTTTGAGAAGCCCTGTCCTTACAGCATTGCATGGGTGTGTGTGACTCCCTGACTCCCTGCCCGGTCGCGTTCTTCGCGTGGAATGGTTGCAACAGCGAGGGGGCGCGCCTCCTCGTTTCGGTTCCTAAACACGGTACTCGACGCGACGTGACTTACGGTGCCACCCCTACCGTAGAAACGCCACTGGAAGGAACATTTGTTCCCTTACCCCGGGGCTGCATTGCGGCTGCACCAGCACTGGAAAGTTGGTTAGGATTGCGCTATGTGTGTGTGTGTGTGTGTGTGTGTGTGTGTGTGTGTGTGTGTGTGTATACAACACCAGCATTTTATTCACTTCTTACCTGTGCTCTGCAAGATTATAGACACAGAATGTTCAACTTCTTGTAGAAGTTAAGAAAATAAATAGCACCTCAGGAGAATGACCTGAAAAACTAAATCAGCCTCCACAGCTACTCCAGGCGTACAGCTCATTGTGCAACTAAAACACATGCTGAAGTCCAGCAGTCTTTCAGCAACTCAGCTCGATTAAAAACCATGTTTAAGGTCGCAGAATGATACCGTGAAACACCGTGTGGTGTGTGTCACCAACATGCTGTTTGCCTTCTCCTGGGTAGAACCTATATTTACTCCAAAGTCAACAGGAAAATGAAGGGCTTTTTTAGCATTTGGAAAAGAGAGAGAGTGCTCCTACGCCTCACTCAGGGAGATCAGTGCTTTGAACAGCTAAGAGGTGTTAAGAAGGTGGGGGAAGGTGACATTGCAAACCATTCACTGGGCGCCTGGCTGCTTTCTAATGTAAATCTTCATTAAGCAAATGAGATTCAGGGACAATATTGTTAAGTGTTACAGTAAGGCATAATGCCCTTGGTTAGAACCAGGGGGCACAATCCAACCAAAGTCAAGATTTCCAACAAGTCACATTCACAGGACCATTATCTTATCTGTGTTCACAGGGCCTTGGGCAGACCCTGGTTCTGAGCCCTGGTCCGGCTCATTCCCCATCCATGCCCACTCAGCCTGCTGCTTGCTTACAGGCAAAGGGGCTGGATGGTAGTGGTGGCATGATGGCAATGGCTGGAGGGAGGGATACTAGCAAACAGACCAGGCAATTCCTCCAAGCAGCCAAGCCCCACTCTTCTCACTCGGTTAGGTCAAGCCATGTTGAACTCACAACACATAGGACTCCATATTCCTAACTGATGGAGCAGATTGGCCTCCCCTGGCACATACCCCAGTTGTAGGCCTTTCCCCTTTTGCCATCCCGGCACATTCATATCTTTTGGACAAAGGTAAGCATGTGCTTCACTCTCCCATTGAAATGAATGGGAGTTCTAGTATGAGCCTGTGCAACTCACAAGTAAGTCCCACTGATTTCAATGGAACTGACTCCCAAGTAAATGTGAATAGAGTTGCAGCCTTTAAGTTCTGTTGTGTAACACATTTCAGATCATTATATAGTCGGCCCTCATCTTACGCACGATTGACTTGCACGAATTCAAGTACATATGCTCGCTCGCTCGCTCACACACACACACACACACACACACACACACACACACACACACACACACACACACACACACACAGAAAAGCCAGAGGAAAACAACAGTTTAAATAGTACAAGCGATTCCACCCGCCATTCCACTTACCCCAGATAGAACAGAAATGAGAAAATGAAGCTGCTGTTCTCAGTTTGTGTCTCTTGTACTGTGTGTTTAGTTCTTAAAGGGAAAGTACATATTTGTTAGATTTAAGGAAGTTTCAACTACTGTATACATGATTTTCCTTTATGCGCTGACCTCCTAATGTAACCCGCACGCTGCGGCGGAAGAACGGTGGAGCACGTGGAGCAGGAGCTCCAGGTGGGAGGGCGCGATCGGGGGAACTTACAGAAGCGCTGGATCGGCCCTCCTGCCCTCTCTTGAGCCCGTACAGCTCCGAAATGGCATTGATTCCGGCGGGGAGGCGCGTTGACATGATGCGACGCAGGCCCCGCCCCCACGCCAGGCGCCACGCGGGCTTCCGGCATCTCTGCCCACACGTAAGATGCAAGCTGACTATATTTAAGGATCTAGTCCAGGGGTGGCCAACCTTCCACCATTAGGGCCTCTGCGAGTGGTGTAGAAGACAGAATCTTGGCAGCTGCAAGTGCTGCTAAAGCAGCTGCACCTGCTGAAAAATGTCCTCACCTATACAACCATTAAAGGTTGTCCAAGAGCATTTATGTTGAAAGGTTGGCCACCTCTGGTCTTGTCCCATATGATCACTTTAATATTTATATGTATATGCTGCTTCATATTCCTTTTTTCAGTAGTCTATGTTTAACTTTTTTGCAAGTACAATGGGCCCCGGCCCTCCTCATCCACGGGTTAGCCATCCGTGGATTTGACTCAACGCAGATGGCTGCCAGAGACAAGAAGGGCCCTGCCGCCGATCCTGTAAATTGTTCTGAGATTGTGAGCCCTTTTGGGACAGGGAGCCATTTAATCACTTGATTTTGTCTGTAAACCACTTTGTGAACTTTTTGTTGAAAAGCAGTATATAAATACTGATGATGATGATGATGATGATGATGATGATGATATTATTATTATTATTATTATTATTATTATTATTAATAATAATAATAATAATAATAATAATAATAATAATAATAATAATAATAATAATAATAATAATAGAAATACTGTCCCTTTAAATTGTGGTTTAAGAAACACTTTTCTTACCATTGTAGAGCAGCAGGCAGGCACTCTCTAATGATTAGAATGGTTATTTCTGGGCTGCGCCGAGGCAAATGACTCCATCCCTTGGCCTTTGGTTGCCCCAGAATGCAATGCGGAACTGTTTAATCACTTCCACATTGCATACTTCATCACGCCAGTGCCAAGGGAGGGGGTCGCTTGCCTTGGTATGACCCAAAAATAGCCGTTCTAATCGCCAGAGGTTGCCTGCCTGCTGCTTTGCCACCCTGCAATGATAAGAAAAGTGGGTTTTAAACTGCAATTTAAAGGGATGCTATTTTTTAAAAAAAAAATTAGCAGATTTGACTATCTGTGGTTTTTGCCATCTACAGGAGGTTCAGGAACCGAACTCCCACGGATAAAAAGGGCCAACCATAGTGTCAAGCAAAATATACAAGATCACCCACACTTCACATATGACCCAAGACGTAGTTCCGCTGCGCATTAGGCTAGACTGGGTCAGCATGTGCTGTATAGCCTGCACCTATGCATGTCTACTCAGAAGTAAATTCCACTGAGTTCAATGGTGCCTACTCCCAGGTAAATGCGTATAGGACTGTAACCTCAATCCTTGTAATTCAGAACCAAAAAATTGACAAATTCATCTGTTGATTAAATGTGCATATAGTTTTGAAGAAATAAGCACACTGTTTACAGATGATGTGTGTATGTGGCATAAAACAGACGTTTATGGCTTGGGATCCAAGTACTTGAAGTACTACCTACTACACCATAATCTGCCCATACACTCTCCTCTGCCCATACATGCTCCCATTCCGAGGTGAGGCAGGTGGTAGAGGGTGTTCTCATTGGTATTTAAGGAATGCTCTCCCTGGGAAGGCTTTCCTGGCACCTATTTGATGACATTCTAGCAACAGGCAAAGAGCTTTTTGTTCTCCAAGCTTTTGAAACTGCTGCCAAATTGGTTTTATCCACTGCATTCTCACCTGCATGTTCTGATTTTATTGTTATTTTAATTGGAATTTTGTGAGCTGCCCTGGAAACAC
Source organism: Plestiodon gilberti rubricaudatus (assembly GCA_026170595.1). NCBI lineage: Eukaryota > Metazoa > Chordata > Lepidosauria > Squamata > Scincidae > Plestiodon > Plestiodon gilberti. The sequence goes on along the minus strand of JANXHW010000001.1, from coordinate 174,178,772 downwards.
TGATGCACTGAAGGACCAGGGACAAATTCATTCATCCATCCATCCATCCATCCATCCAATCAATCAATCAATCAATCAATCAATCAATCAATCAATCAGTAAGAGGCATTACCTCCTATGTGAGAGAAAAGGAGGAAGGTCACTTTTAAGATGGCACTTGAAATCTGCAGCGTTATAAAACAGTACTTGTATTAAAAATAATATTTTTCAAAAACAATCCACTGCCCAGTTTTAAAAAAGAGTTTTAATAAGTTACTCAATTCAATATCACAGCCCTAATTGTTACCATATGGATGAATGAGATCAAGGCTCTTATTGTTACAGATCCTGACAGGGTAATCTTAAGCATGCTAATTAGAAAGAAGCCTTGCTGTGCTGAGTCAGGCTTAGTCCCAGATCAGTGTTCATAGGATTGCATTTTATGAAGCTGAAGTCTGTAAAATCAAAGGGGCAGAGATGAAAAATGTATTCTTCCTTATATAGGAATAATGTAACATAGGGCAAACCTGAAAACAAAACAGACAAACAAAAATCGCCTCTGTGATAGTTCAGATCTGCCTTAAGTGTTACTGTGACAGGACAATGAAATCATACTGCAGTGCCAATGGAAACAGGTTGGGCATAGGGCAGACATGTACAATAAGGTTCAGGTGCACTTGCTTGAACCTTGCACCAGAGCAAATCTGGTGCAGAACCAGTGTTTGGCTTTCCAATAGGGAAAGCCTCTCCGCCGGCGCTGCTTACTCATCGGGTGCCCCCAAAAGTGTTTTATGACACATTTGCAACACCCTAAACTGGTGGAGCAATCAGGATTGTCCTATAAATGTCAAATAAATATATCCTCTGGTAGCTTTTTTGTGGTCAGAGAGACAAGAAAAGTATTTGCACAAGGAAGAGCAGAACATATTTGAAGAAGAACAGAAAAGTTGGAACAAAAAAAGCCAACTGGGTTAACATTAATTACGGGACCAAGTTATAAACTTGTTTTGTTAGTCCAGCAGTACAGCTATGCAGGGACAGCGATCATAAAAAGCAGATAAAATGATAAAGGCTTCAGCAAGTTTGTAAAAAGCAAGTTCAACTTTAATAGCTATGAAAGGAAGTCTGTGAGACAAAGCAAAACATGTCACGCAGGAAATAAATGCTGGCATTTTGAAAGGACTTTAAAAACCACACTATTAAGCTGCTTTTATTTTATTTTTTACACTTTTATGATGTTTGGATATAATTTAAATTTTGATTTCTAGCATAAGCTTGTATTTCAGAGGAGAGAAGGACTGAAGGAGGGAGGTTGAAGAAAGAAAAGTAATGCAAGGACAATAGCTGGAAAAGGAGCGTCATTCAAAAATGAGCTCTCTGAGATCTGGAACAGGTTGCAGCCTTATACAGGTCAGCTTGAGTTCTTACAAGATTGCAACAGCTGTGCTGCTTAAAAGATAGCACTTTCTGCCATAATGATGGAGACTAAAACTGGCTGGATGCTATCAGAGGTCAGTATAGTGCACTTAAAGGAGGGGTGACATGTTCCTGTAGCCTTACTCATTAGAGCAGCAAAGAGCATCGTAGCGATGCTTTAAGGAGGAGGGCAGTGGGGAGACAAGTCTGCATCTTGATGGAGAAATTCCACTGCAGAACACACACACACACACACACACACACACACACACACACACACACAGACTGTTAGCAGTGCAGGGAGTCTGAGGCAGCGATCATCTCCCAAAAGCCTGGCCTCGCACACAGTGACATTGTTAAGCAATCCAGTGAGAGTACCAAACTCAGTAGGCCATTTCACCCTGCAATACACGAGGAAAAGAAAAGCAGCGTGTTCATGTGCAGCTTAAGGCAAGCAAAGACTCTTTGCAGTGCCCATGAGCCGCTTTTTGCTTGTTTCTGGGTGATGTTAGTTTCATTTCTTTACTGCCAGGAGTATCCACTTCTCCTTCCTGAAATACACCCAAAGCGGCTTACAGCAAACAATTAATTGCAATTAATTTATGCCAGGTATCAAGGTCGCAATCAACTGAACAACATCAAATAATAGTCAATAAATCACAATAAAAATAGAACCAACCATCAAGAAAAACAATTTGAATCAATTAACAGGCCCAGCCCAAGAGCTCCTCACACCTGAGACCAGAGGCATCACTAGGGTTTGTGTCACTCGGTGTGAGAGCTCAGCGCGTCACCCCCATGATGGATCCCAGAGGTGAATAGGGAGAAACAAGATTGGACTGAGCTGGGTTCTACAAAAGATGCCCATCAGGCAGGACTATGTATTTCTATAGATTACTTCTGGTCAGTGGTTTCACTAGGGTTGATGTCACCTGGTTCGGTAACTCAGGGTGTCACCCCCCATTAACTTTATTAATTTTAATATATAACAGTACAGATCATCCAACAAATCAGTAAACAACTCGGCTCTCAGAACAATCAGTCTCTCTTTTGAGTTACGGAAATCCACTTTTTGTTACATAAGGCAGTTGTGTTTTATTTTTCTGGTTATTTGGCCATACCTTTTGATAGAATAGAATACAGATAAATCTAAACGGGTTGTTTTCATTGCATTCATCATGAAATTGCACATCAAATGATAACATGATGATATTATTCATAAAAAATAAATACAAAGTTTTCACAATTTTGGCCACTAGTGCTCTCTCTCTCTCTCTCTCTCTCTCTCTCTCTCTCTCTCTCTCTCTCTCTCTCTCTCACACACACACACACACACACACACACACACACACACAATTTTTGCAAATATGGCACAGACTTTGTTACAGTGCTGTGCTCTAAGAGCCCCATATACATGGCGGTCCGCCCCCCCCCCCAGTGACGCCACTGCCTGAGACAGCATGTCAAATCCTGCCCCCCCTTACCCAATGATGTGCCAGCCTCTGCTCCTCTCACTCACCAATGTTCTAGCTCAGAGGTTCTCAACCTGTGGTACGCGTACCCCCAGGGGTACGCAGGCCGCAGGCTGGGGGTACGTGAGATGGTCCCTGTTATCAGCTGCTGCGATCAGCAGCTGATAAGGGGGAGCGGAAAACAGCGAAATTCCCTCCAGTAGCTTCTCTTGTCTCCAGGCCGACTCCATCTTGAATCTCATGAAAATCTCGCGAGATTCAAGATGGAGTTGGCAGGGAGACAAGGTAAGAGAAGCTACCGGGGGGAATTTCACTGTTTTTCCTGGGCTGCGACTCGTGCGGGCGGCTTCTCCTGGTCGCTCCGCAGCCCGGAGGGTGAAGCTACAGCCCAGCCAAATCGGGAGGGCTATAGCTTCACCCTCCAGGCTGCGGAGCGACTGGGAGAAGCCGCCCACCCGCGCCGTAGCCCGGGAAAAACAGCGAAATTCAAAGGCACTTAGCTTGTTTCGGCGTCTATCCATGAGGGCGAGCAGGAACCGGAAGTGCCTCTCTAGGACACATGTGCACCTATAGAGACTCACCAGCGAGACTGCCTGAATTTTATGTAACGTCTTTTGGGGGGGGGTGCATTTTCTGGGGTTCCGGGGTTATGCGGACTTTGGGAGCCCGCGTAGGGGGTACACAGGCTCCCAAAGGTTGAGAAAGGCTGTTCTAGCTCATCACTCTCCTTCTCTCCATGTTTCCACCTCCTCTCTGTCCCGATCTTCCTTTTCCAATCCAGGGAGAGAAAAGACAAGGAGCAGCAGCAGAGGCAAATTGGACAAAGATGGGTTCCCCACACCAATCTGCTGTCTGAGGTGAGGTGACCACTTCAGTTGGCCTCATGGATGGGTCAGCCCTGATCTCAAATAATTTAATCTGGACCATCAAATTTGTGTATATGTTACTGTCATTGTGTGAAACCACTTGGAGAAGGGGCAGGTCGCTACCCCATTAAGGGGAGTGGCAACCTGCTATGGCGGTGGCAGCGATGCGAGGATTGCGCCGCTGCCAGGGACAAAAGGGCTAGTTTTAGACTTACTGGGGGTTGGGCCATCCATGGCCCCCCAGCATGCTTCCCCAAGCATCCAAACTGCTCCTGGAGGCAATTAAAGACCACTTCCAATTTACTTCCTGGTTTCCTCAAAAACCTATTCCCCTCCAAGAGCCATTCAAAGGCTTGAGGAGTCCTGCTGGGGGGGCGTGGGTCCCCCCGCATCCTCCAGAGAATGGCCTGACCCCCGGTAAGTCTAAAAATAGCCCTTTTGTTCCTGGCAGTAGCGCAATCCCCGGATTGCTGCTGTCACCATCACCCCAACCCCACAAGCGCTCAAAGTTCTCCCCTACTCATGTGTAGAACTGATGCAGAATGTCTAGGACAGGGGTGGCCAACCTTTCCACATGAATCAGAGTCTCTGTCTAAATGTCTTCACTTTCCGTTAATGAAACAAGAAATCAGGGGTATTTCTTTCCCATGTTCCTTTGTCTGAAACATCACACAACTATTTATCCTGTCTTTGAATACTGAATGTTTCCTATTGTTGTTTGATTACTTAATTTAACTAGCATGGAAGGGACCCACAAGGTCACTAGTCTAACCCCCTGCTTGTAGCAGGAAATCCACCTAAAGCAGCGTTTCTCAACCAGTGGTACATGTACCACTGGTGGTATGAGGACCGCCAGTAGGTGGTATGTAGCCCCCTGGGTGCAAAGATGGCAGCCGCACAAGGAGTTGGAGGCGGGAAGTGGGTTGAACAGGGTAAGGGGTGGGTGGAATGGGGGAGGGGTGGATGGAATGTGGTGGTGACAAGGGTGGGCAGGAGGACAGATCAGGCCCGGGAGTGGGTGGGATTGGCAGTGGACTTGTGTCAGTGATTGAGCTGGCGCAGGTCTGAGTTGACCCATAGCAGCTGCTGGGGCTTACAGTGGAGCATGGAGAGAAATGTCCTCTTACCCCGAGGAGAACTCCAGCAGCCAAAGCTCCTCCGTGGGACACAGTAGAGGCCTCACCGCCACCGTTGCATTACTGAATGGGGAGCTAGGATTGGGCCAAGAGTCCAGAGTGGCAGTTAACAAATCCATTGGTTGTCTATAGGCCATCATAGGTAATCAGTGACTGATTATCTCTAGCCATCATCTTGTTAAATTGTACCAGAGACATTAACTGATATTAAATTATTTTAATATGATACAAAATTAATACAATATTAAAAATCTTCATCACAAGTCAAATTAAAGGAACCTTCATAGTCTTGAACTATTATTATTATTATTATTATTATTATTATTAATGATAATGATAATGATAATGATAATGATAGGATGTTTATCCCACTTTTCTCCCCCCCCCCCATAGGGGGGACCCCTATCATGATTCCTATTGATAGGAATTTACAAAAGCCTTCATGAATAGGAGTACTTAGAATTCATTTCAACACTAGCAGCCCAATCCTAACCAATTTTCCAGCGCTGATGCAGCCATGCCAACAGGACATGCTTTGCATTCTGGGGGGGGGGGGGGCGAGGGGGGCAGTCACAGAGGCCTCCTCAAGGTAAGGGAGTGTTTGTTCCCTTACCTCGGGTTGCATCAACACTGGAAAGTTACTTAGGATCGGGCTGTTAGTCACTGTTTATTTTTAGGTCCCTTCTTGCTAGTCAGATGTTTTTAAAGTGTTAGGCTGGTGGTAGCATATTATCCAGAAATTTGGAGTTTTTATTTATCAAAGCTTGTTTAGTATTTTCCTCCTTCTCATCTAGTTTCAGAGTCAGTCCTGTGTTGTTTCCAAATGGAAGCAGAGCAATTATTTTGCTAGGTCCTGCAGTCTTGCATGCGTAGATACCATTCCACGCTGCTCTAAATCCTTATGGGCTCTCTAATTTCTTACATCCAACGGAGCTAGAGGTTACCCCCCCCACACACACACACACACGCACACACACACCATACATGCAGGAACAGCAATATGTTAGAATGGGAGGATATAAAAGACATCAAGGTGCCAACGCCTAGACCCTACTGGGACAGAATGGAGCCATCTGCCATTGAGGAATAGCAATGGCACCAGATCATCATCAAAACCAAGCTATACAGTACTTTCATGAAATGTCTGGGGATGCACTTTCAGTTTGTCCAACAGATGGCCTAGCTAGCGCCATCTCTGCTTTTCTCTGTATAGGGAATAAATGTGATTACAGTATGGTACCACTTCACTGCTTGCTAACCTTACATGATGAAAAATATAACATCCTTTATAGGTTCGGTTGAGCTGTAAAGCCACATAAAAATGAAAAAAAACACAGATGGATAAATGAGTAAATAAAACAAAATGCAAATATATAATGAATAGGATATGGGGAAAACCTTCCATGATTGCTGTTTTGTCGTCAACTGTACATCAAGCAATGGGCAGTCCAATCCACTGTAATCCCCATCGCAGCAATGCCAACACAGCATCCACTGTATCCCGCGGAGGAGTTTCGGCATGTTGAGGCCTCCTCAGGGTAAGGGAAAATTTGTTCTCTTGCCCCGGGGTAAGCCCCAGCTGCTGCCATAAGTCAACTTGAACCTGCACCAGCGATATCGCTGGTACAAGTCCACGTTTACCCGTGAAGTTGGATCAGGCCTGGGAAGGGGGTTAGGATTCAGTGGCCACCACTGCCGCCGAACCCAATCTGCCCTCCATCCTGCCCCATCTCCTCCCCGTTCCAGCACCTCCCTCCCAACCCCTACACAGTCTTACCTGCACCAGCAGGCATCCTTGGTCCATCATTGCATGGACCTGGCTGCTCACCAGTTGCGGTGGTGGCCAGACTGCGCACTCCGGCAGTGTCGTGTTTGCGACAGCCGCAAAGTGTGTTATGACAGCAGAACGCGTGGTCCGTAAGGATAACGTGCCCATAGGATTGGGCCATCAATGTATATATGATAGATACATTGATTGCTGCCCTAAGCTCTCCTGACAAATTTTCTGTTGGGGAAAATGGTCTTTATCAGGTGAAAGTAGTCGTTTTAAGTCTGCTTGTTCTTTCTTCTCTTTTTCAGTGCTTGACATGCCAGTTATAATTTACAGGACTCTTGACAACATCATCTGAGAAATTACACGCTTGTTCAGTAGGATTCTGTTGTTGCTCTTGTTGAAATCGGAACTTTGCAGTATGACCTCTTCCCTCTCTAACTATAACCTAGAAAGGGATAGAGCTGTTGGGTCACGAATTTCAAAGGTCAGACATCCAAAAACCACTCTAAAAGCTCTGTAGCCTATTGTCGCATCTGCCTGATGCTAGTTGGGTGGCTAACTTGAGCAATTTTGTCTGAGTAGTTTATTTGAATGACTGCTCAGAGTTCCACCTGCCCACCTACCTACATAAAGCATGTCTGGCACTTCTACAATCCTAGCCCCTACCATCTTCCACTCCATGCAGCCATACTGATGGAGCGTGCACTGCATAGATGGAGGGGGTGGGGTGATCAGGCAGCCAGTGAGTTGTCAAAAGCATGCATAAAGCTTTACTTGTGCATAGTAGTGGCTGTATATAACTGGCTGGCCACAAGCAGGGAGCCAACATGCACAGAAATGTCAAGGAGCTGCCAGAACCCCATGTTCCATGAATTCCAACAGAATTTACCTCTAAGTAAATGTGTCAACTTAGCACACTTACTTGGCAATATGTTCAGATATTGATGTGGTTGAATTCGCAGGGTTAATTCCAAAGTAGAACTGCCATGAACAGAAGCTCCTTTCAAGAAGGGAATAAACATTCCGCGTGACCAAAGGTCCCCTTCCACTCTTGCAAGGCCCTTTTGCGCCAGCGGAATGCTCCTTCCACCATTCCTGATGGGAGCTTCCGTTCATGGAAGCGTTACTCTGGATGTGACCCATAATGAGTAGGCATGCTCAGGATTGAGGTTTTACATGGGAAAGAAGCTACACAAGAGATCCCCTTGAAATCCCACAAACATGCTATATGCTGGGAAAGGGCTGGAAGGTATGATTCAGACTGAAACAAATGTCTTCCTCTGTACCCTGTCCCTCCCCACCTCCTGACAGCAGTTGTATGAGGAGGGAGGAATGGTGATTACTGTTTCTCTCATTTACCTTTGGGATTTATGTTGTAATTGTTTATAAGCCTGCTTGTAGCCATGTAATGATGTTCTTTTTGTGAATGCCCTTCATTTTCCTGATGGTCTTGTGATCCAATCTACACTCTATTTAAAAGAAAATGTTTTGTGTACCACTTTGTGTTGGTAGCCATTTGGAGTTCTATTTCAGCTTCATTAATATTGATGTGCCTGGTCTCCTGGCTTATTTGGCAGAAGATTTGTTGAAATTAATCTTCAGCAGTTGTGGTGATTTGTTTCTGGGTTGTGTTTCAGCTTCTCATTCAGCTCTCCTCTACTTAATTTTGTTTTCCCTGTTTTTACGCACTTGCTAAATCTGTTCTCCTACTTGTACAACCGGGGAATGTCATGTCCTTTATGGGATCTCTGTTTCGTCTGTGCCTGCCACTGTGATTTTCCATCATTATGGACCTCTTGAATAAAAATGTAGCCGTAGTTTCTGACAAAGTCCATGTTTCTTTTCTTTTCTTCCTGTGTGATTTTCCATCATCACGGTTCTTAAATTTCTTGAATAATGATATATCTATGAACAAATGGAGGCAGCAGTAATGGCTTCATCAGTGTTTTCTAAAATGTATATGGGGCTCTTAGAGCACAGCACTGTAACAAAGTCTGTGCCATATTTGCAAAAATTGTGTGTGTGTGTGTGTGTGTGTGAGAGAGAGAGAGAGAGAGAGAGAGAGAGAGAGAGAGAGAGAGTGAGTATGCTATCATGCATTAATCATTCAGTCTTCCTTACAATATATTTCTCGGATGCAGTTCCAAAAAATGTGGTTCATTTTAGCAAATAAAAATGTGAAACTCTTTGAACAGAAAAGGTGAAAATGATTGTACATGCAGTGTTTCCAAACGTAGCTACTGTTCATAAAGAAAAAAAATGTTTTATTATACTGCGATGGATAGCATTATTAACTGATTTCCAAAGTCTTACATGTAAAATAATGATGAAGACTATAATCCTACACACATGTAACCCACGTCTATGCGTGTCTACTCAGAAGTAAGCCCACTGAGTTTAGTGAGGGTTACTCTGAGGTAAGTGTGCATAGGATTGCAAAGGATTTTTGGTTGCTTGAATCCCATTAAAAGCCATGGAGATTTATGCAGCCTAACTGTGGGCCGTGCTGACCTGTCCTGCGTAGGAGGAACTTGCAAGTCTATGCGAGGCACATTGGCTTAAGTTTTTCAAGTTCCATTTGGAATTTCAGCCTCTGTTCTGCAATGCATAAGTAGCAGGCAGGCTCCAAAGGCGAGAGTGAAGACTCATCTGCCTCAATGGGCCCTAATCAGTCAGGAGCACTTTTTGCTCTGGGCATTGTTACCATGCCTGCTCAGGAACCTACACAAGTAGGAATGGGCCTACACAAGTCCCCAAACAAGCACATTAAAGGATCTTTGACAGTTAGTTGCCCAGTTGTCTAAAGGAATTCTCTTCGAGCATCTGCTGGGCCAGTTAAGAGGAACCACGGGGGGGGGGGTAGGGCAGGCATCATTTTTGGAGCCCAAGGCAAAGGAGCTTGTTTCTTTGCTTTGTTTTTTACAGCACAATCCGACTTAACTTTTGTGCCAGTTTAACCTGCGGCGCAGCAAGAACGGGAGGCCCCAGAATGGAAAAGGGATTCAAATCCCCTCCAAAAGAGGAATTCAAAGGGGATTTGAATCCCTTTTCCATTCTGGGGCCTCCCGTTCTCACTGCGCCGCTGGTTACACCGGCACAAAAGTTAAGTCGGATTGCGCTGTTAGTCCCCCAAATGTTTGGTTGTTTATTTATTTATTTTTCACATTTTTATACCACACTTCCTCCAAGGAGCTCAGAGTGGTGTACATATTTCCTCCCCTCTTTTTTTTTTTTGTCCTCACAACAACCCTGTGAGGTAGGTGGGGCTGAGAGATAGTGACTGGCCCAAGGTCACCCAAGAAGCTTCGTGGCTGAGCGGGGATTTGAACCTGGATCTTCCAGGTCTAAGTCCGACTCCCAAACCTTCACAGTTGAGCCAGGTAAATTTCCTTGAGATAACTGAATTAGATTTGGGTTGGATCCATGGACTGTTTTTAACAAATACAGATGATGATGATTATTGAGTCAGGACAAGATAATCGAGTCAAGGATTGCGAAGGCGGCTGAGGTCTTCAGCCTCAGCCTCAAAAGAGGCTGCACCCTTTTCTGCTAGCAAGGAAGCCAGGCAATTGAATTGGTACCTTTGATAGGAAATTCTGGAGGTTTGAGCCCATTGTTATTTTGGTGGCCCAAATGGCCTTGTTTTTGTTTTTTTTCCATTGCCAGGATGTCCCCATGGTTATGCCAGTCTCTGCATATTTGAATAATGCAGTGATGTTGATCAGGCACTGTGTGAGCGTGTCTGGTTTTACTCATATTAACGGGGGGACGGGACATCTGAGGCAAGGGGGGGGGAAAGAGCCTCCTGGGAAGAAACCATTAAAACCTCTCTTGCTAGATCATAACAAATATGTTTAGGATCACAGAGTTTAAGTTCTCTGCAAACTCTGTAGCCCAAAATAGTAACACTACTGATTTGCGTGTGTGTGTGTGTGCGTGCGCGCGCGCGCGTTTTTGTTTTGCACACAATTTTCTCATAGCCTTAGGTTCACAGAAGCTCAATAATATGAATTATTACAAAAAAATGAGTAAAATGTTTCCCTCAGTCAGTTACCTCTCTTTCTAAAAACATTTCCCTCTCTTATCTAGCCCCAAAACCTCTATCCCAGCTAGAGATAATGAACCACCACACATTTTTCTGTTTTAAAGCAAACTTTTGGGGCTCTTCTTTTTTCTGAAGTAATATAATGGTTCTTTGACTAGAACTGCTGCCAGATCAAAACTTTTAAAATAATGGATTACATACCATAGATCTGCAATATTTCATTCAGTGCAATATTTCATTCAATGGAATTCTATGGAGCTGAACTACCTGACATCTCTTAACAATACAGATTACAGAATATCTGGCAAATCTTCCCCCCTGGTTGTCGCTCGGATCTGAATGAGAGCTGCCTTCCCCATTCATTTACAGGTAGTTACTGGACCTGGATCCTAGATAACACAGCAGGTACGCGGGGGGGGGGGGATGCAGGGCCATGCTATCCGCATACCCTTTCAGTTGCTCTCAGGTAGGAGCAAAGGATCACATTTTAGATGAGGTAGTAGCAGAAGTGTATTGTTCCGCTCACTAGCAAAGGGCAGATGGACATACGCATCAATTTATATGTATCACTGCAACCCAGATCTTTTTCATGTTCACATTTCACATTCACATTTTTATACCACCCTTTCTTCAACGAGCTCAAGGTGGTGTATATGGTTCCTTCCCTCCTTTTGTCCTCACAACAACCCTGTGAGGTAGGCGAGACTGAGAGATAGTGATGGGCCCAATGTCACCCAGAAAGCTTCGTGGCCGAGCAGGGATTTGAACCTGGATCTTCCAGGTCTAAGTCCAACATCCAGGACATTACAGGCCAATTTATATTTCTGATTTCCAGTCATGGGTCATGACGTTGCCACATGCATGCTTGCTGAAGGCAGTGTGTTGTACACATTATCACATAGCAATTTGGGAATTGTAATTCACTGGCTGTTGAGCATGCATTACAGCACAGTTTATTGAGATGTCTTTGGAGTCCACGTTATATTCTCTTTGTCCAAACTTTGCATTATGGGGACCGTAATAATACAGCTGCAGAGAACTGTAGGAACGATTAGAACGTTATCACTGTAGCGGTAATGATTTATTAAATATAAACCTAGTGATTCACTGTCCAGCCCATCATGCCCTGTTCATTAAAACAGGCAACTCAGTGAAATGCTATGCAAAATATGCCTATGTAAAATTCTATAACACTATAAATATACAGTAGTATGAAATTGGTAAATTATTAGTCTGGTTCCTCGGCAGTCTGGTTTAGGGACTGATTCTTTTGTTTTGTTTTCATTTTTAAAAAAGGACGCATGAGAACGAAGTACTCATAAATGTGTGTGTTAAGGTCTAGCATCTTGGTTTGCAAGTAGAATACCTGGTAGTGAGCAAATGTCATCTTGGTGAAGCAGACCATCCCATTCCGGTCACACACACCCTGCATAGCTTCCCCAGGGAAGGGGTCCAAGAATTGGTACTGCTCACGTTGCTGCTGCAACTACCTTAAATTAAGGAAACATAGGAAGAAGTGGCCATGATGGGAGAACTGGAAACATTTTATTTGAAACACGCTATATAAATATCCAAAATTAAATAAATAATGCCCCCCAACTTCTTCCTACTGGCTTGACAAAGGAAGAGCCGACACTGAATGGGGCGAGACATATTTGGAGGCTACTCTTTCCCTCTCATTCAAAGTTAGCTTTTCTTCAGCCCAAGTGGCATGAAGACAGAGAGTTTTCCTGCTGTTGTCTCCATCTTCCCTAAACTGAGGTAGGCAGTTAATTCCATATTTAGCAGATCTCAGGAACTTTGGGTGGAAAAGGAAGGGGAAATCGACACAATCACAAGTGTGGCTGCTGGGCATGCTGATCAACCACACGTGGTTCTACCCATTCCCCCTCCTGTCCAATGTAAACACTTTCTCCACCCAACCAGAGTGGATTTCCTTAGTTAACTCTATCTCACTGCTGCTTTTATTTTCTCAGGGCATGTGATGTGGCAAGAGGTATCTTCTGTTCTACAATGTGCCGCCTGTGCACATTTGCAGTGTTTACCACCACACCAATGGTTAAGCAGCACAAGAACACATGACGAACCATTGTTTGTACTACCCAAGCAAGCTACCATCTGTTGATATCTGGTGGGGCATGGAAATCAACTGATGGTTGTGAATATGTTGAATGGTAGACTTGTTTAGGACAATTCCATACATCTGCATCACAAACTCAAACTGGTTTAAGAATCTGTCTCCCCAAGCAACCTTGGAATCTATGTTTATAAGAGGGGGAACTAGGGATCTCCAACAGAGAATTGCCAGCACCTTCACTAAGCTACAATTCACATAATTATTTGGGGAAAGCCAAGACAGGTAAACACAGGTATAAAGACAGTGTCTGTGTAATAGGGATGCCTCTGTGTTGAAGTTTAAAGCCACTACCTCTCTTTGAGCTGATAAGATAGCTCTGCCTCCCAGGCCAATCCAGTCAGCCCACCTGAATGAGCAGCAAGCAAAATGGGACGAGACCCCCAGTGTGGGAGATGACTTCCTGTTTGCTGGCTAGCTATCAGTGTGGAAGTGCCCTAAGAAAACAACCACTTGGCTCACTCACAACCTTCTGCTGAATGTCACTCAATATCAAAGTATTGATCAATAAGCATGGGAATAAGAATAACTGTGATGGTGAATCCACAGGAGCTTACTGCATTCATAGCCAGCATTATGTTACATTATCTCAGGAGAATCAGAGAAAATTCATCTGCAAACCATAGCAACATTCACTACACATCCACCTGGTCAGCCATGGACCAATTAACCTGGGGTGAAAAGCATATACTGTCAAGTCCCTCAGATACGTACCATTTCCATTCCAGAAGTTTGTACGGAAGGTTATGTTCTTATGGAGGAAACGTCCATCACAGCTTACAAGCCATGATGGGGATAAGCAACCTCCTGGTTGTAGGAGTAGGTTTTCTTTGTGCCAGGTGCAAGGGAGTGGCGACAGGATACAGGTATCTTGTTGTCTTGTGTGCTCTCTGAGGCATCTGGTGGGGCCACTGTGTGATACAGGAAGCTGGACTAGATGGGCCTTTGCCCTGATCCAGCAGGGCACTTCTTATGTTCTTATGTGGAATGCATGTAAATCAAAACAGCTGGCTCTTGCCGACCCAGCACTTTTGCACCAGTGCAAAAGCACCACAATGGACAGACTGTGCCCGTGCGAAAGCACTGACATGGCCATCTGTAACTCAGACGTCCATTACTTGGGGCCCCCGTGTATATGAAGAGGTCCTTATGGTTCCAAAGCCATGAGCTACTTAATTCAGGCGGCAGCAGCAGCAGCAGCAGCTATATCCAGGTCACAGGATCAGGCTACAGGACTCATTTGCATACTACACGTGCAAGGAACTTCAATGTTTTTATCCCCCAGGCCATGATGTCATCTTATGTAGGCTATTGCCAATGTGCTACAGAAGAAGTTCATTTCTGCAAGATGGCATAAAAACTAGCAACCAAAAATAAAGCCTAATTCCATGCTGTGAGCCCCTTTAAACTGTACACATCTGCGTGGCCTTACAACTATTTTCAGTCCATATGCCAACTTCACATTGATATCAATGACGGTCGCTTGCATGAATGGCTCAAATGCGGCATTTCATCCTTTGTGTTGGAATCATTATGCTATATCTGGTCAATGGGAGTGCTGCATTTGCACATTTTCAATGACAACATATTGTGCCTTCACAAAGGCCATTTTTGTCAAATGTAATAACTAGTCAGAATTTGTTTCCATAATAGAAGAAGCGGTTTAGTTTGAAAAATAATTTTTATAGAAGAATCTAATTTAAAAAAGAAAACAAAAGAGCACAGGTGCAATTTTACTTTTTTAAAAACAGTTTGAAACCATCCAGAAACGGCCCAGTTCAGTTGTGATCACCAAAGATATATGAATGAACACTAAATCGCTATGATCATCAAATAGATACACTACAGTTAACCCAAGCCATCTTGTACTAAAATGTACAGGAAACTTTGAGGAACAAATATGAATTCAGTATTCCTTTTGACAAAGTTCAAAACTAGGGTTAGGACAATATTTTGGTCCAAATTCCTAAACTTGGTCATTTAACATTGTTTTATTTCAGTGAAAGTTACCTCCTGATAGCTGCAGAGACGTCACTAGGGCGCGCGCGTGTGAACCCTAGTGACCCCTCCCCCCTGACACACACCCTTTACTAATCTTCGGCACGGCTGTAGGCCGCGCCGCGATATCGGGGGGGCGCCCAATGGGCGCCACTCCAGGCGCCCACTCAATCGTTGCAGCCGACTCGGAGACATCTTCCCCAGCCGGCTGTCCTGGGCCTTCTGAGGAAGGCCCGCTGCACGAACGTTATTTATAACGTGTTTAGCGCATGCGCAGACCGTTCCTGAGCCCTTTTCCCTCAGGAACGGTCTGCGCATGCGCTAAACACGTTATAAATAACGTTCGTGCAGCGGGCCTTCCTCAGAAGGCCCAGGAGCGCAGGCCCAGGAGGACGGTCCGAAGCCTTCTCCCGGCCTCGGAGCCTCCCCCGGGTGACGCGCGGAGCCTCCCAGGTGACGTGCACAGGGGAAGTGACCCTGGGGCCCTCAGCCCCGTGGACCATGCTACAGCTGTGCTCACAATTTTATACTGGTGCCACATGACTGCTTTCTACATTGTCTCCCATTATTTATTCATATTTAATTAAAACAGATACACATTCCTGTGTGTGTGTTTACTTGGAAGTATGGCCCAGTATGTTCAATGAGATTTACTCACAGGAAAGTGTGTATAGGATATCAGCCTAACAGACCAATCCTTATGGGGCCTTTACATTCTAGCAGAACAAGGTCCATTATGGCTGTAGCAAAAGGGAACATGCCATTTTACACAGCAGTATCACAGCCACAAACAGTGAGCGGCCACAGTAGTGCACCAGCGGCCTCTTCACGAGCCCCAGTGCTGGTAAGTCAGCACAGAGGGGTGAGAGGGAGGAGGAGGGTAGGATGGGTGGAATGGGGCGGAGAGGGGGAGGAATGAGGTAGACACAAGGGCAGGGAGGAGGGCAGATCAAGGCCAGGAAGGGGGCAGTATCGGTGGCAGCAGCACTGCAGATATCCTATTCCACTTCCTGGTCCCAATCCACCTTCCGGGGTCCACTTGGACTTGCTCCAGCTATATAGCTGGTGCAGGTCTGAGTAGACCCAGCAAGGCAGTGAAGGCTTACCCCCGGACAAGAGAACAAATGTTCCCTTACCTGGAGGAGACCTATGGGACTCCCCTCCCCCCAAGGATGCAGCATGTGCTCTGGTGGCATGGCTGCATCGGTGGGTGGGATTTAGATAGGACAATTGGGTCTCTTTACTTGTTAGCGATATAGATGGTGCCAGGATGGTGTAGTGGTTTGGGAGTCGGACTTAGACCTGGAAGATCCAGGTTCAAATCCCCACTCAGCCACGAAGCTTCCTGGGTGACCTTGGGCCAGTCACTATCTCTCAGCCCCACCTACCTCACAGGGTTGTTGTGAGGACAAAAACGAGGGGAGGAACTATGTACACCACCCTGAGCTCCTTGGAGAAAGGGCGGTATAAAAATGTGAAAAATAAATAAATAAATAAATAAATACATAAATAAACTCTGATGTCATGTATCAAATCACACAGCCTAGAACAGGGCTTCTCAACCTTTGGAGGCCTGGGTACCCCCTATCACGTCCAATTTTCTGAAGTACCCCCTGCTAATTAACTGCTAATTAATTGGATCAATCAATTAATTAATTAGGTAATTAATCATTAAATAAAAAGTACTAAAACAACTTATTATGCATGAGTTTATTACTGTTATTGTGCCTTCAAAGTACATGGCATTTTACACAGAGTAAAAAGACAGAAAAGTCTATGGAAGAATCTGCCATTATTTAATATGTATGCTAACAACACTCCTACTAAAGTTAATAGATTGACAACAGACAAAAAAGTTAGAAAGATTCTTACTCATTATGCAGCCAGTGACAGACCACAGCCAGAAAGTCAGAACAGAAAGTCAGGATGGTGTAGTGGTTTGGGAGTCGGACTTAGACCTGGAAGATCCAAGTTCAAATCCCCGCTCAGCCACGAAGCTTCCTGGGTGACCTTGGGCCAGTCACTATCTCTCAGCCCCACCTACCTCACAGGGTTGTTGTGAGGACAAAAGGAGGGGAGGAACTATGTACACCACCCTGAGCTCCTTGGAGGAATGGCGGTATAAAAATGTGAAAAATAAATAAATAAATAAATAAATAAATAAATACATAAATAAACTCTGATGTCATGTATCAAATCACACAGCCTAGAACAGGGCTTCTCAACCTTTGGAGGCCTGGGTACCCCCTATCACGTCCAATTTTCTGAAGTACCCCCTGCTAATTAACTGCTAATTAATTGGATCAATCAATTAATTAATTAGGTAATTAATCATTAAATAAAAAGTACTAAAACAATTTTAAATTTGAAAATATCTTATTTAACTGTGTGTGTGTGTGTGTGTGTGAGAGAGAGAGAGAGAGAGAGAGAGAGAGACAGACAGACAGACAGACAGACAGACAGACAGACAGACAGACATGCAAGGATCTCTTTTTTTCTCCAAGTCACACTTCCCAAAATCAGCTCCTCCCTCCCCCACCCCACCAAAGTACATTTTTCCAAAGTACAAAAATAAGCCCAAAACCAAAATCAGAGAGACAGAAGGGTTCCAAAAATAATTACAATTTAAAATAACACTTAATTAGCTGCTGATGGGGCAGATAAGGGGCATGGCTTGGAGTACCCCCAGCAAGAGGTCCGCGTACCCCTAGGGGTACCCGTATCACAGGTTGAGAACCCCTGGCCTAGAACGATGTCACTTCTCACTCACGTTCATGGAACTCACGTTAAGCCCAAGGGTGCTTGTGTGCGTTTCCGCTTGGCTCCCTCAGAGAAGTTACGGTACCTCTGTGAGGTTAAGTTCTCACCTGCCTCTTTGGGCTTTCCCACCCAAAGCAAATATTGCTTGTCCGTTTCTTTAAAACTGTAGATGGAACATCAGAAAGGCAGGATCTTGAACCAGGTAACACAGAAGCAGCAAATAAAAGCAAGCAGATGGCAGGGGAAATGGATGTTCTTAATATTATCGATCTTTCCCAATCACAGCAGTCTCGAGTACCACCTTTACTTTTACATTTTAAAGTGACATAAGTGAACACAAAGTATTAGATCAACCCCTCACAGCAGTATTCCTGAACTGGAAGGAGAGACTCCAGTAGACTGTAATTCCTGGCCCTCTGTTATTCATCTCCAGATCAACATTATTAAAAGCGGCAATATATTATCCAGGGCACACCTGCATTTTAGTAATACTTGGAAATGATGGGAAAATTCAAGTTAATTCTCAGAAGTTTTGCCTCAATTTTGCAATGGAGGAAAAATATTATCTGCACAGAACAGAAATGTCTCTGCCTCATGAAACTTTAATCTGAATGCATCAAATTTGAAGATCCCTACCAGGCAACAGAAATGACAATCTAAAACCTTCTTTAGCAAATTTGCTCTTAAAGGTCCAGAGCGCTCATTGAAGATGCTGGTTTCTGTCCTGAGAGCTCAAGTAGCGTGAATGTTCATAAGCCAAAACATGCGTGTTCTTGAAATAAAAATCTCTCTTGATTTCTATAGAACTTGCTTTCAAGTTTAGCATGCCATGTTTAGGCACACTTTCAAATTCAGGACTGGCATGGCATCCCATGGCACATTCATTGGACGTTCAGTTCCATTCAAAGCTATGCATCTGTTCCAAAGCAGGGTGCTAAGCTACCATCTCAGGTCAGTGGTGAGAACAAGTGTCTTGTATGAACCAAGGCCTGAATGACATGGGACATTTGCCACATGAGGGTGCAGTTTGGCACTTTCATGTCCTGTTGAATAGCAGCCGCAATCTTGCATGTTAAGCATAACCTGCAGTTTGAGTCTGAGCATGAAACCTAAAACATGACCCAGAATCTTTTGCAATACACATACATCCTGTGGCAGAATGTGCAGAAGCTTCCTTCCTTAGTTTATTATATGCTAAGATGGAGAAAGTTTGAAAACTACTGCGATACACCATTGCATATCCATTTTTAGTACATCCAATATTAAATACGATTGCATGTCAACGATCAAATACGGTGTCACATATCAACAGTCACAGATACTGAAATCAACTATAATTGAGTGTCAATGATATAAACCATAAGGTCCCAAGTTCAGGCTGCAATCCTATGTATACTTAACTGGAAGTAAGTCCCATTGAAGTAAATGGGACTTACTACTGAGTAGACATGCCTAGGATTGCACTGTCAATCTCTGGCATTTACAAGTAGGGCTGGGAACGACCCCTGTCTGAAACCTAGGAAACTCACTGCCAAATCAATGAGGGTAGGGGGCAAGATTTAATACAGATACGTAGCAAAAGGATCAAACCACGCAATGCACCTTTAAAATCACTGGTTTCCACCCACTAATTGTTTCTGATGGACAGGGGTGGCACCACTTCCGGCCCAAACATGAGGCAAGGTGACATGGATTACATCAACGGTGGACTGCGAAGGGTTAAGGGGGTGGCAGATTTGGATTGCACTTCACCCCAAGCCTGCCACTGCGTTCTTCCAGCCCACTGCTGTGCAAGCCGCAATGATCCACTTCCTGCTCACCTGAGCAAAAAGCAGATCACCCCCTCCTTACTTTGCTCCCTGTGCAGTGTCCTTAAAGCCGGCTTTATCTACAGGGACAGCAAGAACAAAGGAGCGCCTTCATTTGCGGCATTCCTTTAAATAAAACTGGAAGTCTCGCACTTTCATGTTTGAAGAAACCACACCTGGAACAAGGTAAGGAGGCAGAAGATACACTTTCCATTCGCTTTCAGCAGGCAAAAAGTGGATTGATGCAGATTGCATCCATGGCAGGTTGGAGGGAGGAGGTGCTGGATGACTTGGGGTGAAGGGCACCCCAAATCCACAACCTCTCATTCCTCCCCCCACAATCTGCTGCCGATGCAACCCGCATCACCTAGCATCATATGGTGCCACCCCTGTCAAAGGACAACTCCGATAACCTTTTGAGAGGAAATGGAGGCAAGTAATGCCTTCATAGCTGATAGTACTGATTAGCTGTTTGGTACTTCGCATGTACTACAGAAAATGCCATGTAGGTACCCCAGGTGCTCGACGCAGAGTATTTTTTAAAAATCTCACAATAGTCCTTTGTTCATTTGCAGGAGAGGTATTGAAAACAGAACCTTGCCACTATACTGTACACACAATCTGTTTGGATTGTAATCACAGGGCCCAATCCTACTGGGCTGCTGCACTGCCAGAAATTGTGTTTCGGTGGTGCAGCATGCTTTATGGCTGTCACAAAAGGCAACATGCCATTTCAGTGCAGCTGGACCGCTGCCGCAAGTGATGAACAGCCACAGCTGCAGCCGCACACCAGCGGCCCACCAACGACCCCTGCACCAGTAGGTGAGCCAGGGGGGTGGGCAGGAGGCAGGGGTGGGTGGAACAGGGTGGAGACCGAGGCAGAAAGGGGGATCAAGGCTGGTATCAGCAGCGCCACCAATGTCCTATCCCTCTTCCCAGCCTCGATCCGCCTTCCTGGGTTCACTCGGACTTGTACCATCAAAATCACTGGTGTGTGTCTGAGTAGACCCAGCGGGGCAGTGAGGGATTACCCCCGTGCAAGGGAACACATGTTCCCTTACCTGGAGGAGTCCTCCAGGACTATTCCCCTCCCCCTGCAGGATGCAGCTTGCTCTCCGGTGGCGTCAGCGGGGTGGGGATTTAGTTAGGACTGGGCTGCCTGGATAATTCTGAAATCTCCTGGCACCTGAGGCAGCATGCCAAATGGTGCCACTCCTTACCTGGTGATGTGTGCCAACCTCTGTTGGATTGGAAAAGGAAGGAGTGATGGAGTAGAAGTGTGGAAGAGAGGAGAATATATTTAGCTCTCCTCCCTACCACACTTCTGCTCCATCCTCATCTTCCTTTTTCAATCCAGGGAGTGAGGGGGGGAGGAGGAGGAGTGGAAAGGAGTGAATGGACTAAGGTGGGTACCACTCAATCACCAATCTACTGCCTGAGGTGACTGTCTTCAGTTGGCCTCATGGATAGGCTGGTCCTGTGTGGCCACAATAGCAAAATAAACCCCACTCGCCACACGCAACCTATACACCAGCATATGGTTCACCGCACAAACAATTTACATAACTGAGACGATGTTAATATCCCAAACATGAGATCTTACCGTTTTTCTTTGAGATCAAAAGATACTGACTTTAAAAATCAACATTTTCATTTGGGGGGAAAAAATGTTTCTGTCCTTTCTGGATGCCGAGAAAGTCTTATGAATGTAAATAGCTGCAGTAATTAGGTTCGTTGAATATGTAGTACCGGGGAAAGTGGAGTTCATGAAATTTTCATATCAATGAGTAAACTATATTTGACATTTTTTCAAATGTGAAATTATCATGTTTGTATGCATAGAATGCAAATGTGAAAGGGAATATAAAATTGCCCCATTCTCTAGCTAATTCTTACAGTATGGTCCTAAGGCTTGCTGTGCATTTATGCAAGTGAGATGCCAGAGCCACAGAATACACAATCTGACCTTGTGTTCATGCAATAGGGATGTTGACATCAACACAGACTTTCAGGATTGGGGCGTGAATGAGTTGTGTTCGGCTTGACCCACAAGAAAATTAAATTTAAACCTTGGGTTAAACTAAATTATTTAGATTTGCACCTTTATTCTATGGATAAACACAGCTGGAGGGATCGTGCTAGGCTGGCTTGTGGTGTGCTGCCTGCCAACTGCAGCCTCATTCTAACTGGGTACAGGCACCTTGGTCCCAAGTATATTACTTGGAAGTAAGTCCCATGAATACACCAGTGGGTCTTGTCTATTCAATGCACATAGGATCCAAATGTAAGTCTGCCATGCTGCACAGGGACAAACTAGACACTATGAGGCTGCTATCTATATTGTTCACACATGTGCCCCAGTCATCATGTATCTAGCAGGAGTGGGGAGGGGGTCTCATTTTTACAGCAAATAGTACTCAGGTGAGAGGAGCTGAGCCCTGTTTTCTGCCTTCCTTCCCTGTATTCCATTACTGCAAGCAGTTTTTTTTTCCCCAACTTGGCTCCAATATTGTAAATGAGCTGCTGGGGTGAAAAAGACTTGAAGCAACAGAGCATGGTGAGATAAGGCAAAGGAGTGGCAGAATTCAACTCCTCTCACCCAGACACTTTTGTTGTAAAAAAAAATTAGACCCCCCGCTCCCCCACCACTTTATATGTAAATGGAGCAGACACATGAATAGACAACTGTAGATGCCCTGTCAAGTCTAGTTTGGCCCACACATTTACTTGGGAATAAAATACATTAAAAACAATGGGACTTTCAGCATCCTAGAAGGGGCAGTGAATCTGATTCCATGCTGTCTAGAAAGCCTTGAAGGTGGTTTGTACAAGAGTCAAAACAAAGCCTAACAAAGGCACTCCCACGGCTGTAGCAGTGACAGATAACGTGATGCCTTATTATGGATAAAATGTACGGTGCAATGTTGTTTAATCATTTAAAGAGTTTATGAACTATATAAACTCATACTACTACTATAGTTTAATTTCAAACAGGTCTTTCAAAATTGAAAATATTAACTATGCTGTAGCAGGAAAACCTGCAAAGCCAGAGTGGTAGTGATATTGGGTTGTGCAGATTACATTATGGAGGCTGAGGGATGATTGCAGGATCTACAGCCCAATCCTATGCCCCCCCCCCAAACCGATACATGCAGCAACACCAAAATGGCTATCACTGCATTCTGCGGGGGGGGGGGGGAGTAGCAGAAGTCTCCTCTCGGTAAGGGAACATTCATTCCCTTCCCTGGAGGCAAGCCTCCACAGTGCAGAGGGGGTCTCTTTGCATCTGCACTAGCAAATTTGCTGGTGCAGGTCCATGTGCCGCTACCGCTGAACCCGCCCCCTTCCCGGTTCTGATCCCCGCCCCCATTGCCGCTCCACCCCACCCTTCCCCCCCGCACCATCCTACCTGCCTCAGCAGGTGGCCAGCAAACCTCTGGAACATGGGATCCGGGCTTCCTGCCGGTGCTCCAGCAGCGAGCAAGTTCACACGTTTTCAGAGCCATGTTTATGATTCGCTGCCAGAGGAACACGCATTCTCCACTGGTGGCATGCCCAAATAGGATTGGGCTGCCAATGTGTCATTTGCCAATAACTAATGATCCCACAAGGCTCCCGAGCCCTGTGCAGACCAATTTTTCTCAATGCATAGACGAGGAGATGATGATTGTATTGTTGGATCCACCTATTACACACTTTCAACCTCCTTGCATTGGTTGGAATATGTTCATATTGACCTACTACACACACAAGCAAGAATCCCATGATTGGTGCACCCTGTTTTTCCAGTGTGCCTTTCATGCAGTTCCAGTCTGCACTTGGGTGCCACTATGTGCACATTTCAAGCAATGCATGGAGGCTGAATGGGTATAAACAGCAATCATGATCCCTGCCCCCCTCCATACATACAATGAACATCTGCATAGGCCTGTTATGGATATCAATGAAATTCATTTCAATGAGACTCTATTTTATGGATTATCTTGATGAAAAATACTGCAGATTTCCTAATAAATACATTTCCAAGGATGTTGGTATTGAGTATACTATCAAAAATTCATAAACCCGATTTTGTTTTATGCCTCCAGGTCGTTCTGTGTCTGATCAAAGTGTCTAGATCTGGCTCTATTTTAGAACCTCCCTCTAAGTAATTAGACACATTTACTGAAGATTTTGTTCCTTCACATCTGTTTTATGTTATTAGATGAGAAGGAACAAAATTCTTAATAAATGTACCTATATAGGGATTCATCAGAAAGATAGATTGCAATGCAAAAAGAAATAGCCTTACTTAGCTTAAATACTGTATATATTGTAGTAGACAGACTTCACAAACATTCCATATGAAAACTAGCAGTTCTACAACATATACCATCTCCACCTAACTCACCCACATTTTTTTCCACCACAGTTGGGAGATATTGTCTTGAAAAATAAATACTTTAGCTGTACGGACTCAGGTTTAAACCGCTGAACCATGAGCTGTCGATCGAAAGGTCGGCAGTTCGAATCCGCGACGGGGTGAACTCTCGTGGCTTGGCCAGCTCCTGCCAACCTAGCAGTTCCAAAGCATGTTAATGCGAGTAGATAAATAGGTACTGCTTGCTGGAAGGTAAACAGCGCTCTGTGTTCCAGCCGCATGCTACGCGCTGCGGCAAGGAGAGTCATGCCGGCCACATGACCATGGAGGCATCTTTGGACAACGCTGGCTCTTCGGCTTTGAAATGGGGATGAGCACCACACCCTAGAGTCGGACACGACTGGACTTAATTGTCAGGGGTCACCTTTACCTTTACCTTACTATGGAGCTAAATTAAATTAAAGGAGTTACTATGGGAAATTATTTGCTCCAGATCGTACCAATCTGTTTATGTCCTGGGGAGAAGAGTGCTACATGACTGGTTCAGAAGGCAATCCATTCGGGAAGGAAGAATATGATGGTACATCACATGTATATCAATTTCATTTTCACACTCCGTCATGACTATTGACATGTAAAGGATTTCCCTGTCCTGACATAGCCTGGTCAGCCTACCACAGGGCAGGAACTATGTGCAGGAGAACAAAGCATGGGATATGTTCAGAGAATGACAGTATGCAGTTGAGAGCTGAATTCCCTAATTAATGGTAATAAGATTATTATGAACATTCTTTGAAGAATATCATGAGCTGTGATGGGAAACAGGCTCACCATGTTAGGATTACAGGGGACAAAGAAGCTAAAGGATCCTTTTGGTTCATTCAGAATTTTCTTCCAAGTGTTGAGTGGATTCTTTGAGCATGATGACCTATTTCGAATATTATGAATATGTGTGTTGCTCCTAGTCCCTTTACGAACCTCCAAGATGGAAAGATATATAAAATTACAATGCAATCTTACATGTCTACTTGGAAGCAAGTCCCACTGAGTTCAATGGGGCTTAGTCTCAAGTAAGTGTGTAGGATTGCAGCCTTAGAGAATATACCAAATGCAGGAGTAAAAATACAATCTACTAAATCATTTGCAAGTGCAATTTAGTTTATATAAGAAAGACGCGGTGGTTCTTAAAGTTCAGATTTGTGAACACTACAGTATAATTAGACTGCAGTTTATGGAGGGTCCCTTATTGCAACATTCTTTTTTTAAATCATGAGCAAATTCAAACACATGGTTTTAATTAAACCAATACTGAAAAGAGTATTCACATGGGATTTTTTCTGGCTATTTACACTTAATTCAGTACAACTCCATGGTTTAAATGAGAAACTGGATTCCATTCTTTCCTTTAGCTTGTCTTTAATACTTTCAATATTAAATCTTCCTTTCTCATGCAAAGTGTTTTCTTGCAGGATTATGACCATTACGTAAATAACAAATATGTGGCAGACAGTCAAGTGTCCTTATTTTTATTTTGTTACAGTCATAACCCACCCTTTTCCTTCCACGATGGCACAAAAGATGGAGCGCATTGAAGGGGCAGACCAAGACCTACTTAGCTTCAGCAAGGTGGCTGGCTGGCATCATGTGCTTTCAGATTCTCAAGCTGCATCATGTGCCATCTCAAGAGGTGACAATTCCCATGAGTTACCATATGAGTCACCAAATACACTACGTTCATAAACGATCATTGAAAACACCATTGCTACATCTTTGTGTGTCCTAATGAAATTATTACTATGTCCAATCATCAGAATTTCTTTAAAAAAATCTAGCAAAAGAGGATGAGCATAATTCAGCTAACTCCAAAGAGAATTTTGGAGAACAAAGGGAAAAGTGCTGGGTCTACCATGAGAGCTTTCTCCTATAATACCTTTATTCCCAAAGAAACATATGAAGAATTTTTCAGCAACAATGTTCCAGTCTCTTACAAGAGGAGTGGCAGGTTGGTACCCAAAATAGCAAAATAACTTATTTCCAAATGCCTTTGTAATTGTTAACTGTGAGCCTTGTAGCAGGTTCAGAGGCACCTATATTGCAGACAAGAAAAGCTGCAAAGGAACACAGTACCTCGATTATCCAGAGATACACCAATCAAGCCACTACCACCCTCTTAGCCTTTAAATAAGCGGATGGATGCAACCACTGGTGTTGCTCGAGGTGGGGCGGAACGGTAAGTTCCGCACTGTGCTAACCTCCGTTTACTCCCTGGCACGAGGCAGCCCCGCCCCCTCGCCATCGGAGTCATTCAGTGTGGCGAAGGTAACGCGCGCATTGCCTTCTCCGCACTGAATGGCTCTGACGGCGAGGGGGCTGGGCTGCCTCGTGCCAGGGAGTAAATGGAGGTTAGCACAGTGCGGAACTTACCGTTCCGCCCCACCTCGAGCGACGCCAGTGCATGCAAAGGCATCTGTGAATGTGACATGTGAGAAGTCCTCTATAGCTTTCTGTTCTGGATGCTCAGTAACAGAAACCAGGATCCATCCCACTTTCCAAGGCTACCTCTGACAATCTGTTTCTCCCCCCTTCTCTCCCTTAGATCAAAAAATTAGATTCCTTTCAGGATATTCCCAAACGAATTTGGGGGGCTCATGGCAAAATTGTGATGGATCAGACACATAGTTATGAATTGCAGGTGACGACAGAAGAACCCAGTTCCAGGAGCGCCATAGGGGAGGGTAGCGAGGTACTATAGCCCTCCTCATTGTGTACATACTGAGTAACTATAGTTATCAACAATTAAATGAGCCTATGTAATAGATATGCATATCAAAGGCACAGCTCCCTTTACTTTAAAAGGGAGGTGACCAACCTGCATGGGTAATATTGCTATAGTTAGTATGCGGTATTAAACATACAGTGCATTCTCACAATTTAAACTTGAATATGTCCAAAAGTGGCCTTAAAACTGAGATTCTTCCCCCCCCCCCATCTTTTTCCATTCTCACTGAAATTGCACTCCCATCTAGGAAAGCTGGTATGGAAGAATCCTTCAAGAATTGGTTTCCAATTTTTAAAAATTCATCCCCTAGTACAAGTTATTACCGTAGTAACCAGGTAAAACAGCTCTCCGGCTCCCTCATTAAGCAGATCTTTGCATGGCTGTGCATGAGAGAGCTCAGCTGCAAAGACTTTGGGTTGCTGGAGCACAGATCCAGGACTTCAAGTTCATTTGTCATAGCCAGACTTCATAGTCCATTTGTCAAAACACTTCTGTTTGAAGTGATGACAAGTGTTCCCACCCATTGTAAATGGGCAGCCCAATCCTGTGTAAGATATGGCGGCCGGCCTAAGGGCTAGCTGCCTTATCCTATCCAGGTCCTGGGCTGCCCCAGGGCAGCCCAGGTGCACCTTAAGGCTTGAGGCCCAATAAACTAAACTCCATCACGCTTTAGGTTTAAAAAAAAACCTGCTTAAAAATAAAAATATGTCTCAATAGCCTGTCAGAATGGACTCTACTTGAAAATAAGCATTGTTAGAAGTTGGGCTTTACCTGGCTACGGTAAAGTTTGTAGAATTATTTATCTATCATAATTGCGTCCTTTTCTCCAAAGAGCTTTCTTAAAGGAAGAGGTTGTCCCATTTTATCTACAAGAGCCGTTTGAGGTAGGTTTGCCTGGAAGAGTCAGAGTGTCACTGGTCAAAGGTCATTTGGTGATGAGCTTAACAGGGACTTGGAGGCTTGTCTGGTGCACGGCAAACCCTACCACCAATACACAGTGCCTGTTGCAGCTAGATCAGGACCAGTAGTCTTCTTCTACAAAAGTAAAGATATGTAGTGCTGGGGCGATATCCTTCTTTAGTTGGAAGTAAGTTCCATTGATGTTCCATTGATTTTATCTGCCAAACAACTGTTCTATGTAACCACACACTGTAACAACAGTGGTCTTACCTCTCACCCTGGCTGGTAGGTGCATTTGGTAGCTAGTCGTCACCAGCAACTGAAGCCATGGAGCAAACACCTTTTCCTATTGGAATAACAACTTTAGCTATTAACTGAACAAAACACTAGAGAAGGGCCATCATGGCCGTTTCACCATATCAACCTTTTTAAATTGAATTTAACTTTAAATTGCATAATCAATTGCTAAATAATTAAAGAAAAGAACATTTAAAGCGTGCTCATGAGATGATAACAACCACTACAATATTGTGCTTGTTTCAGATTCCCCAGCACTCCATTAAGTTCCAGACCTTTTATTTAAAAAGCTGGTTTATGAGGATTAGGAGGAGCAGGTTTTGACACAAGGATGGATAATACGTACTTGACTTTATTGTTGGATATTTGACTCTAAATGATATTATATAATCCCAGCCATATAGCTGATCTTTCAGCTATATGCCAGCCCCAAGCCCAGATAAATGGGGAAGGGTGGGGAAAGCAATGGTGAACTACCCCACAGCAAAATCTCACCAGAACACTTTATGGCAGGAACTCAACGTGAACATCCAGCAACTGAAAGAAGCTGTGCTTGATAGGGCAGCATGGAGAGCTCTCACCTATAAAGTCGCCAAGAGTCAGACACGACTGAATAGATAAAGAACATATTATATAATATTTTTTGTATTACATCTTTTCACACAACTTTTTTTCTTTAAGTTGAGCAACAGGTTTCTGTAAAGAAACAGAAACAGAATTGGGTCTAGAAGAACCTAAGGTTCACAAAATTATTCACAGATTATTAGGCTTTGCTAATACAGGTGCAAAATATGCATTTTTTTTCTTAGCAATGGAATCCTCTGTTATGACTCATTCCCAATCAGTTAGAGATTTTATTTTATTTCTAAACAGTTCTATCCTGCCTTTGTTGCTTTTCAAGGCAACCCGAGCTCACAATAAGATAAAGGAATGTAAAACAATCAAAATACAATGAAACAAAACAATAACTACAATTAACAAGGCAACATAAATCAAGAACCACAATTGAAAAATCACAGCTGAATAACCCTGCCACACTGCCAAGAATTACCCCCCTACAAAAACGAAACAGAAAAGTCAGACTTTACCTTCTGAAGGAGTGTGAGATATGAGCTAAGTGGGCCTTCATGAGGAAGGCATTCCACACAGTTGGTGCCACCACCAAAAAGGCCATGCACTTACTGGGTGGGTGTCTGCCATGCCTCTGAAGGAAAGGACAGCTGGAGCCTGAGCTATCTCAGTGCCTGCTGGCCCAATCCTGTGTAACCCTTGCCCCGGGGCAGCGCGCACTGCGCCGGGGAGGGTGTCATGCTGAGCAACACCTGGAGAACAAGCAGCGCCGGCGTTGCGGCCTTTGCTGCTCGCCCCACCGTCTCCCCAGCCCTGCATCGGCCAGAGCAGGTAAGACCTATGCCGGTCGGGGCAGGGTGGACTGGGCAGCAAGGGAGGGTGGCCATTGGCTGTCTGGGGCCTGGAGGGGGCAGGTATACTGGGGGCTGAGATATCCGGTATCCCGAGCTCCCTCTGGACCCCAGATATGCCGGCGTTAATGTGTGCAAGCTCTAGAGCCCAAAGGGCCTCCCGCCGCTTACACAGGGGGAAGGGGACGATTGTCCCCTTCTCCTGAGTTGTTCCCGGGCTGCCCCGGGGCAGCCTGGGAACTCAATAGGATGCAGCGGTCCTTTCACAAAGATCGATTCCACACTCCTTTAAGCCTGTGCTGCTAATTCAGTTCAAGTGGTTCAGGGATGGGTAGGTTGATATTGCATAGCGCATAGAGTAGGTTGATATTGGTGCATATTGATAGGCTAGTTAGCCCCTTTTCCATCCTAAGAGCATTGCTTCCAATCTCTGAAAATAGTGATTTACATGACACATTCCAGAGGGGTAGCACTATTATTACAGCCCAATCCGGTGTAACTCTTGCACTGGTGTAACAGTAGATCCATCGGTATAAGAGCACTTATGCCAGTGTAACTTGCTGTATGCCGATGGATGCAGGATGGACACCTGCGTAACACCCCTTGGACGCCATGCATATGCAGTTCGGATGCGGGACGGACGCTGGCGCAACTCTGCCGGTGCAGGGAGCATTCCGGGGGCATCTGAACACCCCCAGAAAGCCCCCTGTGCCAGCAGTTATGCCAGCGTCCATCCCGCGTCCAAACTGCACGTGCGCAGCGTCAGAGGGTGGTTATGCCAGTGTCTGTCCTGCGTTTGTTGGTGTACAGCAAGTTACACTGGCATAAGTGCTCTTACACCTGTGGATCTACTGTTACACTGGTGCAAGAGTTACACAGGATTGGGCTGTTGGTCTGATACAACAAATACCAAAAACAAAACAAGAGTCATGTGGTGCCTTAGGAACCAACATATTTATTGTGACACTTGGGGAGCACAATGAAGAGCTGTGGATTGCATTGGAGACACACAAGGGACAGGTAAGATGCCTAGGCCTTGTGTTTGAAACCTGTGCTTTAAGAGTACCAAACAACCCAGGAAAAAAAGGAAGAAGGGGGGTTGTCTGGCGAGGCATTCCTCTGAGGGCTAGCCTCCTCAGAAACTGTGCAAAGATGCCTGCCAGCAAATCCTGCCCATGACTAACATCTTTGTGTAGCTGTCAAATCTGCCTTTTCTAGGTCAGAAGGGGCCAAAATCATTTCCAGATCTATTTTTCTCAAAAAGCCATTTCCCTTTAATCTGTCCTTTCCAAATGGTAAGTTTAATGAGATCTTCAGCATATATCTCAAGCGAAAATGTGTGTGTGTGTGTGTGTGTGTGTGTGTGTGTGTGTGTGTGTGTGTGTGTGTGTGTGTGTGTTTCCCCCACCTTAAGCCTCAGTGTCTATGTGTTCAATTCAAATGTATTTCAAATAAGCAACAAACCTGGACACTATTGAAACACTCTTGGAGCACTGCTGAAATAATAGGTGTATTCGCCAAGGAAACCTGCTTTTCTTTTCAAGTGACTGTATGCATTATTGCAGCTTCTCCTGATAATGGCTCATTTAATGCCAGGGCCAAGATGCAATCAATCTTTTCTTTCTTTTTCTTTTCCCCCTTGGCAGATTGCACTGCTTGGCTGCAGGCTCTCACCTAGCAGTCTAGGAGCTGCTAAAGTTAGCCTGGGGTGGAGTGGCTGCTACTTCTTGACCTCTTTTTTTTTGGGGGGGGGGGGGTTGCAAGAGAGAGATCCTTGCTGATGCTGAAGTGAGCAGTTTTGCCTTCCTCTGTAATTAGACCCTCCCTGAACTCTTTACAGTTGACTTAAGTTACTTGGAGCCTCTCTGCTGTGGCTGCCTGATTGGCTCCCCACCCCCATTGATGAAACGCAGCATCTATTTCCCCCAAACAATAACGGGGGAGGGAGATTAGTAAAAGTTCACTTGATCACAATGAGAAGGCTGATCATTAAAGGGCAATGTAAGCCAGATGTAGCAGAAATGTGTGGAGAGGCAGCAGGGCTACAGCAGTCTCTCCTTCCAAACCAAGAAGGGGGGGGGGGGACTAAGGATCTGAAAGATGCCTCTCCCAGCCCAGGGCCTTTCCTCAGGACTAGTAGCCAGGATGTACAGCTGTGCAGCTTGCTCTAGTCTAGGCAATCTCAAAGGACATCTTTCCTCTTTTGTTAAAGGATCTACGTACGACCCAGGGAGGAAAATGAGAAGTCGTTTACAACAAGAGGAGTTTGAGGAGACCCCCTCCGCTCTGCTGTCAGTGTCATCATGTGGATATAGACGCCGAAAGAGAATGAGAGCTGGGCTCAGGTCTCGTGTGAAATCAGAGGCAGGAGAGTGATCGACTGTCGATTCCAAAGCCTAAAGTAGGACGTGAGAAGGACTGGATGGGTGCCATTACCCTACCTATGAAATACAGGCTAAAATTTTATTATTCCGTTTGTCAGCCAGAAATGGGCTCTCAAAGCAACTCCCTGAGCAATTCGAATTCTTTCAGAAATTAGATATGTGGGTGCAACTGCCTAACATACCTAGTCCCCTTTCTAAGATTCCCACCCACTGCTCTTTCCCTTTCATTAACCTTGAGCAGACTCACATGTCAATTCGAAGTACTTGAGGGACCTAAGCCAGAGAACTGGACTCTTTGGAAGTATGGAGGAGGGATTACGTACTCCACTATGCGCCCTAAAGCAGACGAGTCATTGGAGGAACACGTGACGTTTGTACTGTAGATCGAGTTGTCTGGAAGCAGTTTCGAAAAGCCTCTATCTGAGCGGCGCTTAGGCATTACCCCATAGGCCTCTTCTGCAGAAGCAAAGCCATGCTTGCTTCCCAGACTGAACTTGCACTCAACAGACAGGGAGCTGCGGGCAATCATGGCTCCCTGATCAGCACATTTATACGCACGTCCGCACACATACGTGTTTCCCTCAACTTTAGAGATTTAAGGGAATAATACACCTACAAACCAGATCCAACCCGGTTTTGGGTTGCACCATTTCAGACTCAGAGTGCAAGTGGGGGTGGTGATCTCGCACGGCTCAATACAATGTTGTTTCAAACGAACAAAAAAATCCCTGCATATGGAAAACCAGCATTGCTGGGACCACGGCTGTAGTAGCTCTCAGCTTTCTCCTTGATATGTTAACTTTTCTTGGCCGCGCTGAGAATTATTTTGGATTGCAAGAGCTTTCAATCGGATACAAGTTTGCGACCTCGCCTGCTGAGCGAGAGAACCAGGCCGTCATCACAAGGAGACGTTGACAGCCAGGGCCCTGCAAGCCACAGCCACTTATTTCTTAGTATTGCCAAAGAGTCCAAAAAGGCAGCCAGACACTGCAGCTGCGCGTGAAGTGTGGCGTGGACAAAGAGGTCAGGTCAAAGAGCTCCTGATGAAGATGCTGACTGGTTTCCTATGTCCTCCCGCGGGCTTCGTTGCGTCTCATTAAACGGTGCCCTACGAAGAACTTCACTGAACGGGAGGGGGGACACAGGGGGGCAGGGAAGAGTAGAAATCAGTCTCTCTCGACGAACGGAATTTGGGTACTTCAGCAAAATCAAGGCTGACTAGGAGTCCTCTTTGAGTGAATGCTTTCATTCATTCGTTGGACATGTGCATTACATAGGCCGGGGAAGCTTGCTTGCCTCCCAGCTGATGGAACAGCTGCCAACTCGGAGCGCGCTTTGTATTGTCCACATCCGTTTCCACTTTGGAGAGTTGAAAGCGCGGTTGGTTGCGTGTGTTTGTTTGTTTGTTTGTTTTCCCCCCTTCAGAACATCTTCGGAAACTTGGCAGCGAGTCCAAGAGATTCACTTTGAAACTCTCTCTGCCTCGCTACTCCTCCTCCTCCTCCAGAACACCCAGCACGTTTAGGAGGAGTAACAGGAGGCGCGGAGGACCGACCGTTCTCCTTCTGCCACCGAAGGACAGCACAGCCCGGCCTTTTTTCTGGACCAGGGTTGTTGTGTCAAAGTCGTTTGATTGATACAGCAGGCCCAATAGCATTCCTGGCACCTGCTGAGGGCCGGAAGTGGTGTCATTACTGACATCATGAAGCAGGAGATAACCACTTTTGTCTCACTCACGGTACTCATTAGCTTCAAATGACAGAAGAGAAAATATGCAAATCTTGATCCTATTTTCGAGATATGGGAGAGGCAGCCCCGCTTCTGCCAAGGCATCACTTCAGAGCTCAGCTGCTGAGAGGTGGCTCTGCAAAGTGATAATTGGGCTCTCCCAGCACCTCAGCAGCAGCTTCTCCCTTCCTCGCCCCTCTTGATCTGCCTCTCCCCCCCCCCCCCCATGTCATGCCTTCTGAGGCCTCCTTTCATTCCATCTCTTCCTCTCAGTGCCTGGGCAGAAGAAGCGGGGCTGCTGAAAGGGTGGCCTGCATTACCATTGGGCTCTCCCAGCAGTACCACCACTTCTGCCAATGCTCACTTCCAGCAGCTGAAAGCATGGAACTGGTGGTGGTGGTACTGGGAGAACCCAATTATCACCAGGGAAGCATTCCATAGACTCTTCTGACTGGCAGATTCGGCTAAAGGCCAAATCATCTCCCTGTGCATGAGGAGCTCAATGTGTCCTTTGCAAGCAGAACAAGCAGGGCTCTGGTGGCATTGATGATGGTTTGACTTGGAATCGGATATGGGTACCTTCCAAATGTACAATTGCTTTACTGGGGAAGCAAGGAAAGTTTGCCTAGGATTGCAGCTTTAGAGTTTGTAGCGAAGAGGAAGGTGCTGGAAAAATGCTTCGCAGGCCAGCTTCGTTGGGTGGTCTCTTTTTTTTAACCCTTTCACGAGTTAATGGGTTTCCTCGCCAGCCTTCCCCCCGCCCTCCCCCATGTGAGTAAAAGTTGAAACTGCCCAACTGACGACAGATTGGGAAGATGAAAGCAAAGCTGGAGGCAACCAAGAAAGAATCTGTTCTTTCTATCATTCCTGACGTGGCGATCCTCAAAGCAGCTGTGTGGGGGGGGGGGCTTAGATATAAATCAATCGATCACATCGGAAAGGCTTAATTTCGCAGGCTGTAGATCGCAGGCTCACACGACTCGATGCTTCCATCCAGTACGCGCTTCCTTGGGAGTAATAAGCCTTATTGAACGAAGTGGAACTTCACTTCCAAGGAAACACACGCCGGCTCAGCTCCCTCCTTAGCTTAGAAGTGGGTCGAGAGTTCTTCCTTCCTTCCCTCCCTCTCTGACTTCTTCCGGCCCACTCCGCTGCTGGGACCGCGCTCGGGTACGAGGCGAGGCGAAATAAAAACGCGTGAGACAGAGGTTCTCGCGCCCGAACCTCCTCCTTCCTTGTAAGTTCTGTCAACAGCAGCTTTCTCCTGCGGTTGAAAACGTGATGGATGACCTCTCAAGTACTAGGCTAGTTTCGGGAACAGGACAATGAGTGTAAGGCGGCGGTGCGGAGGGGAGAACCTCTCTTCGCCCTATAAATCATTCGCATTGTTTAAGGTACATTGATCAATCTAATGACTTGTAATAGACGCCTAATTACCACAAGGAAAGGGCTCTGCTAAAGCTTCCATCGGAAGGCGAAACGCTTCGTAATCGTGGGTAAGAAGCCTGCCTGAGATCCAATGACGACCAGGCAGCGCTGGAAAGGAGACAATGAGCGAGGACCTAGGAGAGAGAGAGAGAGAGAGGTGTCTTCTCAATCTGCAACTCATCCCGTTTTTGGTGCTGGGTGAGCAGAGGAAGGAATACCGGAGAGGAGAAGGAGAGAGTTTCCCCAAGTCTCCAAAACAAGCTTCAGCTGACCACCACATTAGAAATAAAAGGCCAGGTAGCACCACAGAAATAAATAATGCAGCGTGCAGGTGCAAGGCAAGCGCGGGGATGCCGCTAATAAAACCTTGTGTGCTACACTTTCAGGCTTTCAGCAAGTGTTGTTTCAGTACAATCCTATTTATGCATGTCTTCTCAGTCCCACTATGTTCAGTGGGGCTTCTTACTGTCTGGTAAGTATGCATAGGATAGTAGTCTTGGGCTGCAATCCTATACACACTTACCTGGGAATAAGTACTATTGAACTCAATAGAACTTACTTCTGAGTATAGAATTGCTCTCCCTTAGTCTATCTGATTGTTGTCCGACTCTTCTCAAAAGAGCTCAGCGCAGTGTACAGGACCGTCCCTCCTTTTTTATCCTCGCAACAACCCTGTAAGGTAGGCCTGGCTGAGAAATATCGACCGACCCAAGGTCACCAGCTCAGAGAGACTGAGAGGAGAGTTGAACACATGTTTCTCCCGTCATACTCTTCTCTGACCATTGCACAGCAAAGTGTGTGATTTCGCTATTACTAGGTTGTTGCAGCAGGAGCTCAGATGTTCAGCTTGGTTTGCCGAAGGACACTAGCATCACTCCAGTGGGCACAGAGGGTTAAATCCAGATCGCAGCCCAGTGCATGATGCATTCTTATTTGGGAGTAAGTACCACTAAACTCTCCTTCTGATCCTTAGGATTGGGTTGATACTAGTACAAACTCTTGACTAAATCAAGTTCCACCCCTAAAACCACACCAAGGCCTGCCTCACATTCAGGATTACTTTGGAACGCGAATTGCGAGAGTCGATTCCTTACTGTGCAGAGCAGAGCAAGCAACTCTCTGGATCATCTGCTTTAAAAAAATTATGTTATTTCTGCTGTAGAGAATAGGCCAGTGGTCGCCTGTCCCACACTTCTCCTTTTTTAAAAGACCTTCAGGGTGGACTGAACCTGGGCCTTGGTTTCTTGGATGAACCTATCATCAGGAGTTTTCTAGATTTGCGGACCCTGCTTCTTCCCACGCACCCGCTCTCTTGCGCTGCTGTCTTCTTCCCCTGCTGCCTGCAGAATGTAACGTGGTTCTTCTCCTGCTGGAGTCATCCGGAGCGGTTTGCTTTGCTTGAGCCTTTGTGGGTTGAATCATCTGGAGATGGCGAGGGGAGATGGGCTAAGTAGGAGCCGGCCGGGCCATGTATAGGTCAGTATACATGGCGCTTCAGAAAGTAAGAAGAGGCACCTGCCCCGAGGAGCTAACAATCTAGTGCCAAGTTTCTGTTATTCGGACGTGTGTGCAAAGAGAACAGACTCTAGAGTATCTCTCTAGACCGAGGGATTCAACTCGACGTCAAGCACTAGTGCCCCATAGATTTCCACAAGACTTCGCTTCTATGTTGCCAGTCCCAGGACCTCTGAGGGGGGTTAAGGGGGTACATTCGAACCCAGGTCCAGGGTCACAAAGGGGGCCCAGAAGCAAAAAAAAAGGGGGGCCGTGAGCCAAATTCACATGAAGGGAAGGGGCCCAAAAGAAACTTTGTGCCCCCTGATAAAATTACTCTGTGGCCCTGGCCGGCCAGCCCCACCCCAAATCAAGAAGAGTCGCCACCGCAGCAGGCTCCGGTGAAGCCTGGCACCCTGCGAGCCGGCACACCCGGCCTGTTCGACGGCTCGCGTTCAGCAAAGCTAAAAGGGCCTCCGGGCTCTGCTTCTTGGCTCCTGAGGTCTAGGCCGGCCAAGGCTCCGCTCCCGCCTCGACAACGGCAAGGTTTAAGGGCTGCTTAAACAACCCTTTCACTGTAATACGGGCCATTCGAAGTCTTTCCTCCCCCTGCAGTAAACAAGCCTAAAGACGTTTTGTTGAATAATCCCCAATAATTGTAGTAATTAAAATCATCATCCAGTCACCTTCCTTTGACACAACAGAGTCTTCCCTTTTAATTGTTCACGTGCCTTCTGCAGAAGAGGAGAGAGGAACAGGAGGCGGAGAGAAATCAGTTCAGATCCGGGGGCCACATCCAAACGTGCGCATGCTGATTAAAAAAAAAAAAGCAAGCTGCCTGGGGAACCTTGGAGTTGGAGAGGCACTGCAAGCGCGCTAGTTGCGCAGGTTCCCTCAAGTGTCGCCAGGCCGGCGTCTCCTCCTGACTGCTGCACTCACCCTTCTCGAACCCGCCAGAGATGAAAGTTCCGTCTATCAAATGCTCCAGCTGTAGAGGCCTTATTTGCAAGGGGTGGGGTGGCAGTGGAAGGCAGGGGGAAGGGAGTAAATATACCAAATATAACATGAAAACTTAGGCGCAGTGGGTTGGATAGTGGATCCCATATTTTCCCTTTAATTTCCATGATCCGTTTGTTTCATTCCCAAGAAAGTCGTCTTCTTCTTCTTCTTCTTCTTCTTCTTCTTCTTCTCCTCCTCTCAGCCAATATTACCCTCTAATAAAAAAAAACTGTGCGTTCTCCTTTGCCTCCCAATGACAAACTAGTCTGAACAGCTGAAAGAAAGGATTCACGGGACTCCCCGAGAGAGCTCCAGGTCTTCATTTTCCTCCCCCTCCCTCCTGCAAATACCTCCTCCCCCGCCCCCCCCCTTATCTAGTGCTGCGAGAGAATAGAAGGGAAGCCTTTTCTTAAGTAAAGTTCTTAATTTGTCCTCCCTCTGGGCTTCTCTAGTAAATCAGCGGAGGGTTCGGTATCATGTAAATGAAAGGCACTATTGAGACAGAGAGAGGTTCAGGGAGGGGGGGGGGAGAGAAGCCTAGCCTACAATAAAAAAAAGCTAGGATGCAATTATTTGTACAAACGATTGTTGAGGGGGGGTGTAACTGGGTGTCCTACCGCCATCCGATTGGCAGAGCTTGTGTGTGTTCCTTCTGGAAAGGGTTTACACACACACACACACACACACACACACACACACACACGTGGCGTGGGGGGGGTGTCCCTGGGTAAAGTACGTGTCTTTCATTCTCGGATTCCCGGGGTATGTTAACAGCAATTGCTCTTCAATCGATTGATTTGGAATAGCTAAACCCCGTTTGTGCGAAAGCACCATTTCATCTCTGAAGCTCTTGAATATGAACCCGCGAGCCCCCCAATCATCTCTAATGAACCAATTGTTTCGCAGTTCTACCGCCTGAAGATTGCAACTTTAGGAGTTGGCTCAGATCAAAAGACCCATGGAAAGGGGGAATCTGGGAAACAAAATTCGCTGAAAGGAAGGAGGACTGTTGCCTTTAATTAGACCATTCCTCTTTATTAGTATTCATATTGAGATTTAAGGGAGGAGGGGGAGGGAGAGGAGGAGGGGGAGGGAGGGGAAAAGAAAAAAAAAGAGAGAGAGAGATGCATGTTGATTTAGCCACCGTGTATTTACGATGTAAATATATTCCGAGACAAAAAACGTCACGGATCAATTGTAAAGGACCCGGATACATAATTTTAAAAAATCAGTTTCAGTTTATATGAGGTTCTCACCCCACTTTCGCTTCTTAGTCAGATTTGTTTATGCAGAATCGACATTTAATAGTGCTAATTGCACTCCAGTTAAATTGCCCTGATTGCAGAAAGGGAAGCAATTTTCGTGCTCTCTGTCTGGGTTTGGAAGAAATTGTTTTATATTCACCTCTTTATAAAGAAGTAGAGATAAGGCACCGAGCCTTTGCACAAATTGCACTTATGGGCTGACTGGCAGCATTCAGGCGCTATAATAGAGCATTATTTGGCCGTTTTGAATAATGTAAAGCGGTTGCTGAAAGCCATTCTCCTGAAAATTGCTTTAACTTTTAAAAGGGTGATGATTCACTCCAAACCAGGGCCTTTGTTACATTGTCATTATCCCCCCCAAATGTTTTAACAGTCAGCTCAACACTTCAGCATAACACGCTGATCTTTGTTTAAAAACTAGGTTTTGGGAGTATGAAGAAATCTGACAGAAAATGCTTGACCCCCCTACGGATTTGGGAATAGAGATTTCTCCTTTCCCCCTCCAGCGTTGGATGGGTTCCCTGCCTTTCAGCCCTAACACGCCATTCTAGTCAATTTCACTTACTTTTATTTACTAGAAAGAATGGCTGGATTGATACATAAAATACACGACGCCCTGTCTGTTTAAAAACAAGGCAAAAAAAGGTAATTAGGTTGGGGGGGGAACGGTGTGTGTTTATGTTTGGGTGGGGATGGAGAAATGTGAGAAGCGGATTGGGTGGACAAATCTGCTGCGGTGGATGCCCTCAGAGGTTGGTTTAAGATGAGTGATTAAAACAAAACAAAACAACAGCCCCCCACTGCCAGTTGGTACGGGGGGTTATTTTATTTATCACTTTGTCAGTCTTCCTTAAAGAGAGGGTGGGAGAAGACTCTCTCCATTTCTCCTCCCCGAGCTGCCCCCTGGTTGGCCAGAAACGCCTCTGTGCCACTTAGCAATCACCTCTATTAGTAAATGCAACGGCGGGCTTTCTATAAATAAACAAGAGCACTCGTCTCCTTCCCTCCCTGCAAAGAGGGGTGGAGGAGACTGACTGTGTCACCTGTTGGAGAAGGCTGCTGGCCGGATGTCCCCGTGGGACTCCCCTCTTTCATTGGGCTGCTAGATTCCCACCCACGATCGCTTTACAGCCGCTTTCGCTGCACACGCACACGCCCGGGCAGAGCTACCGCTTCTGCAGCCCGCTCGGGTGAGCTTCTCGCTTGCGCATCCTTGACTCTTCTTGTTCTCAGTCCTCCCTTCTCCGCCCAGTCGCACTGCACGGTGCAGCAAAGCGATCCTACAAAGAGCTGGGGGCCGAGGGGGGGGGGGAGAAAGGGACACGGTTTTCTCCTACGTCCACAACTGTAGCGGTTGCTGTACCCCACCCCGCCCCACCCAAGACGGGATGCAGGCTGAAGCATTAAGAGAGAAAGCATCGTGGAGCTGTATCCTAGCCTCTGGTGGTGGGAATGACTTGGGGAGTGGATCTTCTTGCGTTTAGGACGTGTGCCACAAAATGCTGTTCTTATTTTAATATATACTTGGCTCTCTCTCTCTCTCTCTCTCTCTCTCTCTCTCTCTCTCTCTCTCTCTCTGTGTGTGTGTGTGTGTGTGTGTGTGTGTGTTTTAATGATGATGATGATGACATAAGGAAAGCGTGCGGCTTGGGCGGGTGGGGGAGAAATCGTGATTCCTCCTCCTTGCCTTTGAACCACGTGTATTTTGCATCTGCGAACTGGGGAGGTTCGAATGTAGCAGATGTGGCAGAAGGGAAGATTTAGCAGGAGTTAAGTTTACCTCTCCGCTTTCCCATCTCCATCCGTCATAACTGCAGGGAGGATTAGACAGACAAGCACAAGGAGGGAATAACCTCAGCATTGCAGATAACGTCTCAAGGTGTTTTGTTTTTTTTAAGTTGATCTTTCGCCCGGCCACGGAAAGGGTGAGTTTGATGCAATCTCTGAAAGGAACTTGCCACTTGCCATAAGAAATAATCAAAGAGCTGACGCGCGGTGGGTGAATTTAACATAATTTCACACAGGCAGGGAGTACCGGAGTAGATAAAGTATCTGTAACTCCTCATGCGTTTGGTGCGGGTCCGCGTGTGCATGTGTGAGTGTGTTCGCGTGTAGAGGGTAGGGGGAGATAAGTCCAGGGCGCTTTCTTTTTCCCCCCACGACTTTCGTGGAGATTAGAAAAACGTTCCCTGGAGATCACAAACTTGGCGTTAGTTTAGTCTCTTCGAGACATCTTTAGATAATCAGCTTTTTGCAGGCGGAGGACTGTTACGACTCACCTATATCTTTGACCGAGATCAGCACCCTTTTTCTTTTTACAATAGTAGGAATTTTTTAAAAGATGCAATTTATTTCCTTGAGATCCTTTCCTTTCAAATGAAACAAGCAAATGTACAATGCATCGAAGACCCAAAGCATTGTCTATAACGGAGAAAGAATTTGAATGAGCATAATATTAGCGCACTGCCTTCCAAATACTCTTCTCAGAATGTGTATGATGCTACACATTGTTGTGCTCTACAGAAACCAGTGTGATAGGCCTATGGGGTAAAAGAATGCCCCTTTATGTAGTACTGCACCGCATATTTAATGATACGTTTATTTCAGCTGAATGAGTCGAGGGATTAATGAGCTGTGTAATGTTCGAGGTATAAAGGCAAAACTCGAACGAACGAGGGGGAAAATCTGAATTACAAAAAATTCCGGTTGCATTCTAGCGTTCTTCCCTGCCCTTTGTAACCCCCTCTCCCCAAATGGGTAGTGAAAGAGGAAGTGTCATCCTTGTATTTCTCTTCTCTGTCACAACCTTAACGATATTTAAACCTAGGCTTTAATTTTTTTTAAAAAAGTTAATTGCAATATAATGCTTGAAAAGACCAAACCACAGTGGTGAGATTTCCCCCCCCCCTTATGCCTTTGACTGGCACGCGCCCAGAGCCCTGGTTCTTGCACCTCCGAGTTTCTGATTGGCTGCGGGGCAACTCCTGCTTGTTCTTTCTCCACCCTCATTGGGCGAGAGTCCCAGCCAGCGGTACTTCAAAGCAGGCGCTCCCCGCACTTAGGCTGAGTTTAGCTGTCCAGAGGCAGGAGTGTACTTAGCGCGAGTGGAGTACAGCGGGGAACTGGGAGGACGTCGCGCAAACTCGCCAGTCTGCGCGCAAGGCAGAGCCTCCCTTCCGAACTCATCGCCCGGCCAAGGGACTTGGCTATGGCTACGTCTATTCTTGGGGTAAGTTGGGAGACGCTTCTCTGCCCACTAAGTTTTCGTTGTAGGGTTCATCATTTGTTCGCTTTCCCGGGGGGGGGGCAGCTTTGTGAATGCACCACCCAAACTGTTGCTGCAGCGGCAAGCAGTTCGTAGTTGTTCACGTGGCGAAGGGACGCAAACCGAAGGGTGAAAAAAGGCTTGTCTTCTCGAAGCGACTCTTCATATCCTGTGTCTGTGTGTGAGAACCCTTTTTTCTCGCTGCTTTGACTTGTCCTGGCACAAGCCCCCCCCCCCCCTCACGTTGCAACAGCTTCCCTTGCGGCTTCAGATTTTTCCGCACGAAAACCCTCCCTGTGACCAGGTTTACGTTTTCTGCGGCTTGGTTTTGCAAGATACCACACTCTTAAATTGGCTGGAGAGCGCGTAGTTTTGCTTTCGCTCGCTCCCTCCCTCGGGACCTTCATGTGTTTCACCCACAAGAACAAAAGGGGGGGAAGGGGAAAAAAATTCCGCCCTGCCAGGAAAGTCTTTTAAGAAAAAGCAGGTGTGCTTTTTTTTTTCCTTTTCGTCCAAATCGCTTGTTTGTGCTTGTGTTTGTGCTTCCGTTGTTGCCACTATTGTCGGATGTCGTGAATTCTCGCCGTTTAAATTCGGTCTCCAGCGTTCTCCTCCTAAACATCAGGAAGTCCCTGAAAAGTGGCAGGGAGGAAGTAATAAATTGGGGGCGAGCTGGGGGCATCACAGAGAGAGCGGAACGGGAGTGTGTTTAGACAAAAGAGTACTGGGAGTAGTCAAGAGACTGAGCCCTTCGAACCGCGCGGAACTTGTGGCGAGGCTCGGGCCTTCTGGGTGCACGTCGGCCGGGGGCGAAGGCAGGCAGGCGAGGCGTGTCTGGTGTGTCTATCTGCCCGCTCGGGCCGAGGCTGACGGGCTGGTTTTGTGTCTCCCCACAGGAAGAGCCGCGCTTCGGAACCACTCCCCTGGCCATGCTGGCCGCCACCTGCAACAAGATCGGCAACACCAGCCCGCTGACCACGCTGCCGGAGTCGAGCGCTTTCGCCAAGGGCAGCTTCCACCCCTGGAAGCGCTCCGCGTCCAGCTGCAACCTGGGCTCCAGCCTGTCCGGTTTCACGGTGGCCACCAGCCGCGGCTCCAGCGGGCTGGCTAGCGGCAGCGGCACGGCCAACAGCGCCTTCTGCCTGGCCTCCACCTCGCCCACGTCGTCGGCCTTCAGCAGCGACTACGGCGGCCTCTTCTCCAACGCGGCGGCGGCGGCGGCCGCCGGGGTGTCCCCGCAGGAAGCCGGCGGCGGCCAGTCAGCCTTCATCTCCAAGGTGCACAGCTCGGCGGCCGAGAGCCTGTACCCGCGCGTGGGCATGGCGCACCCCTACGAGTCGTGGTACAAGTCCGGCTTCCACTCGACGCTGGCGGCGGGCGAGGTGGCCAACGGGACGGCCTCCTCGTGGTGGGACGTGCACACCAACCCGGGCTCGTGGCTGGAGGTGCAGAACCCGGCCGGCGGCCTGCAGGGCTCTCTGCACTCGGGCGCCCCCCAGGCCTCGCTCCACTCGCAGCTGGGCACCTACAACCCGGCCGACTTCAGCTCGCTCACGCACTCGGCCTTCAGCTCCACCGGCCTGGGCTCCAGCGCCGCCTCGCACCTGCTCTCCACCAGCCAGCACCTGCTCACCCAGGAGGGCTTCAAGCCCGTGTTGCCTTCCTACACGGACTCCAGCGCCGCGGTGGCCGCCGCCAGCGCCATGATCTCGGGGGCCGCCGTCGCCGCGGCCGCCGGGGGAGG
The DNA here is from genome assembly GCA_026170595.1 of Plestiodon gilberti rubricaudatus. Taxonomy (NCBI): domain Eukaryota; kingdom Metazoa; phylum Chordata; class Lepidosauria; order Squamata; family Scincidae; genus Plestiodon; species Plestiodon gilberti. Next base: position 174,135,320 of record JANXHW010000001.1, on the reverse strand, counting down.
CTCGGCGCGCTCCGCCCGGCGCTACTCAGGCAGGGCTACTTGTGACTGCCCCAACTGCCAGGAGGCCGAGCGGCTGGGGCCGGCGGGCGCGAGCCTGAGGCGCAAGGGGCTGCACAGCTGTCACATCCCCGGCTGCGGCAAGGTGTACGGCAAGACGTCGCACCTGAAGGCGCACCTGCGCTGGCACACGGGCGAGCGGCCCTTCGTGTGCAACTGGCTCTTCTGCGGCAAGCGCTTCACGCGCTCCGACGAGCTGCAGCGGCACCTGCGGACTCACACCGGCGAGAAGCGCTTTGCCTGCCCGGTCTGCAACAAGCGCTTCATGCGCAGCGACCACCTGAGCAAACACATTAAAACGCACAACGGGGGAGGCGGGGGCAAAAAGGGCAGCGACAGCGACACGGACGCCAGCAACTTGGAGACGCCGCGCTCTGAGTCGCCAGACCTCATTCTGCACGAGGCGCGAGGCAAGGACTCCACGGCGGGGCCCAATGACTCCTAGGAGGCGGCGGCGGCGGCGGGAGAAGTTTTGGCGGGACTGGGGCGCGCCAAAAAGAGAGGAAACAAAGCGCGAAAGGAAGGAAGAGAGAAAGCACCCGCGCGCGGGGGGAAGCGACGACAGTCCACCCCGCACTGCCACTTTTTGCTCTACTTTCCCAGGAGCTCGGAGGGGGAAAGGGGTGGGAGTGGGCGAAAAAGTGAGGTGCCACGCAAAAGGACGCGCTTTTAGACTTTCAGACTATTGTTGGAGAGACTTGAACCCAGCCCTGAGGGCAGAGACGCAGACAAAACGACCTATTTCCCCCCCCCCCCCATCAATCACGACCGTATCTTCCTGGCGAAGAGCAATAGAAGCGGCTGGAGATCTTGCACACACCCCTCTCCAAAAAGCAGACTTAGAGCAAACCTCAGCCAGCACCCTCCCCCACGGGACCAGACGCAGCCCTTTGGAGTGGATTATTATAATATAATTACACGTATAAACCCTACTGCAGACTAAAGCAAGTCGTATTTGACGAATCTACAACGATGCTTTTATATTTAATATTGAAAAAAGGAGAAATTGTCCTTTGCACGCGCACGCACACACACACACACACACACACACACACACACACACGTGCGCACACGCACGAACACACGCACGCACACACACACACACACACACACACACACAGAGGCTCCAGGTGAGAAACTGGAAAACGTCTGAGACAGTCTCTCTGTAATTCATAAAATATATGTATAAATAGGGTTCCAAAATACATACATACATACACAAAGGATTGCGTTCTCTTTTTTCCCCTTGTAAATGTCAACTCTCTGATAGGTTTTTTTGGGTGAATTCCTGAAATTCAGGGGAGCTTTTCTTTTTTTAAATTATTATCATTATTATTATTATTTCTGATGCACTTTGTGGAGGTCAGTATATATGTAAAATATATTTAAAATGTTGAGTTAACATTTCACTCACACCAGTAAGTTAAGGTTGTTTAAAGAAATTAAATGCTTTTATCTGTATTTGAAAAAATGACATAATATTTTCATTTTGTTATTATTAAAGGACTCAACAATACACTTTGGGATTTCGTTTTTTCCCCAATCAGTCCCACGTATAGACTTTTATTTATTATTATTAGTATTATTAGTATTAGTATTAGTATTATTGCTGCTGCTGCTGCCTTCAGCAATCTGCCTTCCACTTAGACAGTTTACCTTGACGTGCATTGAAAGCGATTAAAACACTAAATAGATTAATGTCGCATTAAAATACTTAGCACCATAATGCTCAAGTCAGTACCCCGAAATCTAAATAAGTAGACTCCCTGGTTTCGCACTGCAGTTCACACCCTACTAACGTCGATGACAAAATTCCAATTGATTTTAATGGCTTGCTCTCCTAGAAAGAATGCCTGGCGCAGTCTTATGTGAAATTCAACCTGCTAAGCGACTTGTCTCTTGTTAAAATAAAGTCCAACACCTTTCCCTAGAAACACAAAAGCATCTAAAACTCCATTCCCGACCCGGAAGCAATTTTTCACCGATTGCCTTTGGAGGGCTTTGTGAAAAACATAGACAAGGAAATATTTATTAAAACTGAAGCCTGTGAAGTCCCGAACAAGGTTGCCCAGGTTAGAGGAAGCAATCCCGGGAGAATAAATCGCTAGAGTCAATACTCCGGAAAAGACATTTCATGCCTAAATGAAAATCTTGTTAAATGTTATTAATTTTGACTTGGAGCACATAGCGGCCCCCTGTGCCTTGTATTCCCTTATTAGAGATTCATGTCTTATCAAATATCTAATTAATCTCCTAGACATCATTTGTTCTGGCCAACTTTATCTCAGCTGGTCCACGGGGAAAACCCTCAGAATATTCTCGGTGACAAAGCTTCCCTTGAAGATCCTTTTAATTGTCTAAATTAACTGCACCAAATTTGCATGTCAAACGGTAAAGGGCAACCTGAGATAAAATGTAAACGTTTTAAAAGCCTCCCAAACTAAGCACTTGATTTGATAACTGGGCTTTTTAATGTTATGGAAGACAACCTGCTCCTTCCCTTTTCAAAAGACAGTTGATCTATGCAAATAGTGAATTGGAAATGCTTATGTCCCCCACGCAGTCAAATGGTCCTTGCATGTTATTTGAATATCAGTGGCTCTGCTATTGAAAAGGTTCAAGGATGCTCTCTGACTTCTTTGTGATTACTCAGTGCAGCGTCTTATTCTGAAGGAAAAAAAAAACCTCAGGAATAATTAAAGGCTGGGATAAGGCCTGGGAACACATTTGGGACAGGAATCTCATTTAGACTGGCTCTTTCAAAATAAGGCACAGTTAAATTGACCAGAAGGCAATTATTGAAATGAAAATTATTTTCACTCCCTTTGTCTTCTGACCACCAACTTAACAGTCACAGTATATCTTTTAAAAAAAGGAAAATCGTTCCAATGAGATAATTGCGCTACTTTAAGGGGGGAAGAGAGAGGAGGGGAGGGGAAAAAAGTTAATTTAGATTGCACATTGCAGGATGAAAGGCTAAAATATATCTGAAGCCCTTTACAAAATTGGACATGCAAATTTACAAAAAAAATATATATCCAGGAAACGGATTTTGCTGGCAGCCGCAAAGTAAACTGAAGAAGCTCTGAATAAAAAACATCTGTTGGGTCTAGCAGAGCTCGTATTTAGCTTTCCTCGGTAATTGTGCTCAAACGCAGTCACAGAAACTGGGCCTAGATTATTTCCCGAAACAGTGTAATAGGGGCACACAGACTGGAGACTGCAGCGGGTGGGGAAGGGCTAGCAGAAGGAATTTGGGAGAAGTGCAATTTCAGGTTGATCTCCTCCCCCCCCCCCGCCCGCATTTGGTAATCTTTTTGCCTAAATCCCTTAAAGACGCGGGTCGAGAGCAGTCGCCTGTCCTCCTCTTCCTCCCCCGGTGGCGGACTTTATCCTCTTGTCTTCATGTTGTGAGCTTAACTTTGTGTAAGGCGGGGAATCAAGGCCCTGGTTAAGTCCATCCGTGCATCACATCCATCTTCTCGGCTCCCCGTCCCCCGAAGAGGTGGGCTGCATATTTCCTTTGGAGTGTGTGTTTACTATTGCGCTGGGTTGGGGCGGAGAGGAAGACCGCGGCAGGGAGGCAGCGGGGGGGGGGGGACGACAGGAGAGGACACGCTCGAGCAGGGCAAAGTAAACAGAGCGACATCCAGGACGCCGCGGCGGCTTCCCCCTCTCCGCCCCCCGCGGTTCAGTCAGTTGTGCTGTTGTTGTGGGCTTTCTGAGGAATGCCTTCTCCTCGCTGGGCGTTGGGCAGAAGTCAGCTTTGTTTGCAACCCCCTAATAAAGCAGATCAAAGGCTCTCCTCGAGGTCCAGTTTCGGCCAGGGCAGGGTTCCCATTCTCAGCTCAATGATCAAGGACCTCTTTGCACTGCCTTTGCCCCCTCAGGTCAGAAAAATGTCCATCATTTACAGACTCCCCAGAAATGGGAAGAGCAAACTTTTTTGGAGCCGCAGAGCCGGACGGCGGCGGAACTAAGGAAATGTAGAAGCGACGTTAACTTTTTTTTTTTTTAACTCTTGTTTCCCCTTCTCTCTTTTTTTAAGCGACACAATCCTTTGGCGATAACTGTACGGGCTGAGAATCTCTGAGATGCCTATAGCGGGATCATGAGCAAACAACAGAGCATAGAAAAAGAGTGCAGCAAACAGCCATCTCTTTGGCTGGGGGGGGGGGGCTCGAAAGTCGAGAGCGTAAAGCACACGCGCGTGTGTCTCTGTAGCTCAGTTTAGCTTTCTTATTTCCCTGGGATTGTTACTTCCGGTGGGTACACATTAGAGCGCTGAGTTTGCCGAGGTATGATGAGACAAGGGTGGAAAAACCAGTCTCAAGAGTAGCTGAGGTGGGGAGTGGATGCTGCCTGTCTCTGATTCAGCGGGAAATCTGTCCTCCCCTACAGTAATTACAGTTTTATGTTCTATTCTATATATTTTTAAAAAATGTTTAAGTATACAGTACTGTATATAAAAAAATTACCTCTCCCTTAAAAGTTTTTACTACGCACATCCTTATATAAACGAGTCAGTTGATTATTCTTCCGTATTTTTAAAATCCACACACGCCAAATTTACTTAATCTCTAATTTATTTGCAACCGTTTTCTGTATTCACCCAGGATTCTTTTCCACGTTCCCCAAATGCAGATGAAGAAAATGTTACAGAAAATCCGGCCTATTTGGGTAATTGGTATACTAAGTGTTTATTTTAAGTGAGAATAATTTAGCTACAAATTTTCTTAAGGAATAACATTCTTAACATATTAAAAAAAAACCCTGAAAACTCTGATTTGCTTTTATGTTTGACAGTCACTTTTGAGTCTTTTGAGAAGAGAAAATAAAAAGGAAGGGTGTGTGTGTTTCTCACCGTATAATTTCTTACTCTTTGGTGCCATCTAGAGGTTGTAGGACGAGAACAACTTTTGATTCATTCCGGAAACGGTTTTACCTGCTGTTGCAACCGCTCGCTGAGTCTTGCCTATTCTCAAGAAGAATTAAGAGAATAATAGCCCTTTTGAGACCAGTAAAACTCGAAGTCTGCTGTGCAAAAGCTGGGACCGAATTTTCAGCTGATGCAAACTATTCATCTATTTGCGAAATTCGTTCATTTTGAGTTTTCGGCGCACGTTATACTTTACCCTTTCCCCCTCCACCCTCCTCTTATTTTATGTATTAAAGTCCGCTCATCTTTAAGAGCTCTTTCAAATGTCTAGACTAGGGCAGCATTTGTCACCGAGATCATTTTCAGACAAGACCGGGGTAAAACGTGCCTGGCAGCTTCTTGCAACTATTTGCGCCACGTGTTAATGCTTGTTATTGCAAGAGACCGAAAACGGGAAAAGGATGGAACTGTGCATGTCTTTCTCACGGCTGTAGTTGTCGCTTTAGAGATCGATTTAAGCCTCACGAGTAAAAAAACACCTTAAGAATTAAGGAAAAGTGACCTTATTTGCCATTCTCTTCTTCCTTGCCGGCCATACAAATTCAAGGATCCTAGTTAAGAAATGATTGCTATTGAGAATACTTATAACCCGCTTGTCAACAAAGAAAAGGCGCACACGGCGGCTTACAGGGCACTTTAAAAAAAATGGCGATGAAACCGGGCGACACCAACTCCCTGTCGTCGTTAGCAGCAGCCCTGAGCCTGGCTTAGGTGCTCAAAGTTTCCTGAAGTGTGTGTGTGTGGGGGGGGGGGGGTTAATTCCACCAGAGTAAGACATCTGAATGCTGCCGCCCCAGCGTTTTAGGAAATTAGCTACGCGAGGGCGAGAGAGAGGAAGGGAACTAGTGGCCACGAACTTGGCTGGAGACCAAACCTCTGGCATAAAGTCGACCGACGACGACTACGGTCGGTAGGTAGTAGTACCCAAAACATGCAAATCGAATTCGCAGCACAGTTAAGTGTTCCTCTCTCCTTGTGCCCCCTTTCAAGTTTTCAGGCTGGCACGTAGGTGGTGGAGATAAAACCGAATGCCAGGCTTGTCCCCGCTCTCCTTCGCTGGGAGGCTGAGGAACCCCCAGATCCGTTTTCAGACCTTTCCGTCCGTCGCGCTGTCATTAATACAAGGCACGCGAAGCGAGAGGCCTCGTGCCCCCGCCCACTCCAGAGAGTCAAGCGGATTGAACCGCCGCTCGGCCCTCTGATTCCCACCAAGCCAAGGGGGAGGCCGGCGGGAGTTCTGGGCGGTTTGGTGCGGTCATCTGTGTAAACATGCCTGATCGGTTGCACAGCAGGCTCCGCCTCCCCACCGCCTGCAGCAGCTCCCCCGGCGCAGCCGAGCGCGCTTGGGCTTTTGCCTCGCTTCTGGCTTAATATCCATCTCCCAGCGCTGCCTGTTTCCAAGATGTGCTAATTACTACTTGGAGAGCAGGCGCAAAGTCCTTGGCCATTCCCTACTACAAAATAGGGTTTTGCTACGGGAGGGGGCGAATTTTTTTTAAAATTGCCTTTCAGCCTAAAGCTGCCTTACCTGAATGTCATAATTACAGTAATTATGTACATCCAAATTACATGCTAATTAAATTAGAATCAAATCGTTCTAAATCGAAATCAAATGAGGTAGCGAGAATTAATCAATGACAACATAAATAGAGAGCTTCCTTCGGGGATATTTATTGTAACGATCCAAGAGGGAATCTGAGCTGAAAAGTCACCTGTTTATTTACTTTTCAATTAGTAATAATTTATTCCCCTTCACCATTTCAATTTTAAAGCTGTCGCCAGATTTCCCCTCCCCCCTTTTCCCCTGGCAGACTCTAAAAGTCAAATAGAGAATTCAAATGCTATACATTCAGATCTCCCTCCGAGCACCACTCTAGGAACTGTGAATATCTGCAACAAAAGGAGCCCCTTTCCTCGATCTCGGTGCTCTGTACATGTGTAGCAACTGCAAAGTTATTCTCTTACTTAGAGAATAACAACTGAATGGAAGAAGCCCCGGTGTCTTCTCCCGCCTCATTCATCCACAAACCCACCCTTACAAGCGGGAGACAAAGCCGACTTAAGCGATTTTCCTGCTCTTTCACAAGTAGGGAGGCGCGCCGTCCCCAACTAGCAAGGAGGGGTGGCCCGCTAAAGCCAGAGGTCCAAACATAAAGGTCGGTTCTTGAAGCTTATTGGTCACTCGCGTTCTCCAACTGGGATAGACTTCTTCCACTGCGTAATGGTTAAACGCCCCCGCAGCTGCTTGTATGTATGTATTGACTGACACCCTTTCCCAAGCTACGATCCACAAACCGTTTAACCCACTGGCTCCCATCATGCAAGCAGTGGATAGGGCGAACGAAGTCAGTGGCAGATTGCGTTTGCGCCGCCAACCTCTTTGACGTGGATGGGGCCAAAATTGCGATGGAAAAACCGTGCCAAGTAAGTCCCAGGGCAAGAATCGCTAATCCTGATTCTGGTTTGGATTCCCCCTGCCAACCTCATCACGGGTTCTACGTGGTTACACCTCCTCCTTACCCCGACACACCTCCCTACCGGCCCTTTTAACGAGGCATCTTGGATAGGGTGCAAGCCTCATGGCATGCCACTAAATTCAATGTCGTGGTCTTAAATCCGCAGCTACAGAGTTGCGAAAGACTCTTAAGAATCCAGTCGCGCGTGAAGCCCCACCCCAAACAGAAGGAGCTCCTGTACCTGCAACAGGACAGGAGGAGACTATTTGGTTTGGTGGTGGTGGTGGTGGTGGGGGGCATGCATGCTTAGTTAGGGGATCGCGGCCCCGTGCACGATTCGTGGTGGCGCGACCCTCTTGACCTCGACAGTTGTTCTTGCCCGCTGTGCTGTGCATTGCCCGTTAACTTAAAGGGGAGACTTTTGTTTCGGAAGGGGAGGGCGCCCGAGGGAGTTCATTATCCAGGTCTTTGCTTGCTTTCTTCTCGCCCAAGCGCAGCGAGGTCAGTGGCAAAAGCCAGCTCGGATTTCTGCTGCCTGCCAGTCGACTTCGCTGCCCAGGCGGCGCAAGTGGAAAGTCTCCTGCCTTGAGTCGCTCCTTACGCCTACCTACCCCCCCCCCCTTCACCCTCCTCTGAGCCTTCCACACCGCAAAAGGCAGCCTGGGCCGGCCCTCCTCTTCTGGAAATGTCAAGTGTGTAAAACATGACTTCTTTTTAAAAAATGGTTGTTACTGGATTTTAAAAGGGGAGGCTGAGTGTCGTTTCCCCCGGGCGGGAAGTGGGTGGGCTGGCTGGTCTCTGGTATAGGCCCTGCCCCTCTATGAAATTCCAGTCCCCCCACCCAACTTCCAGTGACGGGTGGCTGATGCCGCGTTTCCTTGGCCAGCCAGCGTCGTCGTCGACCTCGCTCGTGTTGCTTTCGATTAAAACACACACTCCAGCCGAAGAGGCACTGAGCAAGGAGACCTCACCTCCTGACCATAAACATTCAATTAAAAAAAATCCGTGGCAACCTTAAAAAACCTATTTCATCTGCTTTGAACTTCCGTGGGCAAAAAAAATCTCATCATCAGAATCTCAGATGAAATCTGAGTCCACTGATGGCGTTTGCTGCTCTCCTTCGATGTTGGGCGGGCCTGCGAGATATTCCTCCTCTTCTCGAAATTGGCAATTGACCGCGACGCGTGATGTTGGAGGATCGGGGTCAAGGCAGGGACTCTTCCCCCCCCCCCTTTGTAAGTTATCTCAATTGAGCCCAGAGACCGGTCCAGCTTAAACCAACGTTTAGCCCTTGCTTCTCACTCAGGAAATGCGAGCTGTCTCGTCCCCCTTGGGCCTATTTAAGTTACGCGCATTTCTCTCTCTCTCTCTCTCTGTTTTCTGAGCAACTGTCCGGACCTACTTGCTGAAGATTAACCCACCAGCAAACACCGTGTGTGTGACAGCCCAGCACTGCGGCAGTCAGTTTCTTACAGACTTTAATAGCAGGCGCTTGTGGTCATTTGTAAACCAACAGCACCTCCTACAGGGTTTAATTTGCTGTTGTTAAATTAAGCAAATAGCAGAGCGCGCTCTCTCTCTCTCTCGCTCAATTACTAGGATAACGTTCATTCATTCACCATCAAATCCCTTTTCCACTTCTTCCTTTTGAACAACCCCTAAAGATGGGTTTCTAGGACCAAGTCTTAACACATTTACAGTTTCACACATTACACAGCAACAAAATTAGATCTGCCACACTGCACTGCCTTACAGACTCAGCCCATCAGGACTCCTTGTGAGTACCTATGTAACCCCCCTCTCCCCCCCTCATGTTTGTGGCACTCCCACTTAAAAATGTATTTGGTGTACTCCTAAAAGCGTAGTGTGTGAACAGGCCCAGTGTCATAGAATGTGTTACAGGTAGAGGTCAAATCGTAAAACACTTGCAATATGCAGGTGTTTTTGGGAACATGGGAGCTTCATTTCAGCAAATTAAACTAGGTTTTAATTGTTTGAAACACCCAGCAAAAGGGTGAAGGAGGCAGGGAAAGTCTTCATCCCCACTACATTCTAGCATATATTACAGTACTGTACTCACATGTCCCCCACACCCACCCCAACCTATTCTACTCACCTTAACAGAAAAGACCTCCTGGTCACAACTGAATTTCCTTTTGTTTATGCTGCAAATAGTATTCAAGGACCTTCATTGTCCAAAAGGACAAAACAACAAGGTGAACCTAAAACAAGGAAATCTCTTCAGCAGCTTCCCTGTCATGAAAGGTCCACAGGCTTGTCTTGAGATGCTGACAAGGGATCCCAAAACATGATCAACATTAGTCATGGCAGGATTGTTCACATTTTTCTTGTCATTTTCCTCGTCAACATAAGCATCTCAGTAGGATTCTTACTGGCACATCAACCCGAGATATATTGCAACTGGCACACTTTTGTCTGTCTGATGTTGCATTGAAGGGTGAGGTAAAGATGAATGAGACAGCTGAATGGCAAAATAGGGCCTCTCCATTCAACCAGAAACACACCAGCAAAATTGCAGTCACATGCTTATGGTATACCTTTATAAACTGCTCCAACTGAAAGTAAACCTAGAGCACACAGAAATTTACTAGAAATAGAGGGGCTGATAGACCTTTCTCTTGCAGGAGGATTAAGCGTAACAGCAGCAGCTGGGTGGCAAGCTGCCAGCACAGACAGGCTTGAACCAATGCCCCTCTTCTACGTACAACAAAATAGGCCACAGAGAGAAAGGGGAAGAAGAGAGACTTTCTTTTTCTTCAGAGAGAAAGAGAGTAATAAGATGTCTTGTACTACACATGTTTTTCCCTTTCAAAGTGGGGTCAAAATTTTACTGGGCTGAAAGGCGCTTGCAAATACAGACTTTGCACTGCAACAATGTCCTCTCTTCTTACTTGCAAGCACATACTCTGACAAAAGATGCTCCAGTCACTTCATATTAAGTTCTTGCCCATGTCTGTTGAGGAACAGGAACAGGAGCACTGCCATGTAAGTCTCCAGAGCATCTATTAATTAACCTTATTGCAGTAAAAACAACCGCTGGAGGGCCAAGCATGTCCAAGAGACTGCTTTTGCTTCTGTGCCTCATCATTGCAATCCATTCAAAATTAGCTGGCAGCACTTTTTTTAAACAATAGAATCCATGAGACAAGTCCAGACACTAAGTAAACCTAGAGCACACAGAAGCATTCTTGGTGGATAACATATGGCCATTGGAAGGCCTTTACTCTAGATTCTTAAAGCCCGATATTACACATTGTGTAGGAGTGCTATAAAACCTCTCTATGTGGACTTGTTTTTCACAAATAGAGTGTAGCAGAATGTGTACGGGATGGAGGATATTATTAAGTTATGGAGATAGGGCTGTAGATCTCAGTGGTTAAGCATCTGCTTTGCATGCAGAAGGTTGTGGGATAAATAGGATTGGGAAAATGCCTTTCTGGAACCCTGGGAAGCCGCTACCACTCAATACAGACAAGATAGGCCAATGGTTTGGCTCAATATAAAGCAGCTTCATACATTCAAACTATTTTGCAGGTTTTACATGCATATATAAAATGTTCATAATTTTTCAATATCCAGCCTCACTATTAGAATGCAGCATTGGAAATGTACAGTATAACCATTTTTGAATTGTGGACATGTAAAATGGACTAGCTATTGAGTCTCACGATAATTTACAGTTGTTTGGGATTATTATTGGTCAATCTGGCGCTTTTTTTTTTTTTTTTTGCAATCTGACTCCAATCCTGTATATTACTAGGAAGCAAAGGCCCACTGAACTAAGGAGGCACAGGATTGTCGCTCAGGTGCCATCTAGCTTATTTCTTTTCATGATAGCTTCTTTAACCAACGAATGTAGTATGCAGTTCCTTATGCTTAGTATCAAATGCGTTCATTATCTTTAGCATTTCTCACAGTCATACTCAGATAATGGCATAACATGCAGGAAAGTGCAAGTTTTGCAAGGCATTACAGTTACCTCTACAACAAACTCTTTTCTTTGATATGCGAAAGCATCTGTACAATGGTGCAAAATAGTCTGGGACACAACAAAGTCCATTCATACTATAGGAGAAACAAAGACACTGAAATGTTGTTTGCTTGCAACCTTGAATTCATCTGCACCACTCTGATCCTCTGTATGAGTTTTCCCTCTCCCTGAGAATTGCAAAGAAAAATCAGCACTTGGCTTTTCTACCAGTGTCTTCAAAAAAGCTGAACAATCCAGAGGAAAATAAGCAATTCATTCTCAGAATCAAAGTTTATTTAATGCATGTAGTTCATATTTTCATAACACCTTGTTTTAAAAAAAAATCCCCCAACCCCTAAAAAGAAATAGGCTGCTGCCTGACAACAGGTAAGACTAGAGCTGGCATTGGATTCCTACAGCACACAATACCTAGAAACTGTTGAGACAGTAAATATTCTACCCATGTCTTGAGAAATTATTGAACAATAACTTGACACTGTACTGACATATACCAACAGGGGTTCAAGATGTTTAGATAGCCTTGACCAAGTTATACTCTGCAGGAGATCAAAAATGTTGGCTACACACTTATGTGGAACTATGTTGCTCTGTTGTTTTAACTCATGAAATTGTCCTCTTAGGTGGAACTTGAGAAAAAATGCTTCAGTTGAAAAATAATGTAGCATTTTGTGGTCTGTAACAGTGATTTTATCCACAGCTATGTCAAATACTATTGGTGTCATTTAATCTACCTTTCTCCGCTTCTCACAAAAGTACTCACATCTATTACAAAGCAAGGAGAAATAATATTTACTGGTGAAGCATCAGTTTCGTTGAGGCATGACAAGTACGTTTCCACATTAAAAACGTAAGCCTAAAGAACATTTGATTTACCAAAAAACTTGCGCTCCAAAATAAAACAATGTGGCTTACTACACAAACAACACACAACATCATAATGTGCTGATGAAATTAAAAACCCTGTATTTATAAATACAGATACAAAATGTACAGGGCTATTTGAAGGAAGAGGCTGACATTTTACTGAAAACAACCATCTTATTCAAAAAGGAAGCATGTGTCAGGAGCCCTTGCTAAAGGTATTCAAATGACAAGAATTTGCATCTGCCACCCACATTATTTATTTTTTCCTCTCCCTGCTTCTGTTTCTCTCTCTGTGCTCCACTTTACTATACTTGTCTCTGCAACTTTCTTTGTGTGTCTGTTGCTCTCTGGAGACATTTGAGCTGTGGCGCTGAGTTTCCTTTTTCCGGTGTCGTTCCTCACTGGGACTGTAACTCCTGTGCCGTGTGTTAGAGCCTCTCCCGTTCCTCTCCTCCTTGTTCTTGCTTGCGCTCCTGTATCTTTCAGATTCTCTTCTCTTGTCTGTGTTATCATTCCTGCTTGTGGGCTTTCTTTCGCTCTTACAGGAGCTCCATTTGTTGTTTTCCCCAGAACTATCTTGCTTTAAAAGTCTACACTTCTCCCTATCTTTGTCCTTGTTACCATGACTGCTGGAGGGCTCTTCATAAAGTTTTCCCTTCGCCTTCCCTTCAGAATCACTGCTGCTAGCCTCTGAAAACTTGGCTTTTCTTCTTTCCTTAGAATCCATCTTCTTTTGTGCTGCTTTATCTTGGCTGTCAGTCTCACTGTCACTGCTGCTTACTGAAGACTCACTGGAGGATGTGGAAGACGATCTGCTCTTATGTTTCCTGTGTTTACCTTTGCTTTTTCTCTTCTGCTGCTTTTTCTTCTTTCTATCTTTCTTCTTCTTCTTTTTCTCTAGGCGATCCAGTTTCCTTTTATTTTTGACATAGAAAAAGCAGAGCAATTAAGCAGAGAGGTATAACAGAAGAAGACTGTTCTCCTTTAGAGGTCAGTAGTTAAGAGAATCCCATACAATAAATATCAGACTGTGATGGGTTTTTTTTTAAAATAATAAAACACTTAACCCCACCTCCTCCCCAAACTTACCACCTTCCCCTTTTGAAGTCTTCTTTGCTTATTGTAAAAGCTATTCAATAGCTATCTTGTATACAACCGAACATAAAGAGGGCACACAATCTGAACCTGAGCCATAGAGTTAGTATTACAAACAGTATAATTTTATTTTTAATTAGCCTCATTTGAACTTTTTTGAATTAAAAAGATGTTATCAGTTTTCCAGATAATCACCTCTGTATTCTTCAGTTTATGAAAAAAGAGAGCAACACTTTTGAGAGGTATATCATCACAAAGTTAAAACGTTCATGTTCCAAAGAATATGGCTTCAATCTTGTTCTACTAGCATCAAATAAAAATGTCATTGATTTGTATAGGAGAATCATCTTGATTCAACTAAGGGCCAGAATTCATGGAAACCTGCTTAGCAGATGGAGAACTGTCTTCACACAGGGGTTGTGTGCGATTTCCTAGCTTGATCCAACAGTGATAGTACTGGTAAGTTGTTTGGGAGGGGAAGCATGAGGAGGCTGAATTTAGGATCTCTCACTCCCCCTTCCCTACCAAACAGCTGATCAGTATGACTGCTGCTTGGCTCACAGGACTACATACATGCAGTCCTGGCTACGGTGTGTACACATAATTTGTCAGAAGTAACACACAAAAATATATAGTGAACTCCCTCTGCTGCTTTAAGAGATCAGTAATATGCAAAGACCTACTTCCCCCAAAATACAGCAAGCTGTTAATCAAATTAATGTGGTTTACAATTTTAAGTTTGTATATTGTAAGCCTCCCTGTTCTGATTGGAAGGGCAGGGTATACATTTTTAAATAAATAAATTGTAGGTGTAAAGAGTAGATTAATGCCAACAAGAACAAATATCCAATTCTTTTAAATGCTATCAAATAAAGGGGGATGGGACAGGACACCAACTCGTTCAATTGCAGAAGCATGACAGTGGACATAACTGACTGACAAGGGGAGTTTCCTTGTGTCCACACTTGGAAAGATTCCATTTACATGTCATCTTCAGCTGTGTGGTTGCCTTCACAGGCTCTAGGCACCCTATATACTGGCCTAAGATTGCAGTATCAAAGAGAGAATTTTAATGGAAACAGGCTTCTGAATTTCAGAGCTCTGAAACTTTTATGATTAAAGGCTTGATAATGTAAATTAGCATTTTCATATAAGCAGAGCTGCAACTCCAACCAGGTATCTGTTGGCAAGTATCTATTATGAACAGAGATGGTATAATGTACTAGTGTCACCAGAGGCGCAACGCGCCGGGCGGGCCCCTGGAGCAAGGGGGCGGGGCCAGCGTCGCGACACGCCCTCGCATCACGTAGACGCGCCCCCCCACCTGGTTTGGACTCATTTCAGAGCCAAACGGACCCCAGGCGGGAGGGCCCAACGACGATCCTCGTCGGCAAGGTAAGATCCCGCCCGCCCGCGGTGGAGCGCCTGGAGCGCCTGCTCCACGTGCTCCACCGTAGTTCCGCCTCTGAGTGTCACAGTTACCTCAAAAGTTTTTGTTTCTGCTTAGTTGTCAAGGATTTCAAGAATTCCACTTCTGGGTCATCTTCTCCTTCACTAGCGACAAATTCCTGTAAAGAGAAAAAGGCAACACATGGCTTTGAAATATGAATGTAAAGGGTAGCACTTACATTACAGCAACAATATGAATGTTACTTTTAAGATGACTTGGGCTGCAATCCTATACACATTTACCAGAGGGTAAGTCCCTTTGAGCTCTATGGGACTTGCTTCTGAATAGACATTTATAGGACTGCACTGTGAGTAAATGGGGGGGGGGGGAGGTTTGGAGAATTTGTTAGATGCTACAATGGGATTTGTGTTTGGAAAGAGGCCCTTGAAATATATTCATTGAAGTAGCTTCATAAAGTAATGGGAAGGAGGACATAGTATAGGCATAAATATTCACAGGCCTCCAATAGTTCTAGTTTTATGAATGTTAATGAGAGTCAGCTGAAATACCTTTATAGAGGTACTGACTGGTTTTAGTTTTTCAGAACCTTCAATTTTCAAAGTTTGAATGTTTTAAATTTTAGTGCTTCATTAGGGTTTATTTAGTTTTTTGTACATTGCTTTGAGCACAACTTTTTAAAATGGAAAAGCAACTAAAAATACAAATAAAATTAAAGTGGTTGCCGTACAGACATTGCTTGCTGGGAGAAATCTCAGCCTAATTAAGAGTTTGGGTCTTCTGTGTTCCTTCCCCCCTCACAAGGGGGAGAATGAAAATAGGGGTTTCTGAGTGCAGCAGAAAAAGATACCATATTCAAATGAACATAGTCATAACATAATATCAAGTAAAATTTAATACTCAAACAGGAACATACAGTAGTAGTAGTAGTAGTAGTAGTAGTAGTAGTAGTAGTAGTAGTAGTAGTAGTAGTAACTGACCTGAATCAGATGTTACTTTGTCTCTCTGGTGCAAGAGCAAGGTACAAGTATCTAAGCCTGCTACCAGATTGAGATTTCTCCCTAGTGAGTAACATCAGAACAGGCCCATATCTTTAAGTGAGGCTACAGACAGGACCTTAAGACACTGAACGGAGGCAGCAACTTGTGGGATCCTACGTAGGAGTCCCAGCACCAGGCAAGGTAACGAAATGCACCATCACTGGCGTAGTAACAGTTATCGCTTTGCAAGTTTCATCAAAACGAGCTCCACTGTGGGTCAAACTAGATGCAATGGCAGCAGTTTCATGTGTTTAAATATAAGACTGCCCCAGTCATATAAAAAGAGGGTGGAAAATTTGATTTTAAAAGCAAAAGTGGTGTATGGGTAAGGTGAGCCGAATCCTCCCCTCTCCCATGTTTTATTTCCTTGCGTCCAAGTACTTCTTTCTCAACCAGGAAAATCTCTGACAGGAAGACCAAACTGGGAAAACAGTGCCTGGAGAGGGGCGGCAGAGAGGTAACCCACAGGAGGGGGTTGGATCTATGTGACTGCGGCAGTTTTGCGTGACTGAAGGGGCCATCGTATTTAGTTTGTTTCTGAGTTTGATGTACTATATGAAATGATACAAATTAAGGGTCTGACAGCCCAACTCTTGCAGCGTTGTAACTTGTAAGAGTAGATCCACCGGTATAAGTTCACTTATGCCAGTGCACTTAGGCCAGTCTGAATGCCCCCAGAATGCCCCCTGTGCCGGCGGAGGTTGCAACGACATCCATTCCGCATCCGAACTGCACATGAGTGGTGTCCGAGGGGGGGTTACGCCAGTCTCCATCCGTCGGCGTATGGCAAGTTACACTGGCATAAGTGCATTTACACCGGTACCAAGAGTTACACAGGATTGGGCTGTTAATCTACGTGCACCGTCCGTGCAGCATGTAGGACGCTGCACTCGTGCTCCCTCGTTACCTTAGCCCAGGTGAACCCAGTGATAGAGAGCATCCAGAAACCTTGCCAGTGGAAACAAGGCATCTGCAGCAACTGTGCTACTTCTCAACCACAGGGATACCGTGACTGAGCTGGTGGCTTTCCAGGCCTGGCTGTCCATAGCAGCTGTGCCCCACTTGAACAGCACCCAGGGACAGTGTTCTGGATGGCCTCTTTCAAACACAGCATTCCCTAAACAGCATTTTCATTTGTTTCCCTGACTTCATCTAGGAGGCTGCTCTGGATAAAGCAGTTAGTATCTTATCATAAGCATCCTAGAAAAAGCTGAAACCATTTCCTCGGTGAGATATTAAATATCTACTAACCCCCAGGAGGCATTTCATTTATTAAACGATGGGTTGGAAAAATTATTTTAGATCTGTCACTCTGGCTAACAGGGAAAAGAAGTGGAAAACAGTAAGTTTCAGGACACACATCTCTAGCTCTATCTATTCAGCTTTCCTATGGATATGCATATTATAAAAACATTAAGTAACAATTCACAAGCAATCACATTTAGATTTACAGACATTTTCAGCTTACTGATAAAAAGATCATTACCTGTGATGGATCATTTGCGGTCAAGTTTCTCCCCAGTACATTTTGTTTCAGTGCAAACCCACTGTTTCTCATCTCCGCTATTAGCTCCGAGGGGTGCATTGATGGCCCTGTTCACCAAAATCACAGTTTGAATGTATCATTTATATCTCTCTACCTTTTTTGGACTCCACAGTGGGAATTCAGCTGAAGCTTTGTTAAGTAAAATCACAGCTAAATCAACTCAATAATCTTCTGCTGAGCAAATAATCAGATATGATTTTCTAAAACAGCAGTCTGGAGATTCAGAATAGAAAATAATTGCATTTTTCTTTAAGTGCAAGGGGATTCTCTTCTTATGTAACTTTGTCATGTTGAAAACAATATATTTTAGGTATTGTCTTGCTGTAAGTTTTTGAGAAAAGTAAAAAAATAAAAATAAAAAACAGGCTCAGAAAGCCATGCCAAATTTAAATCTTAAAACACTTCCTGGCATAAGAACAATATGAAAACGCACTTCTTTTTAAGCAATGCATTAAAAGTTTCAGTATAATTATAAAATGTTAACCACTATTTCACACATACAATTTAAGCGGACGCAGTGGTGCAAATAAGGACCCTGCCACATCCTATCTAGAATAGGTCCTTCCCTGGCACAGTCGGAGGCCTTCTCAGGGTAAAGGGACGTTTGTTCCCTTACCCCGAGTAGAGCCCAGCCACCCCAATGAGTCTACTTGAATGTACGCCAGCTATTTTGCTGGCACACATTTGAGCCACCTGTGTAACACCGACCAGGCCCGGGAAGGGGGGGGGATAGGTTTTGGCAGAGAAGGCCGCTGCCAATCCCTTCCCCTTCCTGGTCCTGGCCAACCAATCCCACTCCGCTGAAACTCCCTGTTCTGCCCTCCCACAGTCCCTTTGCTGCCCGGCGGGGACTCACCTCTCCGCAGCAGCAGCAATCCATCCTGCGGCACCAGAGGAGAGGCACAAGCCTCTCCGCCAGTGCCGCTAACTTGTCGGGTGACACAAAATGCCTTATGGCACGTTTGTGACACCCTAGACTGGTGGTGTTAGTCTTAGAGTAGGTGTTCTCAACCAGTGTACCACCAGCGGTATTTTGGCAGACTGCTGATGGTACTCAGACCGCCAGAACTCTGCTCTGAGGCGACACTTTTGGCACCGCGTTTTTGCTTCCTGAGAGATTCCTGCCTTTGAGAGCCTCCTGCCTCTCAGGAATGCTGAGAAGCCTCCTACCTGCATTTTCTGCCCTCCAAAAACCCAAAAGTAACTGGTGATAAGGTAATCGCCAGTCACTTCCAGTGGTACAAAGCAGGAGAGTGATGCTGGAGGTGGTACTCAGCTGGGAAGGGGTTGAGAACCCCTGTCTTAGAGTATACTCCCATGTTTATATAATTCTCGTTCTGCTGCTTTTTCAACACTGTAAAGCATAAGAATATAAGAAGAGCCCTGCTGGATCAGGCGAATTCACAGTGGCCCACCAGATGGCTCCGGAAGCACACAAGACAACAAGATACCTGTATCCTGTTACCGCTCCCTTGCACTGTTACACCAAGTCACACTACCCACAAGTATTTGCTTGCAAATTCTATCATCATTTATCACCCTGAACACACATTAATTAATTAATTTAAAAAGAAAAAAAAAAGAGATGGTATGGAGCCAGGTATACCTGGCAATCATTTCCTACTGTTCACAACTGTGAATTAATAAGAGTTTTGTACAGTAATGTCAACATACTTAGAACTACCTGCTAAACACTCTCCACGTCTTCCTCCTATTTGTGTTCACTCATTTATTAAACAAAACTGATTAAAACAAAATCTCAGGACTATTATATATGTGCCCACAATCTGCCGTTCACAGCACAATCTCTCTGCCTGGCCAGGTAAGAGCCTTCAGGACTTACGGCGCAATACTGAATTAAAATCGGCCGGCAGAACAAGCATTCCGCCAGCGACGTCGTGAAAGTGCCGTAAAGCACTTTCACGATGACTCGAGAGCAGGGAAGGCTGGCCTGCCTGGAAGGGGGGGCAGTTCGGGAGCAAACAGTGGGGGCCGATAGGCCCAGCTGATAGGGGAGGGGGCGGGGACTGGCCTCGGCCGAATCCTGACCCCTGCTGATCGGCTGAGCCGTTACACGGCCTCCTCCGACTTCCACCAGCAAAATAGCTAATGGAAATACGAGGAGGTCGATCGGCACCAGCCGCAGTTACACCCGGTGCTGAGTAGACTGAGTAGAAAGTGCTGAGTAGACTTTCCGCTGCGGGCTGCCTGCCTGCGGCGGAGCTCAGGAACCTCAGGATCCCTAGGCTGCCCGGTAGATCTTTATGTTAGGATTGGGCTGTCCGTTGGCTTTTGTGAAGGTGCTTCCTAATAAGATCATGCTACAAATGGTTGGGGTAAATATAACAAGTTTAGGAGTGGAGAACTATGCCATTTCCATGACCTAACATGTTAAACATCTTTATATTAATCTTCTCTACTTTTAATTTCAGTGGCATTTATATCAAAATAATACGACTGCAGATTTAGATGTTTTGTATACATACAGGATCATATAAGGACAAAGTTGCTAACAAGTAAGGAACAAAGAAGATGAACTTTGGATTTTTAACATTTTGAGTCACCTTACTTCAGGTTATTGATTTGCCACCACAGGCCCTCTCTTCAGAAGTTGCTGCTGTTGTGTATGATTTCCTCAGTAGGACAGGTTTGGGACCGAAGTGGTTTCAGTGTCTAATTCAGCAGAGTAAACACCCTCCTAACTGCTCTGCAAAGCTGGGCTCTGTAATCTAGTCTCTTTTTAATGTTTTAGTTTACAGCTAAACAGCATGATGTCTGTAAATTCAAGTGGATTTTAAGAACGCCATTATAAACCAAATACATAATTTAAAATTGCCAGGTCAATGATGCATACACTTTTCCTGTTCAACATTAAAGCCTTTTAAACAGTAAGCTCTTTATTTCCATAGCACCAACGTTCATGGTGTTTTATATGGAGTGAGGGCAAGTCCCTAACCCAAAGGCTCATAATCTAACAGAGAAACAAGACAACAACGGGGAAGAAAGAACATGCAAAGAAAGAACATGCAAAGAAAGAAAATGCAAGTATTTATTATGTACACTTGCTTAGGTTTAGGTACAGTGTAGTAGGGAGTTGGGCCAAAAACTTTATGAAAAATGAGCACATAGCATTTCAACAAAGATTGTTGAACATATTGTAGTGTCTCAGCTTGTCCCCAAATCCTCAGTGAAACATATAAACTTGTATTTTAAGTATGTAGGGTCAGCTGATGTCAGACAAACAGTGGTTTGCAAAGTGGAGCAAAATGAATTTTCAATACAGTTGTAAAGGTTGATCTTTTGACAGAAATAACCAGAGGTGATGCTAATTACTGAAACTGGAAATCACATACGCTGTTCTACATTTACAGACTGGTGGGGGGAAACAGGTTCAGAATGCTATTTAGAAAATACAATGGTGGACACGTACATCTCCATTTATTTTTTTTCAGACTATATGTATTCCTCAAGAATGCCCCCCCCCCTTCTCTGGTTATGAATTATAAAGTGAAACTTCATTAAATGCTCTTAAAATAATTACTTTTTGAAATTTAATCTTATCCATATCCAAGTAAATTTTGCGTTAACGTCTCATTGTCCTCTTTACGAAACCCCAAAGGGGTTGGCAGCACATGGCATCAGAGTCAACTCAGAATACATAGGCCTAAGAAAATCAGAGAGTGCATGCTAACTGACATTCTGAGATTTCTATGTTTCTTTGCTCTTTGAAATTGGATTTCGGTAGGTAGATTTGGGGGACAATGCTTGATCATGATCAAGAGAGGGGACAAGATGAGACAAACCTGGGTCTCCTTATTTGCCCAGCACCAGTGGAAGCCTGGATGCTGGATTGTAGGGCAGGGGTAGGAACTGAGATCATTGTACAGACTGCTGTCATCACTAAGGGGTAAGTACCGGTAAGTAATGCCTTAAGTGAAGAAGGGGCTGGTTCTCCAGCCTCAGCCCTGTTGTCAAACAGCAGCATCAATAAGGATTACAAGGCAAGGCATGGATGGATAGATATTTTCAGACAGGCAAGACAAATGTATATACACAATCATTTGTGTAGGAACAAAATGCTGATTAAAAGACCAGCAACAATGAAAGGTTTGTAGGTGCCTGTGTGTAAAATTCTGTCTTGAGAATCACTACAAATATTGAAGATACATTTGCTAACTTTAAAGCCAAGCTTCAGCTGGGCATAATTTTTACACAAGACTGGCTTGGTGCTGTACTACTAGGAAGTTGTGTTGATCTCAGTGATGTGGAGTGAGCATGCTGCCCTCTAGAGGCTGGTTATGGTACAAACAAGACTGAGAAGTAACATGTAATTCTGTTTTAAAAGCTATCCCTGGCTTTTGAAGTTGAAGACCTTGCTCCAGGCTCTGCAGATATGTATCTTAGCAGTTATACTAGCTAAAAGTACAGTTTACAGATTGACGCTTGGGCCTTCAGAAGGCCCTGGAGCGCCGGCCGTTCCGGACGCTCCGAGGCCGGCTCCCGGGCCGGCCTCGGAGCGTGCGGAGGGCGACGCAAAGGGGGGGCGCCACCCCCCCAAATCGGGTGACGGGGGGGCGCGGGGAAATTTTTTTGAGAACCACTGTCCTAAAGGGAGAAGTTCTGTGCTTGCTACAGTTATTCAACCTTTATATTCCACCCCACCACATGGGATGTATGTTAGTCCAGAATGGGTTAACACACATGACCATGGGAAATACGTAAAAATGTACAGTAGTTGAGAGAATCATGTTTAAATTTAACATAAAACTACTACAAAATCTACACAATTTATAAAAATGGTATAAGATATCAAAGAGCATGCCTTTGATCCACATATACTGTACTAGCATTTCCTTTATTTTAGAACTTTCTAGTTTATAAGTTAGGAATAATTTCAGAAATTTCAGGCGTAAAAGAGATATTAAATCCATGAATAGTGGTTCTGGCATATCAGGTAGTTCAGAAGAAAATAAATGGCAGCAACAATATGAGTTGCACAGAATTGGAAGAAAAACGTTCATCCATCTCCAACTTTGATTAAACAAAAGATGGATATAGATGACATAGTGCCATCCAACATGTTTACTCAGAAGTAAGTTCCCTTGTGTTCAAAGACTTAGGGCCCAGTTCTATCCAACTTTCCAGCACCGATGCAGCTGCAATGCAGCCCAGTGGCTGAGGTAATGTTCCCTCTGTGACACCCCCCCCCCAAGATGCAGTGCATGCCCCACTGGCACAGCTGCATCAGTACTGAAAAGCTGGATAGGATTGGGCCCTTACTCTAGTTAGATGTGCATAAATTACAGTCCTATTACCTTAAACATATGCAGGTTGAGTATCCCTTATCCGGACTGCTTGGAACAGGAAGTTGTCTGGATTTCAGATTTGTCCGAATTTCAGAACATTTGTATAAATATAATGAGATATCTTGGGGATGGGACCCAAGTCTAAACATGACATTCATTTATGTCTCATATACACCTTATACAAATAGCCTAAAGGTAATTTTATACAATATTTTTTTAATAATTTTGTGTTCTAGCATGCCTTGTACTATGCCAGCCAGGTGTTGGAAAAAGTTTTTTTTACAAAAGCCATAGCCCCAAAAATGTCTGGATTTCAGAATAGTCTGGATTTCGGATGTCCGGATAAGGGGTAATCAACCTGCAAAAGGAAAAATCTGGTCTTGATGAACAGTAGTTCTGAATCTCGTTTGAATATTTGAAGTAGTTCTGAATCTTTTTACCAGGACAGAAAAGGTAGAGGATGCATTGCAAACTCAATCAACTTTCTATTGGTTCCTTTCTGTTACCCAGTTCTAACGCATCCCAACAATGGTCTAAAGTAGGCCAACATATGCTTGGGCTTGACAGACCAATTCATGGGGGTTTCAAAATTGTTATGGCACTTTCACAACAGATCGAAATCTTGTCTAAGAACTCATACTAGTTCTAAGATACTCATTCTCACTCTCTCAAACATATACCCCAGAATGAAGGGATCTGTTTTCTCTCTCACATTAGCCCCAGATTAAGCAAATTGAGTGATTCCTAGCCAGCAGCCAAAATCATATCTATGACTACAGAATTTATCACTACAAACATACAAAATGATAGTGAAATTGCTTCCACCAGAATTAGGACACAAAATTTACAAGGATTCAAGAAAGCCAGACAGTTTCTAGACTCTACATATTTGTCCACGCCCTTATAAAATTTCTTCAGCCTCCAAATACTATTGCACTAGCCTTCAAAATCATTTACTGCATATGCAACATGGCATCGTTTCAATAATGCATTGCTCCAGATCAGGGTATAAAAGAACAATGCCACCTGCCATTCCCTATTCAAACTGTAGCATCTGAACTTGCATTATGCTGCTACAATTCCAAAGCAGTGGGTTTTATTTTCCTCCTCCAAAAGAAGGGATTCTATAGCATTATTTTCGTTTGCTTACCATGCAATGATGATTTTACCATATCTGATTTAACATTTCTCAGAGAACAAGTTGTCATGCCAGCCATACTTGGTATGGTTAGTACTGTATAACAGGCTCCCTCAGTGTAAAGTGGCAGTAACATTGCATACATCTTGAGAAAACAATTACTATAAAAGCAATCTTTAACATCATTATTGCTTTGGAACAGGAGACATGAATCAATACGAAAGCACAATGTCTGATGTTCTAATCTAGACCCTTAGAATCTTCTGGTGGATAAGAATTCCACCTCAGGTTTCAGTCTGCTCCTCTTTCCTGGCTGTCACTGTCTATATAACTGTTAGGAAAAGTGATAAAAAGCTGAAGGGAAAGTCCTGAGGTTGAACTGCCTGAAGACTGCTGGAAGCTAAGCAGGAACAGTCAGTTTTCATGCTGGGAGACCAGGAAGTCACTGATAAGCTGTCATGACCCTCGGTGGCAGAGAGGAGTCGCTGTTGCGTGGTGCAGTGAGAGAACAGACTGGAAAGCTAAGAATGTCAGTGACAGAGCGATGACAACTAGAAAAATGTTTCCCTGTTCAGCATGATCTGTGGCGTCCTGCGGAGAGTTCGAGACTT
Source organism: Plestiodon gilberti rubricaudatus (assembly GCA_026170595.1). Classification (NCBI taxonomy): domain Eukaryota; kingdom Metazoa; phylum Chordata; class Lepidosauria; order Squamata; family Scincidae; genus Plestiodon; species Plestiodon gilberti. The sequence continues at coordinate 174,110,848 of JANXHW010000001.1, read as the reverse complement.
GTGTTCAGCAGCTAGTGAAGAGGACTACATCATGGAGGAAACCAGCTGGAATTGTAGGGTTCTATACAGAACAATATTGTAAAGATCCTTATCAGATCTAGATAAGCCTGCCTATGTAAACCGCCTTGAATAACATCTGAAGAGCAATCTGAGGATAAGAAAGGCGGTATATAAATACAGAAATAAATAAAAATAAAATGGCTGAGGAAGAAACTGAATGAAACCTGTCTTCTAGAAACTACTGTAGGCAGCACCTGAGAGCAAAAGTGGAGACAAGTAAGGGGTGGTGGAAGAAAGAGATACGAGTGTATAGCACAAGATGGACAACGGGGGAAAACCATTACATAGTGGTTCCATTACCACTATAATTAGATTAGAATCCTGCTGGTTCAAGGGAAGGTGTCAACTATCAAAATGGCAGGGTCAGTGGAGTTTTTGAGCAGGCTGTGGGCAGAATTTTTTTCTCCCACGCAAAAATAAACGGAAGTTCAGTGCTCAGGCAATCCAAATTCTATGCCAAGAAAAGCTGGATTCTGTGACCAGCATGAATCTTGAAACATTAGCAGATTTACATAATTTCTCAGTTTGCATAATTTTTCCTAAAGTGTTTGCTGTTTTATATAATTTACTCTGGTTTTTCTAGTTATAGGAGGGCTAAGGACACTGAAGCCCCAACTACTGAAAATCTTATTCACTCGCTTCTTTGGTTTTGGAGATTTCAGGAGTTATTACAGACAGACCTTCAAGCACGTTTTCCAGCCTTAAAGGTTAGAAACTTGTTATTATTAAAACAAACAATGTCGAAGTTGGAATCTGCAGCTTATACTAAATTTTGTCTAGTTTTGCATCTTGGTGGAATTTTAGTCAATATCCAGCCCCAGTTTCAAGTATGTGACCCCTCAAGTCTAACTCTAGGCCTTACTACAATATCAAAGTAGGTGGCTGTACAGTACAGCATATTGCATGGGACCTCAATGGATGAATACGTCCACAGCTTGTTGGGGTCTAAAGCTGTAATTGTTTAGGACTCAAGTAACTGGAGGGGAAGATAAACTAGCAGTGGAAGCAGGGGTATCATTAGGGTTGGTGACAACTGGGGCAAGATCTCATCATAACCAGACCACACGATGTGGAGGACTCCTGGGAAATGCTATCCCTGTGCGAGTTGCAGCAGGGATTGAAAAAAAACAAACACCATTTTTCTACCAGTGGTGCTTTTTGGTGTCACCCCTCCCTGGGGTGACACCTAGAGTGGTCTGCCTCCTCTGCCCCTCCAGCAACACCCCTGAGTAGAAGCCACTACATGAGGGCCTAGTGCTGAAATGAGAAAAGAAATTCCCCTCCTCCCTTTTTGTAAGTTCAGGAACATTTATCATATTTTAAATTGCATTAGATAACAAATGACCTTGATTTTTGTTACGTTATATAATAGCAAGCTTCTATAGTATGCCTTCAGAAATTTAGTCCAATTTAGGATATTCAAAAGGCACGACACCAGGTTTGGGAAAAATGGTGATGAACCTATTGGTAATACATATGATAAATGCTGATAAAAAATGTGTTTTGCAATGACTGGTGGTCAGCAGGCTCAAGTGGCTAAACTTTTATTAGTAAGACAGTTCTTCAAGCAAATGTATACAAAACTTTCTTTACAGTTTATAGTAGTGGTTCTCAAACTCTTACAGGCAAGTAAGGGAACCTGTAAGTCATTGTGAACCCAGTAACAACATCGGCAAACGGCAATTCCGAGGTTCTGCTGCTGCAGAACAAAGGGTTTTTAAAAAAAACTTTCCGGGGGTTGTGCCAGCCATCTGGGGGTTGCAGGGGGCCCATGGCCCCCCCTAGGTTCCCCCCCCCTGTGGCACAGAAGAGCTTCCACTTGTGCTTGGAAGCTACTTCCGGTTTCCGCCAAAATCAGAAGTAGCTCCTAAATGCGACTGGAAGCTCTTCTGAGGCGTGGGGGGGGGGGGGCTGTAGAGGGCTCCAGAGGACCAGCATAACCCCCGGTAAGTGAAAATACCCCTTTTTCCCATGGTGCCGGGGACCCGGAGGTGCTGTTGTCGATGTCCCTTAAGGAGGCAGCAACTGCTTCCGGCTGGCGTAGTGGGTCACAACCCACCAGTTTGAGAAACGCTGGTTTACGAATAGTATAAATCATTTGTAGTTGATTCTAAAAAATAACTAACTGCTATCGAAGTGGTGGTGTGCTTGTGTATGTTCGATTACAAAAGCAGTATGACACAAATATAATAAGAGCGCAAAGAGTTTTCCACTAGAAGAGCCCACGGGCCAGATGCTGTGCAAAATGCTGTGATAAGTGGCAACACCTCCTGAAAAGGAGTCATAAGCCTGTGGTGTCCTGGCTGGGAGGCGTTATGACTGCTTTTACCACATGCAGCTATGCTGGTAATTTGTTGCAGGGCACTTGGACCATGCTGTCTCCTATCCTCATTTATAGTTGGGGTTTACACATTCTGGTGTGGGAGAAGTAGGAGAGGATTCTATCAGCATAGCAGATGCCTTTTGGGGATTATGACCCTAATGAATAAGTAGTGGGTCATTAGCAAGACTACTGCCTTCCTATCCCACAGCAATTTAAAACTGCTTTAGCGATTTCTACAGTTAAAGATATTGTAATAATGTATTTACTTGTAATAATGCCTTTTAAGAGAGGTATTGGTTCTGGTGTTGGACTTAGACCTGGAAGATTCAAGTTCAAATCCCCGCTCGGCCACAAAGCTTCCTGGGTGACCTTGGCCAGTCACTACATCTCAGCCTAACCTACATCACATGGTTGTTGTGAGGACAAAAGGAGGGAAGGAACCATGTATACCACCCTAAGTTCCTGGGAGGAAGGGCAGTATAAAAATGTGAAAAATAAAAATAAGCAAATTTGAAACTGAAATTTGCTCTCTCAAAACTAAATATTCCAAACAAACCGAAACAGCCAAAACTTTACTGGGGGAAATGCATGCCACTTAGAAAGGAAATGGCTGAAAATAGTGATCTGCAATTCTTAGATTTTGCTCATGCAGAATTTTGAGAGAAGTGAGGATATGTACCATTCATTTCAAATGGGATTATGTGGGATTCAAATGGGATTATGCAACCATGTTAACTGGAAGTTTACTCTTTAATATTTCTTAGTGTCAGCTGATAAGGAGATTTAATAACACATTAGTACCTTTTAAAGCAAAACACATTAAAAAGATTAGTCCACTCATTCAAGAGAGGCACTAGAATTTAGGGTAAATAATGTCCTTTGCATCCAACATAACAGCCCAAAGAATATCTCTATATTAACTGGAACACCTACCCAATTTCTTTTAGCCTATTATCCAATATGCCTTTTGAGGGGTTGATTGGGTTGTGATTTTTTTTGCTGTGAGGGTTTTATTGTTTATGTGTTTTATTATGCCAATAAAGGTTTTTGATTTGATTTGACCTACCTCAATTTTATTGCCCTGGTTGCATTTTGAAGAAGCTCCAGATGTACTCTTAAGCACATTTCCTTGGAAGGAAGCTATGCTGAAATGAACAGAACTTATATCTGGATGCAAGCCAGTATGTTTAAGACTGAGGTGAAATAATGAACAAGTCCTCCGATTCAGGGTCAAACTACCAGTAGATGTTACAGTATATCTGGATAGAGCATCTATGCCTCCAACTCCTTTTTTCCTTTTTGTAAAGCATAGCGTAAGTTACCCGACTCAATGACATCATGAAGATCTGCATTTCGCTGCTCTAATTCATCATTAGCTGTCAATAATGGAGGGGAGGGGGTAGAAAGATGTAATCAATGACTTCCAGTACAAAATGTGGTAAAAATCCCTATTTTCCCCTATTTTCTTTTGTAGACCGCTCGCCTTCCTCCCCCCCAATAGATTCTGGCCAGCTATGCAACAGTCAATTGGGCATCCAAGCTGACCCGGCCAAGGCAAAGGACAGATAAAGATGCCCAGGTGGTCATACCATCTAATTGGATAGACCTATGAATAATCAACTCGTGTGTGTGTGTGGGGGGGGGGGCTGGTCCATTTATGGAAAACAGCTGCTGTTTTAAGGAAAGGAGCACACACACCCTTGCAGGTGGGTGTATGTTGCAGTAAACTAGAACAGCAAGAAAAAGTAAAAGGGAGTAAACTAGAACAGGGACAGTGTTCACTTAGCTGTGTCAGGGGAATTTGTTTTACTTTGCTGCTCGTCTATTCATCCTTGTGCCAACCACTCCTCCTCTGGAACTTACCTGCCTGGTTCTGATACTTGCCTTCCTGATCCTTTCACAAATCCCATTCTTTTATTGCTTTGCTTCTTCAGCCCTTTATTAAAACTTCTTATATTTTTATTGTTTTGCCTGGCTGATCCAAGTTCACTTGGAAAGGAATGGATTTGCCATGCCCCCTCAGATGATCACATTCCACTATTGTTCATTTCTAAAGGGCTGATTACTACTCTGGGAGAGAGGCTTTCCCCAAGCCAGTTTCTTTCTATCTGGGCTTCCTAGTCTGGAGTGGCGATGGTCTCTTTGCTACCAATCTAATCCGTCTAACCAACAGAGCCAAGATCAAGGGCCATAGCAAACTGCTAAGCAATACACCTATTCTATTCTCCATCACTTTTCCTTCACACAAGGCAAGATCTACTAAAGATTACAGAGAAAGTAGGGGGACATGTTCTGTGGCAAGTGTGTGTTCTCGTAACGTCTAACTTGGCTCTTAGAAGAATAAGAACTAGCTGTCATGGTTCAAAAGGTACAAGTGACAGAGGCTGGCAGTTATTTAGAAGGCCAAGGGCTATATGAGAATTAGGACGTTCTTGGATACAAATGACGACTCTTCACTACGATACAAGGCAAGACACAATGCCACTTCAGCACAATGGATTCAGCTTTGCAGCACATTTTACCTTATCTTGATTATGAATCTGGAAAGTTAAGATGGTTAAAAAAAATCTAAACCAGCTTAGCCTAAATAAGCATTTTGATTGCCTAATTTAACTTTGTAAGGAACGTACTAAAGCTTATGGCTGGTCTCGGTAAACCTCGCAGCTGGAACATTCTAACATTACTATGTAGCTTCCAGTGATCAAAGTCAGTTACTTTATATATCAAACTAAGATTTCATAATGGAAATAAACGCAACAGCAGGGGGGTGCAGTTGTCATGAAATAATTACACTCCTGGGAGATTACAGACAAGGCTGTACCCCAGGAGTGAGATTATCCTATGATAACCACATCCAGTGAAATTGCCTTATTGCAAAAATAATCTCCATTCACCAGCAAGATATATTATTCAATAGGAGACTTTTGAAAGCAGAAAGATTATATTTTTTTAAAGTTTGAATCACCAACTGGATTAGTACTACAGCCTATATACAAAGGAAAAATTGAAACCCACACTGACAGAATACTCTATTTCCTCTGTTTGCTACAGTATAGAGCTGTGGGGTTCTGTATTGTAAAAGCAGACACCAATTCTTATAGAACAAGGCACTCATTAGCATCAGACATGGGCTATATCTGTATGGGCACAATCATCCTGGAGCAATTCTATACAAAGCCAGTGAAATCAATTGAAGGTTTGTATATGGAGTACAAACATGGTCTGTGATCCAGTAGTTCTAATATGCACATGGAGAGCCACACAAGCATTCTTTTATAAAAAGGGGAATGTTCTGGATAAACAGTGGGTAATCCCTGTGGGCACATAGAGCATTTACTTTCATAGAAGAGATGTGGTAGCTTCTGCATACCCAAGTTTTTGGGCTACAATCCTATAAGTCTTGCTGAAGTCAGTGAGTTTAGATACTCAGTTACTGGATGCAAGACTACAGCCACACTTACCTTGGGTCCTGGAGTGCTCCCAGAGGGTGCAGGGAGGCCTGCGGACTCTGTGGCGATTACAACCACTTCCAGTTTTCTAAAGCTCAGGAAGTCCCACGGAGGGGTCTGCAGGCCTCCCTGCACCCTCCGGAGCGCTCCAGGCCCCTCAGTAAGTGTTAAAATTCTATTTTTGTACATTATTTTACCAGCAGCAGCGGCAATACCGGGGATTGCCACCGCCATGCTGTCCCTGCCCCTTAAGGTGGCAGGGGATGGCACCCAGTTCTCGTGGTGGGTCGCGACCCACCGCTTTGAGAACCAATAAGCTACTAAGCCTCCAAGATAATAAAGCAAGAACCAGCATTAAAAACATAAAAATAGTAATGCCACTGGCAACAAAGATAGAAACAGCCCAATCCCTCCCCCAAATGCTAACTGAATGCTAAAAATGTATTCAGCCCCCACCAGAATACCTCTATTGAGGGGGATGTTTTAACCCATAGTTCCATAGCTGTTGAGCCACCACATAAAAGGCTCTGCATTTCACCACCACCCCTCTAATTCCTATTAAGGGTGGCACATGGAGCAGGGCCCCCTCAGATGACCTTTGGGAAAAGGCCAGAATATATAGGAGCAGATAGTCTGAGGTACCCCAGGCCAGAAAGAGCTTTAAAACTTACCACCAGCATCTTGAATTGGGCCCTTCAGTTGGCACACCAGCAGAAGCCCCCTGGCTACAGCCACCACATGATGACCCAGGAGTAGCTGAGGATGCATGAAGAGGGAGTGCAACCCTATTCAGAACAGGTAGACAGTCTAGCACCTGGGCCATGGATATTTCAGTTTATTCACTCTCACCTAGTCCCCAAATTTCTCCAGAAAACACTCCAGGACCTTGACAGCCCCATCAGAATTTGATGAGAAGTTCCAAATCCTCAGATGACCTCTCCCAGTGGTTTCAGGTAGAAGTTAAACAGCAAGGGTGACAAGATAGAACCCAGCGGTATCTCCAAGTCATTGACCAGTGTCCCCCAACATCACCTTCTGAGACCTGTCAGCCAAGAAGAAGCAGAACCACTACAAAACTGTACCTCCAATTTAGCCAGCCAACCAGAAGGACACCCTGGTCAATAGTGCTGAAAGCTGCTGAGAGGCCCAGCAGCACTAACAGGGACACATTCCCTGCACTATTAGTGCTACGGAACTATGTACAAAAATATTTAAAACAGGACTTTGCAACATGTCATCATGAAAGACCATGATAGAGAAGAACTAGTAGTTTATATGCCAGGGTGCAGGGGAGAAGGGACTGCTGGATTGGCATAAGCATATGCAAGGCAGAGAAATACTGAAGGTATTGGCTACATTGAAGTGCAATCAGCAATATTTGCACTGGACAGAATAGGGAGAAAAGAATGCCATTGCCAGTAGCAGAATTGGGGAGGGGACGGTGGCCCCCCCTGCGGCATGCGGGGCTGTTGGGCCCAGGGCGGCAGGTGGGCGGGCGGGGTGTCAAAATGGCCGGCGGTGGGGTGAATTGGCCAGTTTCGGCAGTGCGAGCAAGTGACAAACACAGCGACGGGTTTGGACCTCCCGCCCGCCCTGCGCCCCTGTGTTTGGTGAGAAAATGGCGGCAGCGGTAACGTCACTTCCGGCACGGGGGGGCGGGCGGTCGTAGCTCCACTGCTACTGGCCATTGCCCCCAATGGTGATCCGATCCCCCACGTACAGATGTGTGTGTACAGGAAAAGATGGATTTTGCCAACAGCATCTTTTCTCATGCTTGATTATATAACACCCATCTAAACCAGTGAAAGCTATTACTAGTATCTACGGTAAGAATGAGATACAGTTAAAGTTCTGCGAGAGTAGACCATGGAGCCTTAACAAAAAGCTACACTTTTTTGTTGGCAGAGACTGTGCATCTGTATAATGTCTGCCAGACAATGGAATCCCAGATTTTTTTAAAAAAACTATTAGATTAGCACACAATCATAATACAAAACAGTGAAGAAATGATAAAGATTTATATTATTGCAATGGCAATTATTATAATTGTCTGTATGTGAGTGTCTTGGAAAGGAGCAAGGGCTGCAAGGTCCATATATGGGAGTTCAAGACAGCCTTCCCATTGGATGCAATGCGTATTTGTGTAGCAATAATAAAAAATCTTCTTGAATGTTCTGCAGCAAACCTTCAAGTTGCCATACTTCTATAAACAAATTCAAAAGGAGGCTCCAGAATGAAGTGGCTACTTGGGATTCACTAGCAAATCTGATATTGTGGAACTGGCAGCCCAATCCTACCTAAACTCCTCCATGCCGATGTAGAGGCGCTGGTACGAGCTAAGCTACATCCCACGGGGGAATTTAGCAGTTATAAAGTCTCCTCGAGGCAATGAGACATTTGTCCCTTTGTCCCAGGGAAAGCCCCAGCCGCCACTCTGGGTCAACTCGGACCAGTGTGAGCTATTTAGCAGGCACAAGTGTGCATTGATGTGTTGCCAGATCAGGCCCAGGAAGGGGGACAGGATACAGTGCGCACCAGTGCCGCCAATCCTGCCCTCTCCCTAAATCTGCCCTGTTCTAACCCCTACATGGACTCACCTGCTCCAGAGGGTGTCCCTGGAAGCGCCAGCAGGAAGGATATGGCCTTCCCACCGGCATTGCAAACAGGCACGCTGTCACAACGTGCTTTACAGCATGTTTGCAACAGCACACGCCAATGGAACACACGCTCCGCTGCCACAATGCTACCATAGGATTGTGCCATTAAGAGACTCATCGAGATTGGATTAGCTAGCTAGCTCACATGGAAATTAACTGTTCCATGTTAGAGGTTTATCTCTACAGTATTCATCCCGCCACACCATCCTACTATCTCAACTTGGTCATTAACTGGGAGTGGGTCATACTCACCCTGATGGGCAGCCCAATCCTGTGTAAGATGCGGCGGCCGGCCTAAAGGGCTGGCCGCCGCATCCTATCTGCCCCGGTGCACCTCGAGGGAATGATTGTCCTCTTCCCTCGGTGCAAGCAGCCTGAGGCCCTATGGCCGCTGTAATTTTTTAAAAGTTTATATTACACAAGATTTTAAATAGGGCAATTATATTATTTTTAAATGTACGTAATTCAGCACTATAACATGATGTAATTTAATACAGCACACTATATATTTTAAAATTTGTGGAAATCTTTCTACTTTTATTTTGAACAATTTTGGGGTAGCATCCAGCCAATGCTTCTGTTGCCAGAAGCTCCCTCCATGAATGAAAGGAGTGTTCCGCTTATACAAGTAAAACTCTCTTTCAATTTATGGAAAGAGCTTCTGACGACATCCCCTTTGTTCCCTCTTGCTCAAGAATTTGGCAAACAGTCCAAGTCAATCAGACGTTTGGAAGATTCTCACATCAGGTATAAAGTTGACCCTAGAGTTCTGTACGTTCAAGAGATGGGCATGGTCTCCTGAGCCAGTCTAGGTTCACCCTTTCAAAAATACTATAATTGCCCCCGTTTGGCAACCCCAATTTGAGTTTTTGTTTCACTTATTCCCAGCAACACTATCAGCTTCTGAATCACCTGCACTTTTAGAAATACTTAATGAATCAACTGAGAAAAAGCCTACAATATAGTGGTTTATAAATATTTGATGTGGCTTAACAAATACAATACTCAAAGCCTTACAGCGCAATCCTAACTAAGTAGCCGCCCGCCAGATCCTATCCCCATTCCAGGACATGCGGCTTAGAGGTCTACTCGGGGAAAGGGGACGTTCGTCCCCTTCCCCAGGTGTAAACCGGGGATAGCCTGATGGGTCTCCTTGGATTTCCGCCTGCTAAATAGCTGGCAGAAGTAAGAGGAGGCCGCGTAACGGCCAAGCTGGCCCGGCGGGAGATGGGGATATAGCGGACGCCATCCCCGCCCCCTCCCAGGCCTGCTTTGCCAATGGCCCCCCTCCCTCGCCGCCCGGACCGCCCCCACTGGGGGACCTCTTGCCTTCCTCCAGCGGCTGTGGGGATGTCCCAGCGGCGGAGTGAGGGTGGCCAGCCTTGCGCCGGCCTCCCTTACTCTCAAGTCATTGCGAACGTGTTTTACAGCATGTTCACAACGGCTTCTGGCGGCGGAGCCCTTGCTCCGCTGCCAGAACTTTAGTTAGGATCGCACTGTTAGAGAGATACAGAATACAGATTTGAAATGCTCTACCTTATATAATCAGTGGAAAATGGCTTTAGCCACTATAATGGCAATATCTATGAATCTTAAATTGTGATTAATTCAGCAAAACAAATTATGTTTATTGAACACCACAATGCCTTCATAATAAGGGGTTCACCAAAGAATCCAATTGATGGCATTGTGGTGAAGCATCATTTAGGCACATGATGTGGTCTTGCACAGTGACACAATCCTTTTGGGAAGAGGTTATCTGCTGTATTAATTCTGTATTACAGCACACATTAACATTTGCAGATGCTTATGTTCTTTTTAATTATTTACCTATTTCGTGGTAGATGACTGCAGGACAGTAGAAATGAACTCTTTGTGCCCTTACTGTAGGCAAAAGGCTTATATTTAAGCATTGGAAAGATGTGCCCCCCCCCCCCAATCAATGGACTGAGGACCTTTTAGCTTTATCAACATTTGAATGCATGGCTTATAGAAGACAACTGCGTACGGACATACTGTATTTTTAGATACTTGGAAGCCTTTTTAAAAGAGATTTACAGCGCAATCCTGTCCAGGTAAGAACTAGCAGAACTATTGTTCCACAAGAGTAACGCCTGGAGAGTAAGCAGTGCCGGCACTGCTCGCTCTGCCCTGGACACAGGCTGCCGCCAGATGCAGGTAAGTACTGCGCCAGGCAGCGGGTGGGGCGTGGGGAGGGCGGAACGGGAGGGGGGATTGGGTGACCAGGCCCGAGAAGGGGAGAGATACACAGTGGCACAGTTTGCCAAATCCTATCCCCCTTCCTGGGCCTGGCTGGCATTACACGGGCCTCCCAGATTTGCACTAGCCATTTTGCCGGTGCACATCCAAGAAGACCCACTGGGGCGGCTGGGCCGTTACTCAGGGTAAAGGGACGAACATCCCTTTACCCAGGGATGTGGATCAAGTCTCTAACTCCAAGTCTCAAGTCAAGTCCCAAGTCTTTGGTTGCGAGTTATGAGTCCCTATCTAGTTAATGGGGAAAACTGGTTTAAACCTGAATAAAATTCGACTTGTTGTAAAAGACTCCAAATCTCGAGTCGTGTTTTTCACAATAGCCGAGTCAAGTCTGAGTCAAGTCATTGATACGACTTGAGTCCGAGTCAATAGACTCAAGTCTACATCACTACCTTTACCTCCGAGGACGCCTCCGCCTGTGCTGGCCTGATCCTGGATAGGATCTGGCGCAGTGTGCTTTTGCATGCTGCGGTGGTCCTAAACTGGATTGGGCTGACCCGACACAGATTGCTTATTAATAGCTTTTCTGTAGATTGCTTACCAGTAAGTTTTATAATCTATATTTCATGCACATTGTATTTCAGCACCCAAATAGCAAAATTGGGTGCTATATTTCAGCACCCAAATGCTTCTCCTGAACAAGTTCCCCCACAAATACAACATTTTACCTGAAGTAGCATAGTGAAATGATTTTATAAACCACAAACAAGTCTTCAGGATTCTGAAGTGACAAAATACAACATCATGAAATCCAGAAGCCTTCTATCTAATCTACTGACTTCATTACAATGAATCTCTATAATCCATGTGAGTTGGGCAGCCGAATCCTGCGTAAGGATCTGCCTCGCCGGATCCTTATCTACACTGTGGGCAGCCTGCAGCAGGCAGCCCGCAGCGGAAAGTCTACTCGGGGAAGGGGACACTCGTCCCCTTCCCCGAGTGTAACTGCGGCTGGGGCCGATAGGCCTCCTCGGATTTCCGCCAGCTATTTTGCTGGCGGAAGTCGGAGGAGGCCATGTAACGGCCCAGCCGCCTGGCGGGGACCGGGATATGGCAGATGTCATGCTCCCGCCCCCGGCAGCTGGGCCTATGGTCGCCCTCCCACTTCTGCCGTCCCTCCCCCCGCCTGCTAGATCCAGACTTACTTGGGTCCAGTGGCGGGCCAAGGGCTCCAGGCGGAGCTGGGAAGGCCGGCCTTGCGCCGGCCTTCCCAGCTCTAAAGTAGTCGCAAACATGCTTTATGGCACGTTTGCGACTACTCCGGGCGGTGGAACGCTTGTTCCGCCGCCCTAATTTAGAGCAGGATTGTGCTCTGAGAAAAGTTAGCAAAATATCACTTGAGAACATGATATACAGTGCAATCTTATGTATGTCATTAATGAACTCAACAGAACTTATACTTAAGTAAGCGTGCATAGGACTGCCGTCTGAAGTAACCAAGTGCCTACCTGGTCCGTCGTTGGAAACTGAGCTTGCATTAATTCCAGAAAGACCAAACAAAGGGCATTCTCGGTCTGTGTTTACATGGCCCCATTTGTGACATTTAATGCATCTCACATTCCGCACCTGGAAAACAACCAATAGTGATATAATTCTTCATTTCAGTATGTTTCTATATATTTTCTGTCCAACAAAATGAATTATAGTAAAATTCTAGTATACCACTAAATTTTGTGAGGTACCAACTCAAGACTCTGGCAACTCTTCTGTACCTCTCAGCAGTTTCTGATACCATCAACAATGGAATCCTTTTGGATTGGCTCACTAGGGGGGAAGCACAATATTATGGTGGCTCCAGTCCTTCCTGGCCTTTCAAGTACTGGGGGATTTTAGAACTGCCCTGTGGCCTTTGGTTTATGGGGTGACACAGGGCTCCATTCCATCCTGTATGATATTTAACATCTACATTAAATAGCTAGGAGAGGTCTTTTGAAGATGTGGGCTGTGGCTGTCATCAGTATGCAGATAACATCCACCTCTACCTTTTGTTTCCATCTGCTAATCCCAGGGAGGCAGTGGAAACTCTGAAGCAGGGTATCAAGGCAGTTCTGGTGTGAAGGAGGATGTACAAACCAAAATTTAGTCTGAAAAATGAAGTGCTATTAGCTGGAAAAATACAGCCACTAGGCTGCTAACTGGTGCAAGATGTTCTGAGCACATCACCGAGTAATAACTGTATTGGCTACCAGTTTGTTTCTGGGTCCAATTCAAGATGTTGGTCACTATTTTTACAGTCCTACATGGCCTAGAATCAACTTACTTTAAGAACTGTCTGAGCACATTTTAGCCTACTCAAGGTCAAAAGTCCTGGCCTTACTGCTTACACAAGTGCAGTTGGTAGAGACCAGAGACAGGGCCTTTTTTGTGGTGAGGTCCACCAGGTACCACACTGATGGTTTTTAAGTGGGCCCTTAAAACATATTTATTCCATCTGGCATTAACTGATTTTAGTAATTTTATTTCTGCTGTTTTAAAATTTTATCGGGTAGTGCTGCTTTATTGCTTGTTTATCTTCTCTTTTCATTCTTGGCTTTTTTTTACTTTTTATGATTTTATCTTGTAAATCACTCTGTGTAAAATTTTAAGAAGAGTGGAATAGAAATATTAATTAAATCTTTGAAATTAATCTAAAATGAGGAAAAAATGCACAAAACTTGCCTGGATGCCAAATGGCTGATCTCTGATGTTCATGTCATCCTTAGCATATCTGTTAAATACAAGAAAAAAGAATTTATATACGTATTTTCACAATAGTAACATGATACCAATCATACTATTTGTAGTTTGGAATTTAGTGGGATATAATTCAAATAAATTACATAAAATACATGTTTAAAATGTCTTTTGCTATGTAAATTACTTTGAGCACATTTTTGAGTGGTAAATATTCATAATAATAGAGTATAAAAAAGACAACTACCAACCAATAAAACCTTTGGTTTGTAAATTAATTATGTCAGATGTTCTATACCAGGGGTTCTCAACCTGTGGTATGGGTACCCCTAGGGGTACGCAGACCTCTTGCTGGGGGTACGCCAAGCCCTGCCCCTTATCTACCCCATCAGCAGCTAATTAAGTGTTAATTAACATGGATTTTAAATTGTAATTATTTTTGGAGCCCTTCTGTCTCTCTGATTTTGGTTTTGGGCTTATTTTTGTACTTTGGAAAATGTACTTTGGTGGGGTAGGGGAGGTAGGAGCTGATTTTAGGAAGTGTGACTTGGAGGAAAAAAGAGATCCTTGCATGTCTGTCTGTCTGTCTGTCTGTCTCACACACACAAATAAGACATTTTTTCACATTTAAAATAGTTTTAGTATTTTTATTTAATGATTAATTACCAAATTAATTAATTAATCCAATTAATTAGCAGTTAATTAGCAGGGGTACTTCAGGAAATTGGTCCGTGATAGGGGGTACCCAGGCCTCCAAAGGTTGAGAACCAATTTGTGAGGCTCCAAATCAAGATGGTCTTGTTCACTGGGGTTTTTAAAGATTAAAAACATGAGTACAATGTAATGTTTTATTGTTTCTACTGTTCTATTAATTTGCTGAGATATTACTTTTATTAATTGCCGTTTTATTTCTTGGCTGACTACTGCTGCTGCTGCTGCTTCTGTTGTCAAGGTTTATAGTTAATGCAATTTTACCCTTTATATGATTTTACTGTTTATTTTCGTGAGCAACGGCGTACACTTCAGGAAAAGTGATACAAATATTTTTTAAAATACTGTGATTAATATGAAACAATATAGATAGTATAGTTTGCTAAATCTGATCAGCATTGTCTGATCAGCATTGCCAGATTTATGGATTTTATATGCTATTAAAATTTTATGCGACAGTCTTTGTGCTTAGCTGATCCAAGTTTGAAGAGACAATTAGAGGAAAAACAGCTTTTTAATCATGATATATACTACATAACTAAAGAAACCTCACTCAAGGACAGATATATTAGCCAAATAAAATCATTCTTACTTTTCACGTGGAGCTACCTTCTGCCATTCAAATTTGTACTCGGTCTCTCCCTCTTGCTAAGAGTAAAAATATACAGGTAAGTTGAAAAAAAATTAGGTTGAAAGTTAAACCAAATATATATAACTAAAATATAAAACAACGTAACTACAGCTTAATTCCATGCATCACTACACAGAAGTAAGTCCCACTGTGTTCAATGAGGCTTACTCCCAAGAAAGTGTGTACAGGATTGTAGCCTTAATTTCAAAATTACCTCTTTGGTCTCTTGTTTGATAATCAGCCAAGTAGGGGAAGGAAAAAAAGAAGACATGACATTAGATACATATAATGCAGATCTTAGCATTGCAGATAGCATTCAAATCAGCTAGTACTGCATATCATAAACCCCTTAAAAAGGACTTTACAGAGCTCATATCAACTGTGTAAACATTTTCCTTATTTAACAATGCACTTATTTATTTGTAATCATGTAAAACCTAAGGTCTTATTTCAAAACTTATAAGAAACAGTCTTTTCTTAATCTTAATCAAATTTCTTAATCAAATCTTGGATATAACATAGAAATAAGAATACTTATCCATTAATCTGATTCTACAGGCCAGCTGCAAAGGTCTCAGCTTGAGTAAGAAGGGACATTTGATCCCTTTGCATTGTGCTAGGAGCTGCCCTCCAGTGTATACACTGCAGCTGTACTTGCAAAGGTCTTTAAGGTTATCCTGGAAGTACAGGGTTCCTTCCAACTTTCTACACTGTATCCTATATAGACCTTTTTCATGCACTGGAGATACGGAAGCTGATCCACACGTGTTGTCAAAATGTAAGATAGCCTTTCCAGAAAAAAACCCATTTAATCGTTTGGTTTTGTCTGTAAACCGCTTTGTGAACTTTTTGTTGAAAAGTGGTATATAAATACTGTTAATAAATCATCATCATCATCATCATCATCTACCTATGGTCACTGCTACAGCCACTTACACCAATCCACAGGATGGGCCACCCAATAAATAAATAAATGTGCAGCTTGCTTTGAATTCTAAAAGCAATAAAATGACTGTCCACAAAGCTTTGGTGAACAGTATACAGTATAAAATACAGCATCCATGGAATAGCATAATCATTGCCATAAACTCAAATGAGCTTTTTTTTTCTTTGTAAGAAATATTTTATTCTATTTTAGAGCAACTCGTATGAAGAACAATTTGGTCATGTTTATGAATGGGAAGGTCCCATGATGACGTTCTCCTTTTATGAACAGGCTGTTTGTAAAACATCACCCAACAATCCCTTGGAGTAGTATAGTTCCAAGTATACAGTACTTGGAACTTTTGTCTGACATTTTACAAATAACTGCCAGTCTTTGAAAATATTTAACCAATGGTAACCAAAATTCTGACTTCAGGCAAAATTTTAATATTCTGTAATTCCTTATTTGTGGGAAAAGTTTCTCATTATATAGCATCTCTACATAAAAAGTGGCCTTGACCCAAATTCCAAAAAGCTGCCTCTTTTATAAGGATTGGGTTGGGTTCAAACAACTCAGAGTAGAAGAAAGTTCATGGAAGTGGATCTTCCTGCCCAGTTTCCACACTGCAGCCCCCTGAAAAGTTACCCCAAAAGGTCAGGGGCCCTTGGAAACAGGATAGCATGTAGCATGGGGGGTGGGGCTGCAGGAAGAGGAGACAATCCACTGATACTGGGCAGAGTCATCTTGCATAAGGGTCCTGAACTTCAGGTACGGCTTTTCAAGGAACAAAAGAAGGGTGGGAAAGTCCTCTTCTGCTCACTTGCTTCTGCCTGCAGTTGTTTGGTTCTCTCTCATTACCTTTAATACTTTTAAAGAAAAATTAGTTGTGTTGTCCAGCTTTAAAAAAAAAAAAAAAAAAGAGTACAGTGATTAAAACAAAAAGGTCCTACAGATTGTCTACTAGTGTTATATTCACAACACATGTGCACTTACTTATTTGTAATCATGTAAAATACTACATAAGCCATTAAAATTACCTTTCTTTGCTCCAGGTGGGGCTTCATACATAAAATTTAGGCCATTCTTCACACGCTCATCACCCATAAGCAACCTGTATAGGAAAAACAAGGGTATACCAAAAGTAACATGCCGTCGATGCTAAAAGCATTTTTAAATAAATGTGACAAATAATGATTCAAGAATAAACTACAATTTACATTTTTAGTCTGGCAGACTCATTTGCATTGTACCAGAAGGGCTGAGCATATTCTTTAAATAAAATTTTAACAAAAGTTAAAATTTCATATTCTGGAAAGAATGCACAAAGTACTGTACTAAATTCTCTAATCCAGGGGTTCTCAAACTCTTCAGCGCCACAACCCACCACATCCTCCATGGTGGGTCATAGAGCCAGAATTACTTACCGGGAGGACAGGGAAGCCTCTTCTGGGTCGTGCCAGGCTGGCGACCCACTGCTGCACAAGCCTCTGTGGGCCTCAGAATGGCCCACAGAAGCCCCAAAAAGCCACTTCCGGTTTTGTGTGCAAACCAGAAGTGGCTTTCCGAGGCTTTTGCAGACCACTCTGAGGTCCGCAGAGGCCTGTACAGTGGGGTACCAGCCTGGTGCAAACCGGAAGAGGCCTCCCTGCCCTCCTGGTAAGACATTCAGCTTCCGGAATGGCTCTGATTTGGAGCCAAATAGGAGCAAGGGGGGGGCCTAACACATGACATACCCTGTGTGGCCTCCTCGACCCACCAAGTGGTTCGCAACCCACACTTTGAGAAACCCTGCTCTAGTACAATTACATTATGAAAAACTGCCAGCATCTCCATAATATTACTGTAACTGTATGATTTGACAATATTTTTGACATCACCTAGAAAGGTTGAGACAGTGGTCATGTGATCCAAGGCTCTAATCCTAGGAAGTGCAGCAAGGAGTTATACAGAGAAAAGGAGGCCTGACCTGATAATGTGAATATATGTCACCAATACACAGAGAGTATCAGTGTACCTGCTAATTTTTTGTCACAGTTGTTGTACTTAGAACTATTTTTAAAATTAAAAATAGTTTCTGACATTCTCAGAAAGAGATCAACATGTATGATAAGGACAGTAACCACTGGCGTCGCTCCCGTGAAGTGACGGGAGCGGGCCACCTCGGGGCGACGCACGCACAGGGGTGACGCGTGCATCTTGCGCGCACCCCGTGCGCACTCCCGCGCGCCACCTCTGTGGCGCGCATCACCCTCCGGACGCTCCAACGGAGCATCCGATCTGGCCGGCGCTCCAGGGCCTTCTGAACGAAAGCCCACTGCGTCAATACACAACCTTTTTCGGGTTTTGCGCATGCGCAGACCGTTTTGAGGGCAAGAGGGCAGGCCCTTGCCCTCAAAACGGTCTCTGCGCATGCGCAAAACCCGGAAAAGGTTGCGTATTGACGCAGTGGGCCTTCGTTCAGAAGGCCCTGGAGCGCCGGCCAGATCGGACGCTCCGAGGCAGGCTCCCGGGCCGGCCTCAGAGCGTCCAGAGGGCGACGCGAAGGGGCGGGGGGGCCCGGCCCCCCCAAAGGGCATCACTGGGGCGACGCGCGCACCCCCGCCTTGGGGTGTCGTGCGTCCTAGTGACGCCAGTGAAAGTAACAATTAATAGAGGTCAGGTGCTTATAGCTGTTATTTTTACTTTAAGAAGTAAGACGTAACATATTTCTCACCTGTTATCATAACATTCCTGCTCCTTCAGGTATTGTTGCATTAATTCTTCTTGTTTTTTCTTGTCATAAGATATTTTCTGTTCTGCCATCCATACCTAGTTACGATAAATGTGGTTTAAATAATATTTTCTTTATAAATGTATCCTAATTTTACTTTGTAGAATTTCATTTTGTATATGCATAGAACAGAAATCCTGTAAAGCACATAGATTACAAAAAAACCTGCCAACATCTACACTACCTTCTTCTGCACAACTGCATTTTTGGGGGTTTATTTTTCACTGTCTGAGGTGTTGGTGGTGAAACCGAGATAGTTCCAACTTAGTATGTCAATACTGTATATCATGTATATTGTTTCTATACATGCTGGAAGTTCCATTTACAAATGGGACATTTCTAAGTAAATATATTTAGGACTACAGTGATAATCACACATTTAGCATTTTATTCATCTGAATGCTACATAGTTTTGTGGGTTTTTTGGCTAGGTTATCTAAAGAACTATAGGCCAAACTATACATTTTCCTAAGCACGTTTTAAAGAGTTGTTGTGCTTAAAACTGAAAACACCTCTATCACAAAAAGCAATCTGGGATGGGGTTCTGATCAGAATCACTGATTACAGGGAGGTTAACTCCTTCCTCTTCTACTGTACTGGTTTCTTACTGAAGATTCCCTCCTCCTCCAAGCTGATGTTTGCTGCAAATATTCCCTTTCTCCTCACACCACTAACCCTTTTGGGTCACTCATCAACAGTGTTTAAAATTAAAAGTGGCAGAAAACTGGATTTCTCCTCATTGCACAATTGTGCAGGAGGGAATGGGCTTTAGTAATCACGAAGCCAAGACAGTGGAAGAAAAGAGAGTTGAAAAAGATAAGGAATATATTGGAATTCTCCAAAATAAATTACCTTGGTGGATAATGATGGGGCTGTGTGTGCCAAGGCTTCCACAGATTCATGTCTGAGAGAGAGAGAATATCTCCCAGGAAGGAAAGGATTGGGAAACTATCGAAGAAGTAGAACTTTCAAAAAGGACTTTTCCCTGATAAGAGTGTCCATACCATGGGCAATCAAAATTAATCAGTGGGTGGGTGCAATTATTAACTATATTTATATACAGTACTGCTTTCAGCCAAAAAAAATAAGTCTTCAAAGCACTTCATGATTTGAAGCAAATAAATGAGAAAATATTCCCCTTTTCCAAGAACAGGGCTCAAAATCTCTCTCACACACACACAAAGATGACACTAGCAAAGCCACCGGAGGGGACGAACAGGGGCAGTTGCCACCCCTTTATTTAATTTTAAGAGAAACACCACTCCAAAAGGGGTCGCTTAATTAATTATTACCCTTTTAAAGGATGGAAAGGGAATGCATAGGTGGCAGTGGCACCCAAACACGGAGGAACGACCACAAACAAGGAGGTCCCCGGGGGCTCCCTCCCCTACTTAAAGACACTTTTCATATGTATTTTTCTTATCACAGTACATATACAGACAGAAAACGCAGTTCTAATTTCTGTTGCCTCATTTCCGCCTGTCGCTGGCGGAACTGAGACGGACAAGAGAACTTTTAACTCTATCACGGACAACAGGATTTATTTAAGAGAAAATACGTTGAGGAGTAGAGTATTATTTCTTTCTCTTTTAGAAGTCTGTCTCAAAGAAGCTCGCTCGCTCTCAGACGCGCACACAGAGCATTTGGCCTCTTCTGTTCTGCCTGCTCCAAGACTTTGTTTTGTGATGATACCGCCATTGAGTAGAAAAAGGCACTATAAAAAGGAGGAGGAGAGGCAGCGGGCCTGGGGATGAAAAGCGGCTGCTCACCTTTTTGATGTTGGACTTGGAGGCGGGGTGAAAGTCCTTTTTGCACATGAAGTTGGCGAACGACTTCCCCATGATGGCGACAGCTGAGGAGCTACCCGAGGCAGCGGGGCTGGCTGGCTTCTCTCTCTCGCCCCTGCCTGAGTCCGCTTCTGTTTACCCCGGCAGACCCAAGTGTCTGCTGTGACCCGGGGCTTCCGGGGCAGGCGGCGACATTTCCCGAAGCTCGAGAGGGAGGAGTAACGGGCGGCCCTGCTCGCTCCTCCTCCACCGCCGCCTCCGCCTCCGCCTCGGGACGGGCAGAGCGCACTGGAGGCCGGGCCTAGTCCAGCGCAGGAGAGGCGCCGCTGAACGAAGCCCTGTCAGGCGAAGGAAGCCAGGCCCTGGCTGGGTGACCTGTTCAGAGCAGACGCCGCCACGAAACTCCGCCCAGGCAGCCTCGGAGGAGCCCTGTCAGGGCCAGGTGGGCTCCCCAGCCTGGTCTTTTCGTCCCGACATCCTTTCCAGCTTGCATCCCCAGCGCAGCGCGTCGTGTGGGTTTGGTGGCTGTATCGGGACAGATTCGTTTCAGCAAACGCATGAAGTTGTAAATAAGAGAAAAGGGGTGTGTGTGTAAGAACAGTGGAGTGCAATGCAAAGGTTTGTGACGTTTCTGTGCAAGGCTCAAATGTATAAGCATCGTGACTGTTTACAGCAGCTGTCATTTGTTCTTATTTTGTATGCGTTTGAGCGTTGGTTAGAAATGTAGCGAACTTCGTTCTCTTTTATGGCCCTTTGTCCCCACTGTTTACCATTCCCTTCTCTATATGGGAAGTATTTGTGTCCCACTTTTAAATTAAAAATGTCAGCATATAGTCTACTGCTTCATGCCATAATTAAAAAGGTGCTAGAAGACTGTTGTTGTTGTTTTAATTTATTTTTGTTTGGCTGCAACTAACATAGCTGGTCCTTTGGAATATACACACTAGATCAGGGGTTCTCAACCTTTGGAGGCCCAGGTACCCCCTATCGTGGTCCAATTTTCTGAAGTACCCCTGCTAATTAACTGCTAATTAATTGGATTAATCTAATTAATTAGGGAATTAATCATTAAATAAAAAATACTAAAACAATTTTAAATGTGAAGAAATGTCTTATTTAACTCTGTGTGTATGTGTATGTGCACGTGTGCTGGCGAGAGGGGGGGAGAGAGACACATGCAAGGATCTCTTTTTTTTCTCCAAGTCACAGTTCCCAAAATCAGCTCCTCCCTCCCCCACCCCACCAAATTACATTTTCCAAAGTACAAAAATAAGCCCAAAACCAAAATCAGAGAGACAGAAGGGCTCCAAAAATAATTACAATTTAAAATCCATGTTAATTAACACTTAATTAGCTGCTGATGGGGCAGATAAGGGGCAGGGCTTGGCGTACCCCCAGCAAGAGGTCCACGTACCCCTAGGGGTACCCGTACCACAGGTTGAGAACCCCTGCACTAGATACATTTGACTATATAGCGTTGGTAAATATTGTTGAAGGTAGTTGGGTCCAGTTTGTACAATTGGCAAAAGCAAATGGACTGTACCAAAGAGCACCCAACTTTTGAACCGACTCCTGCAGCTCTCCCTTTAACAGTAAATTCGGTATAATTTGGTTCCACAGCATTACAGTTCCTGTATATATAATTGCCATTCTCTAATTCCTGGATACATATCTCTCTCTCTCTCTCTCTCTCTCTCATTCATATGTACTTACTTTCTCCTTTTGTAGTTCTTGTATGCATATACACAAGTAACACTTTAATACCTCCTCCCTCCAATGTTCACTTGAGGGGGTGTGTTAGGCATTTATTGCCTCCAAGTCTTCTCCATGCTGTTCCACAGAGCAGACAGTGGGATTGGAGGGCTAGTAACAATGACAAATGAAAAAAGGACATGAAATGCCACACAGCAAGTTGATGGCTTCTGGCTTTGACCACCACCCATCAAGTAGCATGGTGCACCATTTCCCAGATTTATGGGTTTTCTCTACTGCATCAAATGGATAGTATATAGGACATTCCCTGGTGGCTGCACAGGTGAATATAATGGAAAGCATATACACATTCAGTTTTACAATATACACATCTGTCCCATACATATTTGTTATATGTGCCTGTTCATACTTCATGAGTAAATTGTACACTCCCCACTTAACTCATCTCATTACGTACACTTTCACCATTTTATACATCATATGCACCCCTTGGGCATACAGATGCAGCCCTCACTAATAAACACCATTGTGTCTTTCACAAAACTCACCCCCTCAATGAACATTGTGATTGCTATTTATGATTTCTGCAGGATCAACAGAGTTGTTTGTCTTTTTACATTATTTTCCAGGATGGCTTCCAGGATCATTGAACTTTCCTCTTGTGACACTTTTGTGGCTCTGCCTCCGGCTACACTTGGCAACAGGATCATCTTTGGAAAAAACTCAGATAGACCCTCCGATGAAGTCCAGGAGATTGTGTATTTCCCTGCTGCAAATCATGAGCCAGGAGAAAAGGTTGAAGTAAGCGCCAATCAAACCATATTAAGATATTATCTCCATAAAGCTGAAAGGGTGAAGTTGGGAAACAAATATTTGCTTCCAAAATAAAACTACATGCTTGTGTGTCACTTAAAATTTGAGTGGAATTAGAAGCCAAATGCAGAAGCCAATTGTTCCTAACAGGATTTAGTCGTACAGTGAGCAAAAGACTTTCTTCAGAAATATCAGGCTGACTAAAAATATTGCATTAAATTCAGGAAGTGCTTTTAGATTCTTATTATGCTTTTTCTGGAATGATTTTTATTTCAGTGCACTTATATAGAAATTGACCAAGTGCCTGAGACATATGCCGTTATCCTGAGTCGTCCATCCTGGCTTTGGGGTGCTGAAATGGGGGCCAATGAACATGGAGTCTGCATTGGAAATGAAGCAGTGTGGGGTAAAGAAGAAGTCTGTGATGATGAAGCACTCCTAGGCATGGACCTTGTCAGGTTTGCAAACAGTCTGCATTAAGCTTGCTAGAGAAAACGTTATTGTAACAAACCTGTGAAAAGTGAGAATTGATGGCAGTCAACCTCTTTCATCTCTGTATTACTCGACACTTGATGAGGAATAGCACAATTCTGTGCATGTTTACTCAGAAGAAGTAAGTCCCATTGTGTTCAGTGGGGCTTGCTCCCAGGAAAGTGTGCATAGGATTGCAGCCTTTGAGCTGAATGTGTGAGCAGCCTTCTTTTAAAAGTATTGTTTGAGATGATTTAAATATTTATCCAATAGCTTTTTAAGCTGTCTTTTTAGAGCCAAGCTCCCATTAGGTGGCTTACACAGTAAATAAAAATAAGAGAAAATCACAATAAACATTTTGGGGGGGGGGGGAGAGACAGGATTACAAATATTAAAATTCAGAAAACGACTTTTCTTCCTTGGCTGGAATGACAACATCTTGTTGGTGGATCTCTACCTTTTTCCTGCCTGGAGAACAGCTAGCCGCAACCTGAACACAGCCAGCTCATTCCTAACTCAAACATCTTTGAATTCCAGCAGAGGAAGTGAGATGCAAATGAAGGCTTGCAATCAAAAGCAGGGTCTGTGAAATACTCTGGTAGCAAGAGGCAGGGACAAGGGGTGGAATTGCCTAAAACCATGAGGATCACACACAGAAATACACATTTAAAATATAGTGAGCAGCACCCAATTGCAATTACAGTATGTTCCAATTAAACATTTGCTGTTATGGTTTCAATTTTGTTTTAGACTTGGACTTGAACGAGCTGATACTGCAGAAAAAGCTGTCAGTGTCATTGTTGAATTGTTGGAAAAATATGGTCAAGGTGGGAACTGTATGGAGAGTCACATGGCATTTACCTACCATAACAGTTTTCTGATAGCAGACAGAAAGCAAGCTTGGGTATTGGAAACCTCTGGGAAATATTGGGCTGCGGAGAAAGTAGAAGGTATGAATAATATTTGTCACTCAAAGTCCTTGGTAGATTGTAAATATTTGACTTGGAAATTCCTGTCTTTTGTTTACTGCTTGAGCATGAATAGGTATATACTATATGCTGACAAAGGTGACATAACTGCTGTTTAGTGTGGCTTGATAATATGGAATGAATCCTGTTTTTGTCAGATGAAGGTGTGTTTTTTGGTGTTTTTTTTTTTTGCTGATAATTATTTATCTGCTAGTAGCAAGTTTAAACAGGTAGAGAAGATAATAACAGTGTAGCCATTGTTCTGACTAAACTATAGCTGGCTACCAAGACCTGCTTCCTCCTCCCCTTGTGTGCTCCGATAACTTCCAGTACTGTCTGGTTGTAATCAACTATAGTTTTTGTTATGACATCTGGATTAGAAAAATTTAGAAGCAACTTGGACAGTGTAGTTTACCACAAACTATGGTTTGTCTCCAAAATGTACAGTAATTGGAAACCCAGTTCAAACTATGCTTTCCAATTCTGGTTTGGGGGCAAACCTGGCGTCTTGATTGTGATATCCAAACTGATAGAGATAAGAGATGTATTGGGTAGGCCACTGTGCAATACAGGAAGAACTGAGCATTTGAACAGAAAACTCAGCTATATACAGTAATAGCAAAATTTATATAATTCAAAAATATTAAGAAGCCAGTCTGGTGTGTGTGTGTGTGTGTGTGTGTGTGTGTGTGTGTGTGTGTGTGTGTGTGTGTGTGTGTACCTGTGTACTTGATTGTCCAAAGGATATTCTTAACAGTCAATAGCAAAGAAAGGGGCCAAAACCTGCTATCTGTGTTTCTGTCTTACAGCGC
This sequence comes from Plestiodon gilberti rubricaudatus, assembly GCA_026170595.1. Classification (NCBI taxonomy): domain Eukaryota; kingdom Metazoa; phylum Chordata; class Lepidosauria; order Squamata; family Scincidae; genus Plestiodon; species Plestiodon gilberti. The sequence goes on along the minus strand of JANXHW010000001.1, from coordinate 174,085,808 downwards.
AATCCTAACCAACTTTGCAGCGCCAGTGTAGCTGTGCCAACAGGGCGCACACTGCATTTTGCAGTGCAGGGGCGGCAGTCTTGGAGGCCTCTTCAAGGTGAGGGAACATTTGCTCCGTTATCTCGGGTCTGCATTTCAACTGCACCGGTGCTGGAAAGTTGGTTAGGATTGTGCTGTTAATCTTCTAAATAAACGCAGTTGTGCATTCAACTCAAGACAACATCTTGTTGCCACTCCCTTGCACCTAGCATTCAGAAACAGGCTACCTCTAAAACCCAGAAGTAATAACTTTAAACATGTTTCTAATTATTTTGCTCAATTTTATTGCAATTGTTTTTTGCAGTTTTGATATTTTCAGTTGCCTTAAGCATATCCAATGAAAAGGCAGGATAGGGATCAACAAATAAATTCACATTCTGAGATTTAGCTTGTATCATAAAATCTGTCAGTATTCTGGAATCTAAAGGTAATAAGACATTGGATCAGTTCATATAGGAAATATTAAGAAGTGCATTTAAGAGTCTTGTTTCCACTCTTTTTTTAAACAGAAGGCGTACGGAACATTTCCAATCAGTTATCAATAACAACTAAGATTGATCGTGAACATCCAGAAACTAAGAGTTATGCTAGAAGCAAAGGCTGGTGGGATGGCAAAAAAGAACTGGATTTTGCTGCCACATATTCATATGTAAATACTGCCAGAATGACTACTACAAGAGGCAGATACTGTGAAGGCTATAAACTACTGAAGAAACATGAAGGTACCTTTTGTTCAGGCATGAGTGAATATACATTTGTGCATTTAGATACAGTAACTGATTAAAAATGTTCTGATAATTCAACCATTGGGAACATGGATGTTATTTTGGATTATTAGACAGACAGGTCTTAGATTTATCAACTTTTTTTACCTGAAATGAGAGGAGGAAAGACACTTAAGTCATTTTAAATTAAGGTGTTAACTTTCTTCTTTCAACAAGGGCTAGGTTCGCTGCCATCCTAAAAGCACAAGCAGTAAATCTCAAACTATACCTTTTTGAAGTAGTCCTACAAATAGCTGTTCACTGTAAATAGCTTGATACTTAAACTGGAATTATATTTTAAGGTTTATTCTTATATAGTGGGCCCTTGGTATCCTCAGGGGCTCCATTCCCAGAACCCCGGCAGATACCCAAAACTGTGTTACCGGTAAATGAAATCTACCGGGGGGGGGGCAGCGGCACCACAGTACCTTATTTTCAGCTGTGCTGGGCCCGCCACTGCTTCTCAACTCCAGCACACCATCTAAGTACTGCAAATTGCTGCAAACAGTAAAAAAAAAACGGTCACAAAAAACACGGTCAAAAGCGACTTCTGGTCGCGACGTGAAACCGGAAGTTGAATGCATTTTTTTTACTATTTGCAGCAGTTTGGAATACTTAGAAGGCGCACAGGAGTCAAGAAGCGGCGGCGGGTCTGGCACAGCTGAAAAGTAAGGTACCGTGGTGCCACCCCACCCTCCCCACCATGGACTTCATTTAACATGGTTTTGGGTTTTATTCCCCAGTGGGACCCTACTTCTGGGGCTAGTCATCCGCGTTGAGTCAAATCCACAGATGGCTAACTCGCAGATTAAGTGGGCCCACTGTATATATATGATCCATAGAAGCATTTGTCTAAGTAGACCATGTTACGATTATGAAGCTTGTACATCTAAGAGGAAGGTAATTTTCAAGCCCCCTCTCTGGTATTGTAAGTGATGCAAGTTTTATGTGGAGTGGCAGTTTGAGATCCATAACTCCAGATAAACAACTGATGTAGTGAATTTCTTGTTGGAGGACTACACCAAAATGCGCATTTGAATCTGGCCTCAGCTTCGGACTTCATGACTGACAATCTGGAATATATGAATAGTTTTAATGCCATCTACTCAGTGCAGACCCCTTCATGGATCATTGCCTTGTCGTGGCGAAGGGGCTTGTGTAACTCAATGAAGCCATCAGCTATGCCGTGCAGGGACACCCAAGACGGACAGGTCGTAGCAGAGAGTTCTGACTAAAAGTGATCCACTGGAGAAGGAAATGGCAACCCACTCCAGTAACCTTGCCAAGAAAATCCCATGAACAGTACCAAAAGGCTAAAAGATATGACGCCGGAAGATGAGACCCTCAGGTCGGATGGTGTCCAATATGCTACTCAGGAAGAGCGGAGGACTATTCCAAGTAGACCTAGAAAGGATGAAGCGGTTGGGCCAAAGCCAATAGGACGTTCAGCTGTGGATGTGTCTGAGGTTGAAAGGAAAATCCAATGCTGCAAGGAGCAATACTGCTGCTTAAGAACATGGAATGTGAGGTCTATGAATCAAGGCAAGCTGGATGTGGTCAAAAATGAGATGATAAGATTGAACATTGACATCTTGGGAATCAGCAAACTAAAATGGACGGGCATGGGCGAATTTAAGTCAGGTGACCATCATATCTACTACTGTGGGCATGAATCCCTTAGAAGAAATGGAGTAGCCCTCATAGTCAATAAAAGAGTGGGAAAGGCAGTACTGGGGTGCAACCTCAAAAACGACAGAATGATTTCAGTTCGAATCCAAGGCAAACCATTCAACATTACAGTAATCCAAGTGTATGCCCCAACCACTGATGCCGAAGAAGATGAAGTTGACCGGTTCTATGAAGACCTACAACACCTTCTAGAACTAGCACCCAAAAAAGATGTCCTTTACATCATAGGAGACTGGAATGCTAAAGTAGGAAATCAAGAAATAAACGGAACAACAGGCAAGTTTGGCCTTGGAGCGCAAAATGAAGCAGGGCAAAGGCTAACGGAGTTCTGTCAAGAGAACACGCTGGTCATAGCAAACACTCTTTTCCAACAACACAAGAGGCGGCTCTACACATGGACATCACCAGATGGTCAATACCGAAACCAGATAGATTATGTGCTTTGCAGCCAAAGATGGAGAAGCTCTATACAGTCAATAAAAACAAGACCTGGAGCTGACTGTGGCTCAGATCATGAGCTTCTTATTGCAAAATTCAGGCTTAAACTGAAGAATGTAGGGAACACCACTAGACCAGTCAGATATGACCTAAACCATATCCCTTATGAGTATACAGTGGAGGTGAAGAATAGATTTAGGGCATTAGACCTGGTAGACAGAGTGCCTGAAGAACTATGGACGGAAGTTCGTAACATTGTACAGGAGGCAGCAACGAAAACCATCCCAAAGAAAAAGAAATGCAAGAAAGCAAAGTGGCTGTCAGATGAGGCTTTACAAATAGCTGTGGAAAGAAGGAATGCGAAAAGCAAGGGTGAAAAGGAAAGATATAAACAACTGAATGCAGATTTCCAGAGAACAGCAAGGAGAGATAAGAAGGCCTTCTTAAATGAACAATGCAAAGAAATCGAGGAAAACAACAGAATGGGGAGGACTAGAGATCTCTTCAAGAAAATTGGAGATATCAAGGGAACGTTTTGTGCAAAGATGGGCATGATAAAGGACAGAAAAGGCAGAGACCTAACAGAAGCAGAAGAGATTAAGAAGAGATGGCAAGAATACACAGAAGAACTATACAAGAAAGATCTTAATGTTCCTGATGACCACGCTGGTGTGGTCACTGACCCAGAGCCGGACATCCTAGAGAGTGAAGTCAAGTGGGCCTTAGGTAGCATTACTAACAACAAAGCTAGCGGAGATGATAATATCCCAGCTGAGCTATTTAAAATCCTAAATGGTGATGCTGTGAAAGTGCTGCGCTCAATATGCCAACAAATTTGGAAAACTCAGCAGTGGCCAAAGGATTAGAAAAGGTCAGTTTACGTTCCAATTCCAAAGAAGGGCAGTGCCAAAGAGTGTTCAAACTACCGTACAATTGCACTCATTTCACATGCTAGCAAGGTTATGCTCAAAATCCTACAAGCTAGGCTTCAGCAGTACGTGGACCGAGAACTACCAGACGTACAAGCTGGGTTTCGAAGAGGCAGAGGAACTAGAGATCAAATTGCCAACATGCGCTGGATCATGGAGAAAGCACAAGAGTTCCAAAAAAACACCTACTTCTGCTTCATTGACTATGCAAAAGCCTTTGATTGTGTGGATCACAACAAACTGTGGCAAATTCTTAAAGAGATGGGGGTACCAGACCACCTTACCTGTCTCCTGAGAAACCTGTATGCGGGTCAAGAAGCAACAGTTCGGACCGGCCATGGAACAACCGGCTGGTTCAAAATTGGGAAGGGAGTACGGCAAGGCTGTATATTGTCACCCTGCCTATTTAACTTATATGCAGAGTACATTATGAGAAATGCAGGGCTGAATGAATCGCAAGCCGGAATCAAGATTGCCGGGAGAAACATCAACAACCTCAGATATGCGGACGATACCACCCTAATGGCAGAAAGTGAAGAAGAACTAAAGAGCCTCTTGATGAGAGTGAAAGAGGAGAGTGCAAAAGTTGGCTTGAAACTCAACATTAATAAAACTAAGATCATGGCATCTGGGCCCATCAATTCCTGGCAAATAGAAGGGGCAGAAATGGAAGCAGTAACAGATTTTACTTTTTTGGGTTCCAAGATCACTGCAGACGGAGACTGCAGCCATGAAATTATAAGATGCTTGGAAGAAAAGCTATGGCAAACTTAGACAGCATAATAAAAAGCAGAGATATCACCATGCCAATAAAAGTTCGCATAGTCAGGGTGATGGTGTTCCCAGTAGCAATGTATGGTTGCGAGAGTTGGACCATAAGGAAGGCTGAGCGCCGAAGAATAGATGCTTTTGAACTGTGGTGCTGGAGAAGACTCCTGAGAGTCCCTTGGACTTCTAGGAGATCAAATCAGTCAATCCTAAATGAAATCAACCCTGACTGTTCCCTGGAAGGACAGGTACTGAGGCTGAAGCTCAAATATTTTAGCCACCTAATGCGAAGAGAGGACTCTCTGGAGAAGACTCTGATGCTGGGAAAGATTGAAGGCAAAGGATGAGATGGTTAGACAGCATCACCGATGCAACAAACATGAAAATGAGCGAACTCAGGAAGATAGTGGAGGACAGGAAGGCCTGGCGGGATATGGTTCATGGGATCACGAAGGGTCGGACACGACTTAACGACTGAACAACAACAGCAACAACTCAGTGCAGAAAGCTAAGATGAGCAGGGCTTCTCAAAGTGTGGGTTGTGGGCTGATGCTGTGGTGGATCAGTAGTTGGGCCCGCCCACCCACCCTTGCGTCCATTTGGCTCCAAGTTGGAGCCAAACAGGCAACCGGAAGCCACTTCTGGGGCCTGACCTCCCTCACCCTGCTGCTCACTGGTCTCGTAGGGCCCGGGATGGTCTCGGAAGGCCTCTGAATTGACTGGAGGTCTCCTCAGTTTTGCATCCAGGGGCCTTTGTGAGGCCCACGGAGGCCTCTAGAGGCCGTTCTGGGCCCTACAAGTCCAGGGAGCGACAGGAAAAGGTGGGCCACAGCAGTGGTGAGTTGAGAACCGCTGCTTTAGAACAAGACTCTATATTGTCTCATGATCAGCTGAGTGAGCCTACACTAAAGTTGAGGTGAGTTAGGAATGAACTTACATTTTCCTATAGCTAACAATTGCATTTCTTCAAGGAGACTCACCTCACACTTTGAAGACCATGATTTTAGAGGAAGTGTGTAACAATGCAGGACACTACAAGAGTATTATATTACGTTTTGAACTCTTCTAACCTCTGACATTCTTCTAACCTTCATCAGCCATTACTTTTGTATTTGCTTCCTTCACATATTTCAAAATTGCATGTGTAGCTGCATATGCGTTGAAAAGAATTAAGCCCAAATAAAATTGCACCCCTCTGTTTCAGCATTCATTGTGCTGAGCCCTGATACCCCAATTGCAGCAGTTATTCTATGCCTCCTAGTGGATTACTTATGGCTATAATACCCCTGTGATCATGCAAATCCTACATTCATTTGGGGAATTGTAGGTTCTGAATACTCAACATTTTTAATACCTATCTAATGTGATGGCCTCGTTGAAGTTTCATCAGTGTCTTCGTTCTAAATCCCCATTTTCAGATATTTACCTCAGCCATTTTTAAGTCACTCCAGGTGTTCAAGTTATCAGGCTGATGCGGTCTAAGCTATTTTTACAAACCTTGAGGGAATCATTATTGTAATACATCAGTCTGTAGAGATTTTACTTTCAGTTGTTAAAAGATTTTTTTTAAATTGGTATGGAGGATTTATTTTTATAATATTGAGATTTTTTGTTGTGAAAGGCTCACTGGCTATTCTGAAAATGTAGAAAAAAACATTAAAAATCTAAATAGGAAAACTGATCATTTCTGGTAAATCTTTCTGAAAGAGAAATTCATTCATACTCATTAGAGAGGATTGTAGTCTAAAATTTGGCGGTTTATTTATGTGAACTTCCAACATTTCTAAACTCTGCAGCTTCTTCTCTCTGCCTGTTATCTCTTTCAGTTTTGTTTCCACTCGTAGACTTCTCTGTCTTGCCTTCTTCTCTTTCTCTTATTCTTCTGAGGATACCCTTTCTCTGCCTTACTTTCCTAGACCTCTCCTTGTCTTATCTCCGTTTCCCTAGGAGGTTTGCCTGCACTGCCACGATCTAACATCAGAGCAGCCCTGCCTGCCCTTCTGTGATAGACAGACAGCTGAGTCAATCACTATCACAGCGCAATCCTGTAAATAAAGCTGGCGATGGAACAAGTGTTCCATCGCCAGATGATGTCGCGATCGTGCCTTAAAGCACGTTTGCGACACCTCGGGAGTAAGGGAGGTCGGCGCAAGGCCGGCCTCCCTCACTCTGGTGCCGGACCAGGACACTGACACTGGCAGAAGGTAAAAACTCCGTTGCCAGCTGTGTGGGCGATCCGGCTGGGCGAGGGAGGGGGGCCATTGCCTAGCTGGCCCGGGAGGGGGCGGGGGATGGCGTCAGCCATATCCCCATCCCCGCCGGGCCGGCTACGCTGTTACACGGCCTCCTCTACTTCCGCCAGCTATTTAGCTGGTGGAAATCGGAGGAGGCCAATGGGGCCGTCCTGGATTTACACCCGGGGAAGGGGATGAGCATCCCCTTCCCCGAGTAGACCTCCGGCCCAGCAGCAGAATGGCTCGCGGGTGGCCGCGGGCCGGATCCTTACACAGGATTGCGTTGTCAGAGGCTTCATTACTGCTGCAACAAAATCTTGTAGAGCATTACAATATGGATAAAATGTTCTCTTTTTCATTTTATGGTTTTGAGAGTAACAGTAAGCACTCTGATCTAGATAGCTATAAGAGCTATCGCACTTGTGGATCTCTTCCTGCACCCAAAACAGATGATTGGTGGAATGTGAGCTTATCTCCACCTAGAAAGAAGAATTTACCGGTAATCAGCTCTAAGGGGAGGGCAGCATTTTCAGTTCAGCAATACTTTGACTTAATGCAAAGATTCCTATTTCTTAAGATATCTGATCTAAGAAGATCATATCTTATTTTCTAATCTTCTAACTGCTTTATTTTAAAACATAGTTATTGTATTATTTGCACGACTAGTTAAATTTCATTTTCGCTTAAACAGAACCCAAATTTTAGTTGATCTGGCCTTCTTGGATGGCTTTGAATAGGATCAGGCAAATTCATGGAGTGCGTGCCTTATGGGATGTTCAGAGGGAGCATGCCTTTGAACACTTAACGCTGGGAATATATCACAGAGGAGAGCTGTTGCCCTCACACTTTGCTTTCATGCTTTCTGGAGGCAGCTGCCCGGACCATGGTTGGAAATGGGATGTTGAACTAGGTGAACTCTCAGCCTCATCCACCAGGGTTCTTATGTAGAAAGAGTTTCTCTTTATATCAGTTTAAAATTTCACTGAATGAATCCTTGTGGGGCTTGAAATATATTGGGTATGTTGGATAGATGCTACTGTACATATTGGTGCAGCCCTCTTTGTTTCTGTTTTATACTGACCATATTCCTAACTACTTGGTTTATAACAAAGGTGCACATGGCTTTAGAGTTATTGCTGTTTAGTTACAATGTTTACGTTTGTATGAAAATGAATCATGTTTTGTTTTGCATAGGCAAGATAACTGCTGAAACAATGATGACAATCCTTCGGGATAAGGAGAGTGGCATAAATATGGAAGGAAGCTTTATGACCACGGGAAGCATGGTTTCCATACTTCCTCAAGAGCCCAACCTCCCTTGCATTCATTTCTTCACTGGAACTCCAGACCCTGACAGGTGATACAAGTAACTGGTCACACAAATCAAATTCTAGCAGTGTAACTTTCCTTGGTGCAATTCGCTACTGACTTTTAACAATGACTCACCCCTCCCAGTCTCTTGGTGGTTTAGAATAAGCTGGAAATTGTTATAATGTTTGGATCCAGCAAATGCCAGTTTGTTTGTGAACAAGCCAGTACATGAAAATGGGCTAAATTCTGACTTCTCCACAAGCTGGGATTTGTTGAGCTCAGGTGTTGCGACAAATCATGGGTTTTTCTAAATAACCAGTGGAAATAGAAAATATCCTCCACTCATGCTTGAAGGTGAAGAAAGGTGAGTGCCAAGGTTTGTGATTGTCATGCCAATCCATAGTTTCACATGACTTCTGAACTATGTTAAATAAAATAACTCAAAATGTCATGAAAGTCTGAGTCACAAGTAATAATGGAGGAACTTACCCTTGGCTGATAGATTCTCTTAAAATCAGTGGGAACGTAACTATGTGGTTAAGACATTTACATGAGGAGTTGGTCTGCCTATTGCATTTGCATTGAACACGTATGATTTTGTAATGTTGATGGGGTTGAAATTACTTGAAATCGTTTCTAAAAGAAAGGAGGGGGAAAAAAACCCAGTGTTCATGTTTGCTAATTTTTATTTTGTTCTCTAGGTCTATCTTTAAACCATTCATTTTTGTGCCAAATATTGTCCAGCTGGTAAAAACCAGTTCCCCAGTATTTGGTCCAGAGGATCCAGTTAAAAAGAAACCACGATTTCAGATTCAGCTAGATAGAAAGCATGAACTTTACAAAAAACATGAAGGTGCAGCTGTCATGATGGAGTCCTCTAAGGTGTGTTGATTTAAGTGAGATCTGTTATGTGTATTATGAAGTAGAATGTCATCTGATTAAAATCTTTGTTGATTGATTATCAGCGCAATCCTGTGTAACCTTGCACCGGTGTAACAATAGATGCACTGGTGTAAGTGCATTTACGCCAGTGTAAGTCAATCAATGCATCTACTGTTACACCGGTGCAAGATTACACAGGATTGCGCTGTATATGGGTTTAGTTTAGTTTATCTATTGATTAAATGTATGTATGGGTAAAAAACCTTCTGAAACAAGATGCGTACTTGTTTTTCAGTGATGGATGCATGAGTTGTAACTGGCATAATCTTAGAAGAGGCGTTCTGTCCTATTAAGAAAAAGGGGGAATGCCTCTTAAGATCATGCTTGCCACCTGCAGTTTTTATAACATTCATTTATATCCCTGCCTGCATATATTTTTAATGTGATGTATAAAAATAGTCACTAAAACAATTAAACAGCAATAAAAGCATACTCAAAGCCAGAGATAGGGAGTAGATAAAAAATAGTGTAAAATTCAGTATAAAACACTCGGTGCTAAGGAAAACCAAGCATAAGAAGGGCCCTGCTGGATCAAGCCAAGGACCCATCTAGACCAGCTTCCTGTATCTCACAGTAGTCCAGCAGATGTCTCTGGGAGCGCAGACAACGAGATCCCTGTATCCTGTTGCCAATCCTTTGAATCTGGCATTAAGAGAGAGGCTACCTCTAAACCCCAGAAGTTGCATACAGTCATCATGACTTGTAACCTATGATGGACCTTTCCTCCATAAATCTGTCCAATCCCTTTTTAAAGGCATCAAGGCCACATGTGTCACTCACAGCATCCTATGGCAAGGAGTTCCACGTATTAATTGCATGCAAAAGCCTGTCTAAAAAGGAAGGTCTTTGCCTAACAGTGGAAATCCAACAGAGTCCTTCCTAGGTAAGCCATCAAGACGACCCTTTCCCATGTCCCAACCAAATGTACCTCAGATGTCCAATCCTAAATAAAGATCTTTATTGGGGAGTCCAATAAAGATCTTTATTGGGGAGCAGCTTCAACTTGTATTAAAGATAATTTTTGTTTAATTGTGGAGGCACTTTTTAGTCTAATTAGTTTTTTAATCAATTAAATTTTGCATGAGGTGTGCAGGGTTACATTAAAATGATTTTTGTTGATCTAAGAATGAAGTTCAAGGTAAGGATTTTATGTGAGTTTCTATAGCTGATGTGCTGTGATCTCATATGTCAGTTGTGGACAAGTAGAGACTGCTCTGGCATCTAACCTTTCAGTCACAGAACCTAATATGTTTCTGAAAGGTCAAGAAAGGTATATGTTAACAATGATCCAGCTTGTTTTATAGGCTCTGGCAAAGCCAGTTAATGCCAAGTACCCCTTAAAAACATGTTTTTCGTTGGCTCAGACCTTCAGTAAAACATGTGGCCTTGCATTAACATGATGCCATTCAGCTGTACATCTATATCTGTTTTTACATGACCATATAGCTGCATGTGGTCTGCACCTCCCCCTTCATTGTCCTTGCTTATGTTTCTCAGTAGTAAACTGCAGGGCAGGAAAGTGCATGGGCAAGAAATGGGGCAATGAAGGAAGGTCATAGGTCTGTTGGCACTGCTGACCTTTCGTCCCCCTGCTACTAGCACTCCTTTATTTAGCCATCTCTTAATATACTGTATTACTGTTGGTTACATTGAGAAGACCTTGCTCTTGCCAAAAGACACTTAATGCCCTAAGATCAAGTATTGGATTTTAAGTAGAGCAACACCCATAAAGGAAACAGAGTGTTCCCAATCCTGTGTGTTGTCTGGTAATGCTGATGTTTGCATCAGAGAATCAGCAAGCAGGGGGAGGGTGATACATAACATTTTTTCTTTCACTTGCTAATTGTCCCCTGCAAATTTCCCTCCTCACTTGTCTTCAAGCCTGTCCCTTCTCCAGGTGGGCTTAAAGTGTGCTGATCACAAAAATCTGTGGTGACATGTTGATCATTATTTCTGAGGCCCTGTGTGTGGAAGTAACTGAGCAGCTGAGACCTATATTGGAACAGTGAAGCCAAAAATATACTTTGTAGAGAATTTCAAAATATTTCCTTGGAATGTCCTTTTCCCACCGATCTTCTTTAGCTAAAAGCCTATCTGCTTGTTGTAGAACTAGCACTTAATCACCAGAGCTAGACTAGGCAGTGTAGTTATCCCATCTTGAGTTCATGACACGGGTACTGTTTCTGGTTGAAATCAAGGTCCTTCGTTCCTGGTGGCTTCTTATAGACCACCCAGTTTTTGTAGTTCCCTTCAGTGCTATTAGACCATTTTTGAGTGAATGCTCTTGTTTTAATACTGTGAACCTGAATAAACTTTCAAAAGTATGTCAAAGGTGCCATTTACCCAAAATTATAATAAACAATTGTCTCCCAGTCAAAACTACCAAGTATTTTCTCAGGGTAGTCCACCAGTACTAGGTTTAAGGAGACTAGGAAAGCCCAACGCAAGAGTAGTCAACCTCAAATAGATGATGTGGAATTTTAACACCTCCAATGGCAATTGTGGATGGATCTTGGTATGACATTTTTCCAAGTGGGAAGATATGAAGAGTTCTCATTTATGTTCAAGCAATGCAGTGCCTTTTTAGTCTTATTTTTAAATGTGTTTTATATAGGAAAAAGGTGAAATGATGCTGAAACACATCCGAAAATTGGAGAAAGAGAAGCTCGATGAGATGGAGCATATTCTACAGAGTGGATGCCTTGATGTTGACAAAGCAGTCCATCTCTTCTCAGAGTGCACTGAAGAAGAAATTGCTGCATATGTCTAAGAGTTAACACAGATGTAGTAGAGTTTGGTATCATTTGACTCAGTCAGCTAAATTAACTGCAATTTTTACTTCCCCAAGCCAATTGCATTCTGTGCATTTTACCAGTTCTGGCTGAATAGAATTTAGTGGGTGCGATCAAACTGGAAAGCTTTAATAATATTACATGTAAAATGCCTGTGAAAATATAGTCATTAATGATGGAAATTTTCACTATGCATAGCAGTAGTTGTCTTGTGTATGTCCAACACAGCACATCTGTTATACAAAGTGGCCTTTAAGATTAGCAGGTACATGTCTTCCTCCTGATCCTTAACATTTGTTAAGGAATTGGAATAGTTGTTTTTGGGTTGTGCAGATGTAACACCTTCATAAGATAAATATTCTGTGTAAATAAATGTAAGTGTGCTGCACACAAAGTAAAAGTTAAAATAGAAGCAGAGAGAGTTGATATCAAGTCAGGCCATTGCTTCATCTAGCTCAGTATTGTTGACTGGCAGTCAGTTTCAGGCAGGAATTTGATCTGCCATACCCGGAGATGCTAGGGATTTAATGTGAGTGTAAAGCATGTGTTCTGTCACTGAGCCTACTGCATCTTGCTGAATTACTGCAGATAATAAGGGAATTTGTACAGCAACGACAGACTGTCAAAATGCATTGGCTCCTTACGTTATGGACATCTGAGTTATGGATGGCACTGGCCCAATAGCACTGGGCCAACAAGAGCCAGAGGTTTTGAGCTATAATTTCTGCTAACGTCCAGACTCCTGGAACCTAAAATACGTAACATAGGGGTCTTACAGCGCAATCCGACTTAACTTTTGTGCTGGTGTAACCAGTGGCGCAGCGAGAATGGGAGGCCCCAGAACGGAAAAGGGATTCAAATCCCCTTTGAATTCCTCTTTTGGAGGGGATTTGAATCCCTTTTCCATCCTGGGGCCTCCCGTTCTCGCTGCGCCGCTGGTTACACCGGCACAAAAGTTAAGTCGGATTGCGCTGTTAGTGTATTTATATAGATTCTAATAGTGTATACTGGTAACAGCATACAAGCTAACTTTGAGGTAAAATGTGTAGCAAAGAACACTATTCCAGAAAAGTGCCAGAGATAGTTTCATCAGTATTGAAAACTTATCAAAATATGTACTGTAAAATTATGTTTGAAATTGTTTCCAAAAATGTTTTTGTAGTTAATGTACTACTTATGACAGATGAATATTTGTATATGAAGGGCTGATTCTACTATTGCTTTCTGTGCAATTGTGGGAAAGGTGGTTTGGTGATCAAAATGTGATGTTTACTATGCAAAATATCTACAACACCCCCCTCCCCCCAGAGGTAGTGCTTTTGTAGTTTGTAGATTTAAATCCAAAGACAGTACCTTTGTATAGCACACAGTTCAGATATTTCTGAGAATGCTACTTGAAAGAAAAATTTTAAAAGTCTAAAGCTGACACACAATATAAACACTTCAATGATGTTTAAAAGTTTATTTTTTTAATAAGGATTTCCTAGAGAATTCTGAAATGTTGTGTAGAACTGTTAGTGTGACATTGCCTATGCACCCCCGCCAGCATTAGCCACAGAAAGGCCCAGCTGAAAGCACTGGACTATGGTAGTCAGGTTCTGTTGCTTTTAATAGGTATTAGCTATGTCTCACCTTTCCTGGATTCTACCTAGACGAGCTGCAGCCAAACACAGTATTCAGTCTCTTCACTCTGTGTTGAATCTTGGCCAAATAATTTAATGATAAAATGCTAAATGGAAACCCATGGGAAAAAATAAATAAATATTCTTTATCACCTGGCTGGAAGAGTGAGAGATTGTTCTAGCTGTCCTCATTTGTATGAGGAGCACGTTCATTTTGTGATTTTACAAGTACATTTAATTTGTTCCTCAGATTTTGCAACTGTATTGTAGAATACCTTATGTTTAGCTCCAATATTATAGTATCTTTTGTATTATTTTTGGTTGTCTGGATAGTCTCCTATACAAGCTGTTGACACATTCAAGTGGAGGACCAACATATACAAGATCAGTTAGCTTAGGGCAGGGGTTCTCAACCAGTAGTACTAGTACCACCAGTGGTACTTCAGCCGACTGCTAGTGGTACTTGGACCGCCGGACCCCCGCTCTGGTGACACGCTTTCGGCTGCACGTTTTTGCTCCTGAGAGGCTCCTGTCTTTGGCCAAGCTTCTCAGGAATGCTGAGAAGGGCCCTTCCATCTGGCCAGAACCTCCTACCTGCATTTTCTGGTCTCTGAAAACCCAGAAGTAACTGACGATGATGTCATTGCCAGTCACTTCCGGTGGTACACAGCAGGAGAGTGGTGCCGGAGGTGGTACTCAGCTGTGAAGGAGTTGAGAACCCCTGGTTTAGGGCATTTCACACACTGCACAATACAAATGGCAGGATGTCTGGCTCAGTTGGTAGAGCGACCGTCTCATATATGCCTGAAAATCTGAAGGAGAGCAGTTCAAGGCGGCTGAAGTATCAGTTGAACAGCTGCTGGCACGCTGAGCTGATAAGCTTGCAGAGCCTCTGTGGGGGATTGGAACTGCAGCTGCACTTGATGAGAATCAAGGTTGCCCTGTCAGCTGAAGTCTGGTGAGTATACCAGCAAGACACCTGGGTATACTCTTCCTCTGTATAGCGAGGCGAACGTGGTGAGGCAAATGCCAGAGAGAGAGAGAGAGCTGGACTGTGAAAGAAACGTCTAGAACGGGTGGGGAACCTTTTTCGTGTCGAGGGCCATTTTAATGTTAGGAATTTTGTTCACGGGCAGGCCATCAGGTTACCCAGAATGTTTTATTTATTTATTTCCCCCCCCCATCGGTCTCCGGAGGCTCTGCGTTCACCGTCCGAGGCTGCTGCCGGCTCCGCGCATCACCTCCGGAGGCCGGGAGGGGGCCTCCACACGTCCTCACCGGCCGCTGGCTCGACCCATTCTGACCAGGCCCTTGTCGGCAATTTTGCACATTACAATATAATGTTCTGATTTTTTGTAGAACCATTCTAGACCATAGGTGGGGAACCTCCGGCCCATGGGCCGGATCCTGCCTCAAGGCCATCTAGTTCAGCCCCGAGAGATTGCCGGGAGGCCGCCCAACCGCCCCCCGAAGGCTCCGCGCGTCCAGAGCCCTTGCCCTCGGGTGTGCAAAAACGCCGGTGACGGCCTCGGGGTGACATGCGGACCCTCCGGGGGGCGGTTGGGCAGCCTCCCGGCAATCTCTCGAGGGGCCGGACCGGATGGCCTTGGGGGCAGGATCCGGCCCGCAGGCCAGAGGTTCCCCACCTATGGTCTAGAATGGTTCTACAAAAAATCAGAACATTATATTGTAAAAACCCCTTGGGGTTTAGAAAGCTTGCCCATGTAAACCGCCTTTGAATTAAAGTCAGAGAAGAAATCCGATGACCAAAGAAAAGGTGGTATATAAATACTGATTTAGTGGTTTATTTATTTATTTAATAACAAGTGCACCAGGGAGCAACCACCAATTCCTGGCTTCCTGATGTGAGCCTGCAACTGTGACATGCATGCCTTGTCACAGGAGTTCTCTCATTCATGGGCAGCACAATCCTGCCTAACCAGTGGGCAGGCCTATCCTCGTTCCAGGCTGATCTCGATCCCCTTCGTCCCCTTCACCTGGTGTACAGATTTCCACCAGAAGAGGAGGCCATGTAAAGGTTGTGCTGGCCTGGAACAAGGATATGGTGGCCGCCGTCCCCCTCCTGGACAGGTCAATAGACCCCCTCCCTCGCCGCCGCTGGCCTCTTGCCGGCAGACCTTATTCTAAAGTCATCTCAAATGTGCTTTACAGCACGTTCACAACGGCTTCTGGCGGCTGGATATTTATGCAGGATTATGCCAATAATATTGTTTTAGTGTGTACAGCATATTCACATCCCAAACCCTTAACACATTAAGCAGAATTATAGCTCCAAGGACATTTTAAAATTGACTTAGCTAAGGGTTACAAGACATTGGTGCGTATTATCACATAAGGCACCATTATGGATGTACCACCCCTGCAGTTATGAATTTGCATGAAGGGTAATTTCAAATGAAATCCCCCCCCCCCCCACGTCTAGAAATACTTATCTGGATGAAATCCTGAGGTGTAAGTAAATACTTGCCATACAAAAGCGCCCGCGGAAAAAGAGCTGGCACAATACGTATCCTTAGAACAAAATTTTAGACTTATGAATGCCTAGAATTCATTACGTTTAAATAAAACTTGAAATCGTGGAAGCTAAGCTGTTCTACTCAGTAGCTAAGAGGGAATATAGTTAGGAGAACAGCACAAAAGATCTGTGCATGAAAAATGGAACAAAAAATTAGAACATTTTATTGTGTGCCTGCTGAGCCAATCCGCTGACATGTTTGAGGAACCCGCCAGGTGTTTTGCCCTCAGAGACTGCCAGGTTTAGTTCTGCCCAGGTTATTAGCCTCATCGCTTCTCGATGTAATTGGCTGGAGTGAGCCCCCCCCCATGGCGATTCACATATGTCTTCACGTGCATGTTATGTCCAGATGAGAATGTGCTTCCCTTGCACTTCCCGGTGTACACGAAGTAGCGCTAACCTGATAGCCAGTTGATGCTTGCACTTGGACTTTTTTGGTGACCACATTTCCCTGGTGAAGGTGTCCGTCGTGTGGGCTCCCTACCCGAAGAGGCTGGCATCCGTAGAATATGGTGCGCTCTGGAAGGTTCAGGCTCACTCTGCTTGACAGTCTCCCCTCCATGAGCCACCACTTGAGATTCAGGACAGCAAGTGACGTGATGGGCCAGTGAACTTGTCTCTCTATTTGGTGGTGATATGGCAGACGTAGACGCTGAAGGGGCTGCATGCGAAAATGGGTTAAGAATGCCCCCCTTCTTCCAGAGAAAGATCAATTCACAAACCAGTGGCAACTGTTCCTGATACTTGGAGATCCAACTCTGGTACTGACTATTGGGGGAGTGTGAAATAGCATGTACTGCTACAAATACCTATGCTGGATTCATTGCCTATAGCAGTAACTCGGCTTCCTTCAACTCTGAAACAGAATACTCAGAACTACAAGACAAAACATTTGTATTTATTGAGAGACTAGAACAACGAGAATGCAGAAATACCAACTACTTCCCATATATATTTCTTCATAACTCTCCCTAAATTAGGAAGAACCATGATTGGCTTCAGAAATATAATAGCAGCATACCTCCCATTTCAGCTGCATGTCAGATCAAACCAACTTTGTTATAAAGACAATTTTTCTTCATTGTCATAGATAGATCAGTTTGTATGCAATACAGTATGCAATACAGAAGAAACATTGTCAGTATGTCAGTTCACGTGAGACATCAATGTAACACCATTACATGGTTGACAGCAAAAGGAAATGGTTTATCTGTATACATCTTTCATGCATGTTGCTGTACGTGGATTGTGACTATTGAAACAATGATTACAATTTGGCCTGTTAGGACTAGCTCCTACTACAAGGGGATAACAGCCACAAGTTCAAGAAGCCTGTATTTCAAATATCATCCGTACAAAATAAATACACCACCCACATGGCAAAAAAATAAAAATAAAATGAAGAGTTAGAGAAAGATAATTAATCAAGATCAAACTATTGTAGATGAAGAAACAAAGCCTTGTTACAAATTGTTTCTTCCAGTTACATTAACTATTACCACTGTATGGAAAGTGTCGAAACACTCCTTCCCTTTTAAAAAGTCGTAAATTGGCAATTCTCTACTGTTATCGTGTAATATCAGCTTAGAGTAAAAAAGATAGATATTCTTTAAAATCCAATGTTCCTTTACGTAGGCAAGAAAATACATCAGTCTAAAAAACCAAGATGTTGCAAATGGGCAGGATGAGGGGTTATTGGCATTTGATTGCATTTTATCAAGAGCCCACAAGATGGAGTTTTGCAAATCCATATTGCAACGTCATCCAACAGAAAATGTAAAAACAAGTTTAAGTTGCATATCGAAAAGAGTACTCAAACCTAATTCAAGTACTGGTTTTGGTTTTCTTTAATAGGCTTGTGGTCTAATTAAAAGGTGCAAAATAAACCACACCCTCACAATTGAAGTCAGAGTCTTCTGAGGTTCATGAAAATGAATGGCTCCATTTTCAATAATAAGTCAATCACGGTCTCAGAGCAATTTATGAACCAAGGACAACTCCGAAGAACAAATTATGCTAAGGCAGCAAGTCCTCTGCACAATTAGGCAGTTTTAACTTCTATTTGCCTCAAATAGGATTTAAGCAGCCTGATGCTGCACAGAATGGCAAACTACTTTTCTGTTCTTTAAAAAAGGACTGGCTTTACTATATAAGACCCAGAACGACTGACAGCAAAATGTGTCTGCTGTTTTCTCAATTCTGATCCTCTGACACCACATCAAGCTTCACAGTTATCATGTTAGTACAAATAAGAGAATTTTATCTTCAAGAGAAAAGAACAGGCTGCTCAAGTCAAAATGTTTTTCCAACAGCTGACTCTAGATTTTGTCCAGTGCATCCCTGATACAAAACAGAAGACAGAACACAATGGCTTCCTCAAGAAGAGATTTGTCCCCAGTATTCTTTGCATAGGCAAGGAAAGAAAACTGGGTGGTGGTTCTTTCCTATTGTTACTTGAGTCCAGACGACGAAAAAAAAAACGCAACACACAAAAAACTGAGCACATTACACCTTGAAAATAATTTCCCTGAAGCGACTCGTATTAGTCAGCATTCAATACATGCGAGACATAATTCTCTGTTGGTAGAAGATAAACAGAGCCAACAATGCAACTGAGTGGATGTCATTAAAAAAAACAAGCAAACAAACACGTGCTTTAGGGGTCAGCAGTGAGTTTGGGCACACTGTGCGGCTAGTGTCCAACTACATCCCCATTTCTGTAACTCTCTTTCGCTGCAGATCTCCTAGGAATGAAACGATAGTGTAACTGTTCATCCCGAAACTCAAATTCATTGGTAATATGCTGGACGATGCCTCCTTTCACCAGCCTGTCTCCATAGGCCACTGCTCCCCCACGGTCTAAGGCAAGGCCAACTTCGATGAGCCAGTTCACCAGGTCGCAGCCAAAGAAGACTCCCGTTGCAGTCTTTGCACCACACCTGTATGTCAAAGGAATGATTCACCCATATGTTCTCTAAATCTCGCACCACCACTGTTTGATGGGTGAAGGCAAGGAAAGAAATAGGGGGAAACAAGGAAAGACAGCATGATAGTTAAAAGCATGTTAAAAAAGGACCGATTAGCCATATGTATATTAAAGCTTTTTTGCAAACATGATTACCTTTTTGCATACATCACAATAAAAAGGCATATGCAAGTCTACTAAAGCGAGGACATACACAAAATCACACTGTGTTATATGAATTAGTATAGAATGGCCAAGCAGCGACCCCACATTCATCATCACAGATCTGGATTAAGAGCTCCACTCAACACAAACATGCACAGGAGGAATGGGAAAAATTTAATGTACCACCACTTGTTATTAATCTCATGACTTATAACCTGCACAAAAGAGCAGATGAGGGGATATGGTCCAAGAACAGGTTTTACACTTCAGACTGTAAGTGGAGGACTGCATGCAAGAATTGTCCCTTCAATTAAAAAAAAAAAGTTATCTGCACATATCAGAGAACAATTCTAGCCTTTGAAGTCCCACATGTGGTAATGTACATGAAGTGCACTGAATACTTACAGATGCTATAAAAATAGCAAATATGCATATTTAATATGGGCAGTTTTTCTTTAATGGGAAAGTACTCAGTCTGAAGTGTTACAGTCCAAGAACAAGTTTACCACCTTCTCTGCTCTTGTGTATCTAAAGTGGACAGTCCTGGGTCAGTTTTGGCCACCTCGTCTGTCATTTGGGTAAACACATTCTGAGAGTCCTAAAAATTGTTATCAAGTGGTAATTGATCAGTGTGCCATGATCCTGAGCACGCACCACCATAAAGCAATATTACTGTCGCTACGCTCCCCACCCCCCATCCCCACCCAAAGAAGCTGTAATTTCTAATACTCACTCACTAGCACAACTTCTGAAGCAATGTTCTCTTTTTCAATGGAGGGTTGATTTAAACACTAAGGCCCCTCTGTCGAGGCTGCCAAACAGCTCTTCCTGTTGCAACGCTCCATGCAGCATGCATGGAATTTAAAAGCTCTTTAGCATGCAAGCTGGCATTATATATCTGGCAGTGCCACACAAGATGTGGCACAACTATATATAATGAATTTTTAAACATTCCACCCACCATGTGATTTTCCATGGACTTTTTGGCAGTTTCTTTTTGGCAGTTTTGTGGGGACTCGACACAAATGTAATGTGGCAAGACTGACTGACTGACTAGCTGCCTTTTAGAGCAGCTATGTAACTGTTCTTCAAATATAAAAACTGAGTACTCCTAATCCCTGCAGGAGAACAGTAATTAAGCTTGCCTAGTCCCCTAAATTTGTATTAATATGACATTTGAAAAAAAATCAAATTCTATTTTCTCTGATATGGTGATAGACAACCCCATAGCAGTGGAAGGATCATTCCAAAGTTTACCTGTGGTAGTGAGCGTCTCTGCTTATCTAAACTCTCATGCAAAGCAAGTTTCTAGACTTGGAGCAAGCCAAGATGAACTACTACACAAGACAGCAAACTACCACCAAGGAGCTTCTCAGCATTTTAATTAAAAATAAGCAGCAAGATAGAGCAAATATTAATTTGGAGAAAAGAAGAGAAGCAAAGCCAGTGAACAAAATGCTAAGACAACAAACAGAAGGAAACTGAGAAAAGAGAAAACATTAGAAAAAAACACATAAATGAGAAGAGGGACAAGGGAATGCATACATTTTATCATAATGTAAAAACATAGGGCTATTGCGACTCACATATTACACACAAAACTATTCAATTTCAAAACCAACAGTTCAGAACAAAGGCATCAAAACGTGGAAATATTTCCACGTGCCCAATGGAAATATGTCTTTTGGTTTGTTTTTAAATTTGATTTAAATATCACAAAGTTCAGTAACACTTCAGTCTTTAAAAAGTTATGCTAAATCACAGTGAAGTCTCACTGAACTGCTCAGAACAATTCACAACCAAAACAGAATCATATAAAAAATAAATTTACTATCCCATCTAATGTCAACAACATCCATTCAATTCTACTTCCATCTTGGTGACCTGTGTGTGTAAAATTCTCATTCACGTAATCTGAAAGCTTTTCTAAATAGAGCAATAATTTAAAACGGCGATCTTCAACCTTTACCCGAAAGCAAAAGTCACTGCAAGTCTTTGCAACTCTGCAGTGCCAGCGGCAATGGCACTTCTGGTTTCATGCCGCTGCCTAAGTAAAAAAAGGGGAGTTTTGGACTTACCTGCCTACTGTGGTGGTGAGAACCCAGGTTGTGTGGCATCTCCAGTAACCGCTGCCGATGGGTAAGTCCAACCCCCCTTTTTACTTAGGCAGCGGCGACATGAACTCGGCAGTGACGTCGCCACCATCCTGACATCAGTGCCGAGTCACCACTCCTTAAGGTGAAAGAGGTCTGCCACAGGGTCATGACCCCAAGGTTGAAGATCACTGGTTTAAATGGGGTGATGGTGGCACCTGGCCTAGATGCCTTTAAAAGGGGTTTGTACAGATTCATGAAGGAAAAGACCATCACAGGTTACAAGCCATAAGCAACCTCCTGGCTTTAAAAGTAGGTTTTCTCTGTGCCAGGTGCAGGGGAGTGGCAGCAGGAAACAGGTTATCTTGTTGGCTGTGTGCTCCCTGAGGCATCTGGTGGGGCCACTGTGTGATACAGGAAGCTGGACTAGATGGGCCTTTGGCCTGATCCAGCAGGGCTCGTCTTATGTTCTTATGTAAAATTTAAAAAAGGAAAAACCATCAAGATTCATTGTTTCCTTTTAGTGCTCAAAGAAACTTGGCAGTTTCAATGATATGGAGCCTCGCTCGCTATGTGTAAGAAAACATGACAGACACAGACTGAAGATTTGGGATTCCAGGTATGGAATAACCTTGAGATCACCAAACCTTCCACGAGTAGCATTGCTAAAAACTTCAACATACATACAGGACTTGAGTTCAGAGGTACTTGGTTTCATGCAATTCTTGATAAGAATCAAGCCAAAGCATTCTCTCTTCTTCCATTGCTACTTTTCCTGATCAATAGCACCAGCTGTTGCCATTTAATCCTTGCAGTTCAGATATTTTAAGGAAAAATACATTGCTTTGAAACTTTGCTTAACTAAATTTGCTTTAAATTATGGATATGATTTCAGGATTATATTACATGTAGCTTCTTACATAAATCTGAAAGAAGAGCCCTGAAAATGGTTTTCCACCATTTTGGTTTTAACACTGAAAACAACTTAGTTAAGAAAAAGTAAAACACAAAACACACCAGAAAAAAGTCTGGTTCTCCAGTAGCGTTGCTAGGCTGGGGCCATGGGGTGGGTGGGTGCTGTGCTCCAGGTGCCAACCGCGGTCTCCTTGTGAGAAGCTGCATTGGCTGTGGAGGCCGTTTGGGCTCGTGAGAATGGCCCTCCTGTAAGGCTCCAAATTGAGTCTTTCTGTGAGCAACATTGTGATGCAGGGGCAGGGCGAGGACACGAAACGCGTCATCACCCCGTCCGTGGCCCCCCTCCAGCAGTGCCATTGTGGTTCTCTCTTTTCTATTTAGTGTTATTTGAAAGCATTGGCTGCTACAAAACACACTTGCAGATTATCAAGATATTCAGTAGGAACACATCACTAATGCTCAGTTCAAGCATAAGGACAGCATAAAAGAACCTTTGCACTGATATACAGACTCACCTTCTGTTTTGGACAATGCTTCTGACGCACATTTCTTTGTGGTAATGAACAAACTGGTGGCATGTCATCCGGATGTCCTCTGGTACAGGGGAGTCTCTACTTCCCTCCGTTTCTCTACTACCCCAAAGGAACTCAAACCTGTGGGAAAACCAAATTTTGAAGAAAAAAAAACCCACACCACCGCCATCTGTAAAGACAGGCAAAACATTACTCTAAATACGTCTATCGGTGGTGTTGTGTACAGATGAGCTGTTGCGTCAGGACTTTGAGATAATTGTTTCTTAGACTTTAAATAACTTTTTAGCTGAGAACTTATGTATGGGATAGAGAGGGGAGAAGTTTTAACTCAGTGGGAGAACACACCCTTCGAACCAGGTGCCTTCTGTGTGCAATTCCAGTATCTCCAGGTAAGACAGAGAAAAAATCATGGTTGAAAACTTGCAGAACTGCTGCCAGTAGCGTTGACAATACTGAGCTCAATGGATGGACCAATGGTCTGACTTAGAACAAGGCAACCTCCAAATGTTTCCTAAGAGAATGATGAGGAAGAGAATGATGTGGAACCTCCTAAGAGAATGATGTGGAACCATGGCTCCTGGATTCAAGTATTGTATATTTGAGCCAATTCACACGCATGTTCAACCCTTTGATAACTATATCATGTTATATAATTCCATAGTTATTAAGGGGCTGAATATGCATGGATGCAAATGATGTGACTTGTATCTGTGAATGGACCATCACAAGATTTTCACATCATATCAACACTGTATTCCCTCCCTCCAATAGTGTCAGTTCACACATTTAGCTATGAGTCATCAAATGAAGACAAATTTAGTGGTGAATAGCATGTATGGGTCTATTAAAGCTACAAGGCAGCTTTATGAATTTTTACAAACTAATTTTCAGACAATTTCTTCTTAGCTAGTGATCCACTGTGGAGAAATCACATTTTCTTTGTACTCAGAGCAGTACTGGATTGTTAGGAAATAGCAGTTACCACCCCACAGCCACCAAAACAGCTCTTCTTTGTAGTCAAGAGTGCAGTGCAAGCGTACTTATTGGCACCACTCGTATGACACCACTAATGATCAAGAAAACACATTACCTTTCTCCTAAAGCTGGCAACAACCACTTTGCTTTTTTAAACACAGTTTGTTCTTTTTACATTTAAAGGCTGAATGTTCTCTACTATATCATTGCAGAGAAAAACTGCTCATATAGGCTTGTAAACTAATGAATTACCATATTCTTCTATTTGGCAATACTTTTTCCCCCTTGTTGCATTTTGTCCCGTGAGTGCTTCATTTCTGGGATTGAACATCTCTACCAACTAAATTAAAGGCATACATATTTGCTGGTGCTGCATCTAGCCACTGTGAATTCCCTAATAAGAATACAATGTTCTCTTATCTAAAGATGCCCTAAGACGGCAAGGACTTCCTATTTCTGTGCTGTAGTTAGCATTCATACACATCACAAGAAACCAAACTTTCTTAGCATCCAAACTGCTTGCTTCAATGCTATCTTTACATCGCCCCTAAAATTGGTTTTCTAAAATGAAGTTCACATTGGGTAGCTTTGGGCAAATCATCTAATCCTCACCTATCCCAGAGGATTAATGTGAGAGTAAAGAGACTATGCAGTGGAGAGTTTTCTAAACACAAATGTTGAATCACAATTATAACTACGAATAAACCAATAATGGACTATGATCACAGTGCTTACATATTCAAGCCTATGAAATTCAGAGCGCATCTGACTCTTCTTCCGGGCGGTGGACCTAGTGATCTGCTGCCCGGAATAGCCCAAAGTAGCCGCAAACATGCTGAAAAGCACATTTGCGGACTACTTTAGAGCAGGGCAGGCCGGTGCAAGGCCAGTCTGCCCTGCTCCGCCGGCCGAGGACTCGGGCTGCTGCCAAACCCAGGTAAGTCCGGATCAGGTGGACGGCTCGGGCGGGCGGGCGGGGAGGGACGGCGGAGCCGGGAGGGCGGCCATAGGCCTAGCCGTCCCGGGCAGGGGCGGGGACATGGAGTCTCCCCCAACCCAGTCTCCACTGGGCTCTGGAAGGCAGCTGGGCCGTTACACGGCTGCCTCCGACTTCTGCCAGCAAAATAGCTGGTGGAAATCTGAGGAGGCCTATCAGCCACAGCTGCCGTTACACTTGGGGAAGGGGACGAGTGTCCCCTTTCTCGAGTAGACTTTCCGCTGCGGGCTGCCTGCTGCAGGCAGCCCACGGCGGAGCTCTGGATCGAGCGGACGGCCTCAGCCGGCTGCCTGATCTTTAAGTTAGATTGGGCTGCCCGTTACACTGATGTTATACAATTGTGTGCGAGAGTAAAGTTTCAAAATTTGCTAAGAACTGCTTTGGCTGATTAACTGATGATAATGATAAAAATAATATGGAATGATGCTCACACAAAGGGGTCATTCTGGTCCCCCAATACAATGCAGGCCCCCTTCCCGCTAATTATGAGGTTCAGGGACCCTCTGAGACAACAAGGGATAATGACACAAGTGGGGGTTGCAGTGGCATGAAAAAAATCAGCAGAAATTGCTTGAGGTCATATCTTAGTATAGCACCTGCTTTGTATGCAGAAAATCCCAGGGTCAATCCCTGGCATCTCCATAAAGGGCAGTGAAAGAACCCCGTCTGAAACCCTGGAGAGATGATGCTGACAATAGCTAGATGATTAGGCAGCTTGATAAAGGCAGCTTCCTATGTTAAGCCTGGACCCAAAAAAGGGCCTGGAGCAGAGGACAGGGCTGAAAGAAATGATGCTGGCAGGGTTTAAAATCTTAATAGACAAAAAGCATTTTAACATTTATTTATACTCATGTTTAAAATTACCTCCGTTTGAATGGAATAATTATTAAATGTTTGTCTAAACCAAAAATTCCAAAAGATATGAATCCCTGAAAAAGAGAAAAAAAAGGTGATCAGCAGCGCATAAGCATTCCAGGAATAAGCTAATTTTGGAGACAGACAAGTCATAATGATCTATTCTATTGATTAGAAAGCAAGGAGAGAACCAACTGTTTAAAAAAAATCTGTATACACTTAATAGACACTTAATAGACATAAGCTGTGAAGGATTCCAAGGACATAAGTGATTAAACCTACGGAAACGGGAGACTTACTATCA
This sequence comes from Plestiodon gilberti rubricaudatus, assembly GCA_026170595.1. Taxonomy (NCBI): domain Eukaryota; kingdom Metazoa; phylum Chordata; class Lepidosauria; order Squamata; family Scincidae; genus Plestiodon; species Plestiodon gilberti. Next base: position 174,059,942 of record JANXHW010000001.1, on the reverse strand, counting down.
ATTCTCAGCAAAGTTTTTGCAATCTCAAAACCAAAAGAGTTCCTTCCCTCTTAATTCCCTTGCTTTTGTATGTTATGTACTCCTGACATACAAGTAATCCTGTATCATGCGTCTCCTAATATTGTATGGGGCCTAGAGAAATGATTGGGGTGGTATAGATAATAACTGGAGACCTACAGATAATAACTGGAGATTTTGCAGTTGGCATGGGGTATTGGGAGAATATCAGGGAAGTCAAAGGTTCAGAATCAATTCCAATTAACAAAAGATTTTAAAAGGCAACAACAAATAATTTTACAGAAATATTAATTAGTCCGATAACAGAAAGGATACCTCAGAGAGAGAAAGATACTGCAGATAACATAAAAAGAGAGCTGAACTCCTGAACTATTTTATTTCAGTTTGTATCCCCAAAATATGAAGGCAGGAATTACTATGATGAATATACTGCTTTTCAACAAAATGTAGCTCACAAAGCGGTTTACATAGCAAAACAGATAAATGGCTCCCTGTCCCCAGTTACAAGAAGAAGGGAAGATCAGGTAGCTCAACATCCAAGAAGCAGGTTAATGGATAGCAAGTCAAGTCAGTTCTGTGGGCTCTGATTACATTCATTTGAAGATGCTGAAATGTCTCACAACATCCAGGTGAAACACCTATATCTACTGACAGAGAAACGTGTCCCCCCCACCCAAAAAGTCAGGTACAGTAGCTAAAAATCCAGTGAAGTTTGTCAGTGTACATTAACAAGAATTAGGATACTTTCATCACCAAATTCACAATAAGCACAGGGGCAAAGTCAAATCCCCCTCCATACACATCCTGATCCTGAGTATGATTATTTGCACGTCTTACAGGACTCACTTCCAAGTAAGCGTGCAAAGAATTGCAGAATTGGTTTTCAGAGTCAACATGGTATGTGACTGTTTTTCTGAAAAAACTTTGTATGCTGCCTTGGGCAGTTGCCTCGGCAAGAAAAAGGCAGGGTATACATTTTTTTAAATAAACTAACAACCACGAATTAGTACCTGACCAAAATTAAATACAGCACAGAAGAACTGCAGTTCCACGTAAAGTATTCCAGGTTCTTGGTTGAACAGCCACCACAAACAACTGGATAGATTCTGTGACGGGGGGAAATAAGAAAAAAATAGAATCAATATATTTTAATCTCTCTTGTATTATATCATGACTTTTATTATAATCCACTTTGGAGCTTGCCATGAGGTGGAATTTGTTTAACAAATTAAAAGAAAATACTTGGGCTTGGATCCTAAGGTTCTCTTTCTCCAGAGGAAACTCCTTTCTTCAGAAGAAGGAAACCTTAGGATCAAATCCAGTATCTTCCAATAGAAGACTACAAGTTCAGCAGTGGGCCTTTTTGCTAACTGTCTAAAGTTAGTAAGCCAAACTACATACAGTACTTATAACTCTCAGCCAGAACTCCATCAAACTCAAGAATTCTGGTTTCAGCTTATGCAGCCACACAGACTACAACGGAACTGCTAAGCTTAACAGTCAGAATTCTCTGGCATACCTATATGATGGACTGACTGTAAGTCTCAACAGCTCAATCCTACTAGGGGTTATATGCCACCATATAAATGCTTATGATGGGGACATAACAACTATAGATACAACAGGAAAAAGTATTCAATGGCCTCATCACTGCACCTCAACAGATAGATCAGTGCTGGAAACTGCCCCCAATTACTACCGGTATATGCAAGATACTAGCACTGCATGAAACTGTTAACACAGCACAGCAGTAGGTGGGCAAAGGACAAGTGAGGCTGGGGGCAACTCACTGACAGAAGTCTACATACATTTTGAACACTCTGTGTGTGGATGGATGGATAGATGGTGTCCAAATGTACCATATACTGTATGGTATAGAGAAAGCTACCACAAGGCATATCCAATACATTGTAAAGGAAGAACCTGTCCTTTTTGTGTGTTTACTAAGTACCTAATGAATCCAACAGAAATCGTCTATGTCAGTTCCATGACTTGTCCAACAAAACTTGCCTATTCATACAGGACATCAAGCTTTCTACTGGAATTTTCACAAAGAGTAAATTACACACATTTATGCTATCATTGGAAAATTATTGCTATTATTATTGAAATACATTATTTCCCCGGCTCCACAATAGCACTGTCATATTGTACATATTGCACAATAGTACATATCGAAAAGATAGTCAATATCAGCAAAATGAAATATTTACAGCAAAGAGGCCCACAACAAGAAGCAAGCAGAGCAGCACATGTCTAGCCAGCTGTTTGTCTCCAGTTTGCAGAAGCTGCTCTTCCTGGGCCAATATACAGGTCTGAGAACTGCACGGACTTACACACCGATTTGCTGAAAAACATTAAGTGTGACACATGTACTTAGGATTTTTGTTTGTACCATTCTGTTCAATAATGTGTACAATACATGCAACACAGATTCATATAATGTTAATGCAGCTCTTCGCAACCAGTCAGAGAACAGAAGGAACGTGAGAAGATGAAGTTTTACCAGTAGGAGTCAAGCAATATTAAATCACAGTCTCTAGACAGACTGCCCCACTTGCACGAGGGGGACACTGAATTTTTAAATGCTTCCTTATATAAAGAACATCCTACCCTTCAAAACAGGCATGTAACTAAGCGGTATATAAAAATAATAAATAATAAGGGCTTTAGTTTCTTACAGACATGCTACTCTTCTACATACATATACTGTATTGAAGCATTCACACAACGACCCTCTCCCCCAAATGTGTAACCAAAAATGGTACTGCCCAACTAGGGCTGCACTCAGGGGTCTGTCTGAGATAACATAGCTTGACTAATTGCATCAAACCTTTACTGAAGAATTCTCTCTTGCCCTCCCTGGTGAGTCAGTGATTCTCTTTAAAACACCTTATTTAAAATATTTCCATCTCACCTTTCAGATTTACAAAACTTTCCATGGTGGTGCAAACATCTGTTCCTTACAAAATGTTTTGTACTCTGGTACTGATACAGTCAGAGGGGGCACATGTGCGTGAGGGCCAGACTACACATGACAACAACATGTGTCAGTTTGTAGTTGCAGGCTTGTTTACTCATGTGCAGCAGCTGTGCGATGCTGCAGCACAAAGGTAGAGAGTATTTTAGTCTCCACCCCGACACTGTTTTCCTGCTGAAAACCACTTCTAAAATGGCATTATAGGGTTAAAAATTTCCACTGTAGCAAATGCCACTTTTAAAGGGTTAAACTGCCATTGTAGAGGTGATTCTCAGCAGAAAAGCCATGCAGAGGTAAAGAGTAAGATATCCTCTACTTCTGAGCTGTGGTCCTAATCCAGACTGCAGCCCCACACAACTGCTATTCACAACAAGCCTACAACTACACACCAGAAAAGGATCCAACTCCCATGCCTGTACAGTATTTTAAAAGGGGAATACAGTACCACAAATTTCAAACACATACACACCTTTCATATCTTAGGAGGTGGTACACTTTTTTATTCTGATACTTGCACAAAATGTTTCAACTTAAGCACAGTGGCAGGGTAGATCTTCATTTCTGCTACATAGCTAAATAACTCTAAATTAAAGGTAAAGGTATCCCCTGACAATTAAGTCCAGTCGTGTCCGACTCTAGGGTGAGGTGCTCATCTCCATTTCAAAGCCAAAGAGCCAGCGTTGTCCGAAGACGCCTCCGTGGTCATGTGGCCGGCATGACTCTCCTTGCCGCAGCGCGTAGCATGCAGCTGGAACACAGAGCACTGTTTACCTTCCCGCAAGCGGTACCTATTTATCTACTTGCATTGACATGCTTTGGAACTGCTAGGTTGGCAGGAGCTAGCCAAGCAACGAGCGCTCACCCCGTCGCGGGAATCGAACTGCCGACCTTTCGATCGACAGCTTATGGTTCAGCGGCCTGCACAATTTGTGACTCATCCGTTCAAATGCAAGTACACAATCTGAATGCACCAACAAAGTATGGCAAAGAGCCTTCTTGGTTGTGGCCTCTGCTGGTGGTATTCTCTCCCCAAGAAGCTCACATGGCACCTAAATTATTGTCCTTCAAGCAAGGGGTTATTTATTCCCTGAAGCCTTTTAACTGTTTTTATTGCAATGCTTGACAAATGTTGTGCATCTGGGATCCAGATAAATTTTGCCTCCTGCTTTATTTTTGCATTATCAGCTAATGAACAAACAAACAAACAGTGCCAGTCCTGATTAAGCTATTCAAAAGTATCAGGAATAAAGGCCCGTAGCCATGATGAAGCAGTTTTCTGTCTTCTCTCCCTCTGCCTATTGCCCCCTGCAATGGCAGACAACCCACAACCTCTCCCCTGCCCCGCATTCACCTGCTGAGCAAGGCTGTTGCAGACAACAGCAGAAAAGAAGGCACTAGGACCTCAGGAGGCTTAGTCTGAACGTCATCTGTGCACCCAGGGTCAATAGAAATTTGAGAGGAAAAGCAGACAAGAGGGGGGAATTGAAACAAAAAAACAACACCAAACCTATTCACACCCACAGGCTGGAGGAGCTCAGTTGCCTTTCACCTCCAAAGAAGCTGCGGCTTTTCGCTACAATGAGTCTTCCTTCCACCACCCACTGGTGGAAGCATCTCCAGCTTAAGCTGCCCTGCTGGTGCGCTGGCTGATGTGGTGACATCCAGAAAAAGGGGTGGATAAGCAGAGTTGCAAGAGGGAGAAAGAGATGCACACCAGGAAATTCAAATAGCTGTCTTCTGTGTTCCTGGTGGTGTTTCTTATAGCAGTTCATCCTGGCCACGTGTGCTTCTGCCAGTCAGCTGAACGCCAGGGATGTTTTCAATTATCTCCCGCACAGCTGACTCATTACTGCAGTTGAATACGAGGCTTTCTCCATCCTTAGGTAGTTGGTTGATAGCTTTTGCTAGCTAACATCATCCCACTACATGAGGGCTATGCTTGAAAATGCTTGTGACAGACGAGCGAAATGTTGCATTGTTATGACGGTTTTTAATTTCTAAATGTATTATTTTAAGTGTGGACATGTGTATGTTTTTAATAATTCATATTTTAAACTTACAATTTTTGTTGCATTTAGTTTCCTTGTTTTTTTATTAATACCATTTTAAACTTTTTTGCCATGGCTCTACACCCGTTTTTTCCAGTAAATTCAAGAATTATTGCGCCATGAAAACCTTAAAAGAACTTCTCTCTATCCCAGATGTGGTCTGGGAAACCACAGAACTGTTTTGATAACAACTGTGCCTTCTATAAAGAGTGGTCAATAGCTTGCCGGGTGGCCAGACAAGAATCCTTCCTGTACCAGCACTAGCAGCGGCACTGAACAAACCATGGCTGCTTTTTTCTTCATCCAGAAAATGACCTTGTTGGGAGAGGGGAACTATTGCCTAAGCGCCACAAGGAAAATTCTAGCCACCAAGACGGCCTGGTGCCTGGAGTTTGTTGAACCCTCTTTAAAGAATATGCAAAGCGCCACACAATAAAATAGTAAAGCAGCCTTTAAAAAGCCTCCTGTTTTTGATTCCTGCCAGGGACTTTAAAAACAGGGAGAATCTCAAGCATAGCAAGCGATAATATATAACTGGTGGGCTCTGTTTGGCCTGGTGAATCACAGTCTGTGCATATCTGCCTTAAATGGATAATCCAAGTATCATGTAGCCTGTATCTACATCTAAAATCACAATCCTCCATATTATAACCAACACACATACAAATTATGGTTTCAGCTGCTCGCGTCAAGAAGGAAAGACATATTTTGATAGAGACAACTGTTTGTTCCTATTTAATATGGCAAAACAAGCCATTGCTACACAATTTATAACTTCACACATGCAAAGCACAGTGGAGGTTACCATTAGGCAAGTCTGGCATATAAGAGAGTATTTAAATTGTTCTCTAAAACATGATTTAATGTTTTAAGACTGTTTAATGTGCTAAGACTGATTTCCAGTGGGGGAAGTAACATGTCTATATGTCTGCTATATTTTCTTCCTCCTTCCCTAATCTAGAGAACACAAACTAAAATGCACAGTTGTCTTATTTTTAAAATTTCAGGTCACAGAAAGCTTTAAAAAGATCTTGGTACCTACCACTAGATGGCAGCAGGACGTTATGAAATACCCACATAGGGCATTTGCCACAGCAGTTCACTCATCCTTTTGGCTTTTTCAATCCTAGGAGCATAATCCCTGCTAATATAGAGGAGGAGTGGTTTGAGAGGATTGTATTTCCTCTCCCTGACTATTTGACCAAAGAGATAAATATTTCTGGCCAATCATTAGATGTTTTGTAGAATAGGCTGCCTTACTTGTCAAACAGGTGAAACATCTCTTTTCTCCCTGCTGTTGCTTCCTTCATGGGTTAATTATCTACCACGGAGGTTCTCAACCTGTGGAACGCCTACCGCAGGCTGGTCCCTGTTATCAGCTGCTGCGATCAGCAGCTGATAAGGGGGGGGCGCAAAAATGGGGAAATTGCCGGAGCTAGCTTCCCTTACCTTGAATCCCGGCTGCCTCCATCTTGAATGTCGCGAAAATCTCGCGAGATTCAAGATGGTGGCGGCCAAATTTCATAAGGGCACATGAGGCAGTGCTGTAGCTTTACCCTCCGGGTTGCAGCGCGAGCGGGAAAACCCGCCCAGCCGCACTGCAGCCCGGGCAAAACGGGCTTTTCGCTGGAGGGGTGCACTCTCGTGGGTGGGGGTGCATTTGTTTTGGGGGTCCAGAGGTATGCGGACTTTGGGGACCCACGTAGGGGGTATGCAGGCTCCCAAAGGTTGAGAAACCCTGATCTACCACTCCAGTAAGTGTCTAAATACACTATACTCACAAATCATTGCTTTATAAGCAAGTCTGAGGCTCAGTTCAAGACTTCTGCATTTCAATATCCCCACAAGATAGGAGAGAAAACAACGATGTCCACAAACTCCTCCAGCTATAATAGGAGGACAAAGACTGATTGATACTATGTCCTTCCTGCTATCCCAAAATTAGGAGATCTTTATCCTTAAGGCACTAAAGAAATACAAATACTTTTTTTGCCATTGAAAATGGGAGGATGTGACCATCTCCTCACCCTCAATTTCTGCTGTCCAAATCACTCTGGATTAGCTTGGACTGACTGGAAATTAAACTCGACCCAACTGATTCTGCCACCCTATCTCCAAATAATTACACAAGAGTCTCGTTGGAGAACATGAACTGGAAAGAGCAAAGAACACACACTGATTGAAAGAAGACAGAGACATGCATCTTGTGATCCCTCAGTCAACCACAGTATCTAGGAGGGATAAAGGTCAATTACTATAATTTGGGCAACATACTCCCACTGCTAACACATATCTCTTAGTGAAAGATGTTTGGTAACCTACAATTAAAACAGTTGCAGTACTTGCCAATTGGAATATCATACCAAATTACAGGAGTCCTTTACCTGTCTCAATGGAGGGAGGGCAGTTAACACTGGCACCAATAGGAGATGGTGGCTCTCCTTCAGAGTAGCACAACTCTCCATTCGGCTTCTCGCATGCACAGCATTCTATGGGGGGAAAAAACAGAACACGAGATCCTTGCAGAGTGCTGTGATATTAAGACAGGACGGCTCTCCTTTAAGAGAAAACTGACAACGGCCTGATTCAGATGATCTACAAAACTGTCCTTTGATGGACTATGAACAAGTCTGCGATTACCCTCTTGCATGGTTAGTGGAATCTAAAAGGTCCTAGTTTAAGCCACCATATCCTGTGACATCTGAACAAGGGAGCTGTGGTTCAGGGAATTCCAATAGACCAGGATCTCCCATTAGAATCTAAACGTGGCTTTCTAGTCATAGGGAACTGTGATTTAAGAAACCAGGAGGTATTAAATGCAGCTGGACACATGAGAAGAGGGAGAGAGCAAAGGAGAGCAAACATGAGCTTATCCAGTTTGCTCATGGCTGTCTGAACTGGCCATAGCTCTTGGGTACATACTTTATGCACACATTTGTAAGTTCACAACTTCCTTTGTGCAAACACTGGTACATTTGTGCAAACACTGGTACTCTTGAAAATTCCTGTCTCCCAATTCAAGAGAGCTTCCACAATTCTATTCTGTGACTGACACCAAATTTTAGACTTGCATCCCTAGTTGCCATGATCGCTCCCACCTCCATTCAAGGACTCTACTTCATGTCAAGCACAGAAAGACTGACTAATCTGCATGCTTTGTGTGTGTTATTTCTGTTGGGGAAAAATAAAAATGCTTTCCTAATCCAAAAGGTTTATGCAGTTATTCACGACTATACCTCTTTCTATGGAACAGCCAGTCAATGTACGAGAAGTACTTGCTGAAGATCTGCTTTGCTCATTCACTTCCCTTTCCGACTCCTCCATTCTACTGTGTTGAGAATTTTGGTTCAATGCCTCATAGTTGGCCTCTACACCAGATCTATTCATACACATGAGTGAGACACCTGACATCAATATACTGATGAATACAATGACTGCTGTGATAATCATCTGCCAAAAGGAAGAGAGAAGCAGGAGTCAAATACATCCCTTTGACATCTGAAAACACCCCACACCTGATAATTTAGCATCACTGTTTCACTAGGACATTGAGCAAAACAAATACTACTGCTTATTAATTAATGCCTTCTATGTCAGAAAAATAATCATTATACACTGTACTCTTCAACAAAGCTTTCTTAATATTTTGGAAAGGAAGACAGTCATGTTAATGCCCCCATTTCTTGAAAATTGCATTTATTTTCCCCATCATTGTGCATGCAAGATCATAAAGAGGAAGAGAAAACAGAGTTCACGAATAGTTGCCTTCACAAATAGTTCACAGTTACTGGAAAGGCAACTATCAAAGTTTGAAAGAGGGATAATACTCATACCTGATGTTTTCCATAAAAAAATGCAGAGTCAATGATATCACTACTTCGCTGACCTGCGATGAGCAGGATTCCAACAAGAATTGCTGGGATGCTGCAACAAAGAAACACAAGATGAATCATACAAATTAATTAAAGACTTCCTTTATAGCTCAGTAATGAAACTCTGCAAACTTACCCCCAACCAGCTATAACAATAAATCCAACAGGGATCTTTATGGCTTCTCTTTTTTTCAAAAGCAGCAGAGAAAGAGATAAGAGACCTGGGCGCAGACAGGGGGAAAGAAAAAGAACCAACAGAAAACTTGGTTTATTATTTTCAGGAAGCAGACATTTTCTCAAAGCGCGATGCCCGTCTCCCACCCAAACAAGACTATACAAGAAGCTTGCCGGTGGAGTACAAGAGAAATAGGGATACATTGAAGGAACAATGCCACGTCTTTTGATATCAGCGGCAAATTTAGCTGATTCAGCCGATTTAGCTGATACAAATTTAGCCGGTGGACGAAATGCAAGCAGATCTCAGAGGTGGTGTAGCATAGTTGCCAAGAGAATGAGCTATGATCTAGATCAGTGGTTCTCAAACTGGTGGGTCATGACCCACCAGGAGAACTGGATGCAGTCACTACACCCTTAAGGGGGGCGGGTGACGACATGCAGTGACTTCGGTGACGTCCTGCCGCCGCTGGGACAAAAAGGATATTTTTAATTACCAGGGGTCGTGCCTCTCCTCCAGAGGGTGCAGAGGGTGCAGGGGCGCCGTGGCCCCCTCTGTGGGCCTCCCCACGCTTCAGATCGGATCCCTGAAGAAATCAAGACCCACTTCCGGTTTTGGATGAAAACTGGAAGTGGGTCTCAATCGCTTCAGGGAGCCGATCTGAAGCGCAGGGAGGCCTGTAGAGGGGGCTGCAGGCCCCCACCCCCTCCGGAGGGCTAGCACGACTTCTGGTAAGTTAAAAAGAACTTCCGCCGCCATCAGCCTGCCCCCGCAAATGGGCATGGCTTGGCAGAAGAAAAAGAAAAGTGGAAACCTCTATCATAAAGGAGTGGTAATTAAGGAGGAAAAAAATAACCTATTCGATCAACAACGTACACACGTTTGCTATTAGCATTCTGAATGACAAAGTACTCAATTTTATAACCTTTTTAAATAATTTCTAAGCTTTCCACCACCAAGAAAAGCTTACATTTGTCTTAGAGAAAAAAAATAATTTTCTACTTACCTGTCCACAAAAAGGTACTATAAAGTGAACTGTACAGGAATACAAACACAAGAATTTGCATAGTGATACTTCTCTCCTGAATAGCAAAATTCCACATCACCATTCCAATGCAGGCTACAAACTGAAAAGGGAGATGAATGCCATTTTTAGTTTATTTTAGGGAAACGAAAAAAGCAGTATTCTTTAAAAGCATACTTCTTCATCTATGTGCATTTGAAATACAGTATTTATTTCTGCAGCTTGATAAGGACACCTTTTTAAAAGTTTAACAGAATAATCTAGCTAATGAAACAACATGTACTGCAGCTTTGATGAGTTTAAAACTAAAATTAAAATACACTATATGAAAGGCTTTCTCTGGGAAGCACAGAAACACTGCATTTTTAGCACCAGATATTAACCTTACAATGGAAAGAGTGAAATAAAATGCATTGCATCTTATTAATTTCATATATAGTCTGCTTTCTTCCATAGTGGAATTCAAGGTGGCACACATGGGGTTCCAAAGGAGTTTCCCACATAGGCACTGACTGGACCTAGATAAGGATCATGGGCCCTTAGTACAAAACGTTCCTAAGTAATTTCATAACATTTCTACATGAAATCTTGTGAAGATCAAATTATCTATTACTATTCTGTTTTATACTGACCTGGGCAATAAGTAAATTAGTTGTAAGCATGTGTGGGAGTTGCTTGTACTTTTTACTCAAAAGAACAACAGCAAGGGACCAGACCTGAAACACAAATTACAGATGAAATCAGTTTTTCTCCCCTCTCCCAAAACCTATAAAATAGTGGATAGATTTTGCCTTCCCCAAGAAATAGGTTTTAAACAGTCCAATCCTATCTAGCAGGACACGGCAGCACAAATAAGGCGCCCACTGCATCCTGCGCGCAGGAGAGGGCCTGCGGTAAATGGACATTCGTCCCTTTACCCCGAGTCGAGTTCTAGCTGCCCCAATGGGTCTACTCAAATGTGAGCCAGCTATTTTGCTGATGTATATTTGAGAGGCTTGTGTATGGCCCAACAGGCCCGGGAAGGGGGACAGGATATGGCAGAGGCCGCCGCTGCCAATCACTCCCCCTTCCTGACCAACCAATCCCACTCCCCTGAAATGCCCCCAGTGCGGGGGCACAGTCCGTTCCCAGGCAGCACGACCGGGGGGGGGGGCAACTCACCACGATTCGGCAGCGGCTGTTTTGCGCCGCTTTTTTCCGCTGGCCTCAGCGGCAAGCCTCACAGCACCACTGCCAAGGCTTCCGGAGGTCGGGGAGGCGTCACGTCGCAGGGGCATGGCTTCCTGGGGGCATTACCTCGGCCTTCAGCCCCCCTGGGGGCTGCATTGCTACGGCTCTGAACATCCTGTTCCGTCCTCTCTCCGCCGTGGTGTCCATCTGTCCCACGGCACCAATGGAGCGGCGCAGGCATCTCCATTGGCAACGCTTACTCTCTGGGTGCCGCAAACGTGCTTTCCGGCACACTTGCAACACCTTAGACCAGCAAAGCGATCGCTCTGCCGGTCTAAACGTAGGATTGCACTGTTAATCTCAGTGACGTTCAAATTTTCTAGCTTCAGGGAATTTTTTTCACACCAGCTTTCCTGCTAAGGAACCTCCTTGTCATTACTCTTCTTTTCATTGAGGAACCCAAATGTTTTCCAGAACACAGTATGAGACTAACTTTCTCTTAATTATCATTCTCACTTTTAAAGCTAATCATCAAATCTTTGAAAAGTGTTAAGGTTGCTTAATATAGACTGAGAGACCACAAACTCAGGCAGGGTTCACAAGCATTCGTCTATTGCAGTGGTGGCCAACCTTTTTATGACATGTGCCACTTTTAGTTTTTTTGTATCTTGGGCGTGCCACAAAAATAAATAAATAAATAAATAAATAAATAAAAAACTACTAGAACGCAACCATGTTGGAAAATCCAGCGAGCAACTCCATAGTTTTGGTTCCCAAAATTTCCTGGAGGTCTAAATCCACAGGGCCCTTACTGACCTGCTCCTTTATTAATTAATGTACATGCTCCCACCACTATTCCGCAGTTTCTCTCTCTTCTGCTCAGCACAAGAATGAACGTCTTTGTGAATTACGTCTTATTGCATATATGAACGTCTTTGTGAATTCACAAATGTGAATTACACATTTGTGAGGTAATAAGTTCCGCACATGGGGATTTTTCAACCTCACCGTCACTTGAGGAGAAACCCTGCATGAAAGAGCACCCATTTTCTCTGATAATAAGGTAAGCCTGGAGTTCATGTGGAGACTAGTTCACTCAGTGTTTCACCACATGATTCTGAGCTGGCAGAATCACTACGTGTCTGCTTTACCAACTCAGAAATGAAATATGTGAATTGTAGAAGTGTCATCTTTGTCATAATTATACTTGGGCTGGTTCAGTTAATTTTCTGTTGAAGCGACAATGCAAAAACAAATGAACAAAAACCAAAGGATAAAAAGGATTGGGAAGGAAGGCGAGTGGGCGGGAAGGAAGCAGCGCCGCCTGACAGAAGGAGGGAGCCTGCGAGGCGGCGATGCTCCTGCTGCTGCCCAGTGGGCTGAGAGGCTGCCGTGGGGCGCCATGGAGGACATTTCAACGTGAACGCCGATGCCGAGGTGCGGAAGCTGCAGAAACTGGTGAAGAAGCTGGAGAAGCAGAACGAGCAGCTTCGCATTCGCAGTGCAGCGGGGGCGCCCGGGGGCAGCCCGAAGCGGCTCCTCAGCGGGAACGGTGGTGGAGGATCGGGCACTTGCACGCCGCCGTCGCTCCTCACGCCGCCGCCCCTTGCCGCAGTCCAGGCAGCTGCTCTGCTGTCGCCGCCGCCCCTGGCCGCTGCCCGGGGCAACCCGCTGCTGCTGGGGCTCGAGAGCCGCTGCCTCAGCCCGAAGTCCGGGCTCAGGCGGCCTCTTGCCAGTGAGGAGAGCGGAGGAGGCCAGGAGAGAGCGTCCTCCCCTCACGCCGGCTCGGCCTATACTGCCCAGGCCTGAGCCGGCGATTTCGCACATGCGTACAATGCATCGGCGTTGTACGCATGTGCGAAATCACCGGCTCAGGCCTGGGCAGTATAGGCCGAGCCGGCGTGAGGGGAGGATGCTCTCTCCCGGCCTACGGAGTCACGCGGACCCGGAGGGAGAAGCCGGGAGGGAGGCGGCGGGCGGCGTGTCACCCGACGGACCTTCCCGTGCCACTCTGTAGCACGCGTGCCGCGGGTTGGCCACCACTGGTCTATTGCATAAGGGCATTTATTGCAGCTAACCCAGTAAGACTCCAAAATTTTCGTTTCAGCTCAAGCATCAATCTCCTTCCCTTAGAAGTAACTGACAGCATGCTGAATACAAGGAATATGAAGTGACCCCCTAATTCAGAAGGGGTGTAGGAGATGCCTCCTATTTTGCTTTGTCTGTACATGCTAGGAAGCAACAAACAGCTTTCTATCAGGCATATGCATGATGAGGAGTTGTTGTTGTTGTTGTTCAGTCGTTAAGTCGTGTCCGACCCTTCGTGATCCCATGAACCATATCCCGCCAGGCCTTCCTATCCTCCACTATCTTCCTGAGTTCGCTCATGATGAGGAGAGGTGCATGCAAATATTTCACTCATAAGAATGGCTCTGGACGTTTAGGAGCATACTGTCTGCTTTACTGTGACTGTAAAAGGCTTTAAATTTTGCTGTAAGCCGCTTTGGGTGTCCTTTAAATGGGACCAAAAAGCAGGATACACATATTTTTAAAATATACAGTCAGTTTGACTCAACGCGGGTGGCTTGGATCCGCAGTGGGGAGGCTTGCAGTGCTGCAGTACCTTATGTAGAAGCTGCGCGGACCTGCAGCCCACTTCTCTGGCTGCCCCGCGCTCCATAAATAGCACAGCAGGCTTCAAATGCTTGAAAAAACGCAACCGGAAACTACTTCCGGTTGCGTGTGGGAGGTCTTCTGAGGCGCATGCTGTGCTATGTATACTGAGATGTGCACCTCAGAAGACTTCCCACACACAACTGGAAGTTGATTCCGGACATTTTTCAAGCATTCTAAGTCTGCTGTGCTGCGGGCCCGTGCAGCTTCTACATAAGGTACCGCGGTGCCACAAAACTCCCCCCCCCGATGGATTTCATTTAACGCGGGTTTTGGCATCCTTGGGGGTTCTGGGAACCCCCGCAGGTACACAGGGGCAGCTGTAAATACGAGTATAGATGTACTATACTGTACACCAGAGGTTCTCTAAGTGTGAGGCGCGACTCCCAAGTGCGTCATCAAAAGCAGCCAGGGGCGTAGCGTTAATCTTTTAATTAACACATATTCTTGCTTGCAAGAGAGAGAGAGAGCAAAAAGAAAGGTCCGGAAAAGCTGCCTTTTCACATCGGGTTACTCAAAGTTAATTTCAAAACACTTCAGGTTTGTTTCCACGTCTTGTTTTTAACCACAGCGTGAGCGAAGCCCGCTTATCTTATATTAAAGAAGATTAACAAGTTGTTAAGTACTCAAGCTGAGCAGACAGCTGAGGTTGTCTCTTGTATGTTTGCAGATAAGGTATTTTCATTCAGGTTTCATTCAGACATTGCAATTGGCAAGTAAAGTATTTTCTTTCCGTTGAATGTTTTAAGAAAGCAAACACAAAACAAATGCAAGAACTGCAATTGAAAATGGTGCAGAGCAGGTTCTGCTTTACATACAGTCTTTGATTTCTATGTTTAGTTTGGTTGATTAATTATTAGGATTTCTCTCCTCCTTCCTTTCTGACCCACCTCTAAGTTAGTTCCCCACTCTATTTGCTGGGACAACCCCCCCCCCCCCCCGGAAACTGCCAGGCAGTATAAGAATCTGTTTTTCATCTTGCAAAGATGCTACCAAAAGGAGCTAGCTTTCTCTCTCTTTCTCTCTTGTGCAACTGGGGCTTCCCTCCCATGCTTTGATGTTTCTCTTGCCATGTATAGGACTAACACAGACGACATCAGTGCCCTCTACCCAGGCCTGCCAATGGAGGGAGGGCAGCATCCCAACCCCACCCTGCGCACTCCTGGCTTAGCTGCTGCTCAGCATAAGCATGGAAAACCCACTTTAGGGCTCATTTTGGGAATATACACATACATATACACATACATATAAGAAAGGGTGCCTCTGAGCATGTAAAGAGTGCCTGTTTCTTCCATGCACTGTAATGGGGAGTCACGGCTAACGGTGAGGGAGGTCAAGGGAGCCGCGAGTCAAAAACGTTTGGGAACCACTGCTGTACACAGATGTACTATAATGTACACACTTTTTCCAACACAGATTTGACCTCTCTACAAGAAAGTGTCATGCATGATGCAATCATTCTGCTGCAGCAGAACACAAGAAAGGTTTGGTATCTGATGTATGTACTAACTGTTTTAACTGAAGCTTCTTTTCTCCCAAAGATTGGGTGGTTTGGAGTACTTTGGTGCTTCCTCACCTTTGACAATGTCTGCCAAAGATGCAGACAAAAGGTTAGGAGACAAAGCTTTTATGAGACTGTGGCCATCAAGCATGACTATTTTTAATTTTAACAGAAATACCAGTTTGGGATCTGATTTTCCAGTTATGGACCAACTGGTTTACCATGCTGGCTGGTTATTTCAGTGCACATTACACCACCCACAAGATCAAGCTGCTTCTAGATATGTATCAAAGGATGCCTATTACACTGGGTCAGAACACAGGTTCATCTAGCTCCATATTACAGTAACTGACGCAGCTCTCTAGAGTCCTTTCCCAGCCCTACCTGAAGATGTCAGATATTGAACCGGTAACATACCGCATGCCACTTGCAGAGCAGGAAAAAACTCTTAAAAGGTTTAGCCTTTATAGCAGCATTTCTCTAACTGTGGGTCGGGACCCAATTTCTGGTGGGTCCCATAGAACCTCCAATGAAAACACAGGTGTTGGAAAGATCAGATAACTAATTGCCTCTAGCCCTGAGGCTATTCAAAAATCAGATAGCTGCTAATAAGCCCTGCAAACAGCTGAGCTCCTGCAGTTTGCAAGGAACTGAGCTCCTGCAGTTTGCAAGCTTGTGTAAATATAAGAAGATAAATGTTTAAGCTCTTTTTTTCTGGTGTGCTTCCCCCCCCCCCAAGCCCATCAATGACAGGTAGTGGGGGTAGGTGAAGGCTGGGTCACATAACTAAGCCCCTCAAGCCTTGAGGCTATTCATTAGGGCTGCCTCATTACAAGAAATGGATTTGCAAATAAATAAATACTTAAAAATAAATAAAATCTTTCTAAATCACCTTTTTTTTAAAAGTCTCGTAAAGCTAGGCGAGTCCTGATAGGGTGTCATTTTAAAAAGTGGGTCCTGGAGCTAAAAAAGGTTTGGGAACCACTGCTTTACAGCCTTATGCATTTTCTATTATCAGACGCTTGTTAACATCAGAGGTGTTTCCTTTTTTGGAAAAAAGGTTGCGATGCTACATTGGTTAAGATTGCCAGTGACTACTGCCCCACCTTGCTTGTCTTCCAGCAACTGGCTAAAGCAGCAACAAAGTGTCCATTCTCTATCAATCATTCTGGTTTTCTGCAGTTTGGATCATTTATACTCACCAAAGAGACAAGACTGACAATACTAGTATCAAAGCTAACATTTTGGATTGCAGATGCCAGTCTCTTTGAATCCATGGATGGAATGGTTAACAGCCAGGCAGAAACGTACATGATGGGGGCAGACACAAAAGTGCTGATCACCATACCAGAGGTTATCTGCAACCAGAAATTACCAATTAATATATATCAAGAACTCAAAATGCAGATCATAGATAGAAAAGAGATGTAAACAACTGGAAACACAACTGTTATTCTTTTAGCATGCACACTCACATAGGTGAGAGCTTTGAAAATGAATGTTTTCTGAAGCACCTACAGTTTATGACTTCCCACCCATAGGTTACCGAAACAAGTAAAACCCCATAGCATCATTAGACAGGATGTATCCGTTTGTAATTCTGCCTGTTCAGTACCTTCTTTGGTCATTTTGGGTTGTTATACAGGCAGTATTTCTGAAGAGTCAGTCAAACCAAGAAGGAAGCTGAGTGACCAGAGGACAGAGTTTCCCCAACGGCTTGCAAAACCAATGTTGGAGAATATTCATTTTCAAGGCTCTGGGGGCACAATATAGCCCGCCACCCCCCAAAATGTTTCAACAAGATTTAAAGCATGCACAGTCTGACACAGGAGTTCCTCATCCATGCAGGAGCTCTGACGCACAGCACACAACCCCTCCTACAAGTGCTGGCTTCCCCTATTTACTTCCATGGAAGAAGCACTGTGATCCGTTTGTGTGCTTGGGAGTTGTCCCTACCACTCAACTGTACAGAAACATTGTGCATCCCTCTGAAATCTTGGAGAAACATTCTTTTCTGAATTCCAGCTTTTACTCGGGTAAAACAAAAACAAACAAAAAAATCAGCAAGGACAAGGAGCAAGATCCTTTTCTGTTGTGACAGGCACCACAAAGAATGTACTCCTTAAAAAAAATTAACCAGGCCACCTCTCCAAATGCATTCTACCAACAGAAAAAGGCATCTTTAGTTGTGAAAGTTTTTGCCAGTGCTGTCTGGAAGATAGCTTTATCTGTATAGATTATGAAGAATATTTGTATACCACTTTTCATTTGTATACCACTTCAACAAAAAAGTTGAAAGTGCTTTACATATTTTACAGTGTTTGGGAAATACGGGAGCAGATGCCATGTAGTAGATAACTTGAAATTTAATATATTCCAATACCGCTCACGGGTCTCCAATACCAGGCAGCCGCGCACTGAACAAAAACACCATTAAAATCCAAGGCAAGCAGTAGTCCAACGTTTCGTTCCGCAAACTCGGAACCTCTTCACAGGAACAATCATTACAGATTGCAGATGAAATTGTCCCACGTTTACCCCTTCTTGTTTAAAACCGCAAAAGCGCGGGAAGAGAGCAGTCAATCAGCAGCGGAAGTGACCTGAAGGGGTAAACCTGGGACAATTTCAGAAGGGGTAAGCCTGGGACAATTTCATCTGCAATCTGTAATGTTTGTTCCTGTGAAGAGGTTCCGAGTTTGCGGAACGAAACGTTGGACTACTGCTTGCCTTGGATTTTAATGGCGTTTTTGTTCCGTGCGCGGCTGCCTGGTATTGGAGACCCGCGAGCGGTATTGGAATATATTAAACTTCAAGTTATCTACTACATGGCATCTGCTCCCGTATTTCCCAAACACTGTAAGTTAACTGCGGGCCATGAAAGCTACCGAACCAAATTGCTTTACATATCAAAAGTAGACTGGTGGTGGGGTTTGTTGTTTTACAATTACTATTGTTGTTACAGCTTTGGATCTGCTTACAGACACACACATACACATTACTTTTTCACCCTCTTATAGACAGGCTCATTACTTTTACAGTGCTGGCACTAGGGGCTCTGGGGCAAAGCCCTGCCCCCCACGGTGCCCTTGCCTGCCTCCTGAAGGCACATTCAGTGCAACCACTGCCATCAGTACTAAGGGGTCAGCTTGGTTAGGGGGCCCTCAACCAGCACTCAACCAGGCCGACCTCCGACACCATCCAACTATGGTACTTAATAACTTTCAAAAAGTCATAATCAAACAAAAGCCAAATAAAACAAATGTCTTTGCCCTTCGCTGATACTGATAGATTTTATTATCCTGCTTCACTTCCGCTTTTCATTATCTGTATATTCTGATTTCACGGTCCTTCATATTGTTAAGATCTTCTCAACATGATTTTTGCTTCTAACATTGCTATTTGTGTTCATCTTAATTCATGGTACACTGACAACACCTCAGTGCAGACATAGCACCCATTCCTTCCTGTGAATGGCTTAAAATGCTATGCAATGCTATGCAAGATGATACTTTATGTACCTTATCTTCAGCTAAAAGGCTTACGGCGCAATTCTGCGTAAGGATACGCGGCCGGCATAAAGGGCCGGCCGCTGTATCCTATCCTGTTCCCAGGCTGCCCCAGGGCTTAGTAGTTATGTCTTAAATCTTAACCAGCATTTCATTTTTTAAAATCTCTCCTGCATTAAAAGCAAATCCCTCTCATATCTGACTAATTACACTACACTACAGGTTATTATTATTATTATTATTATTATTTGGAATGGAGAGATGTTCTTGTATTAGAAAATTATTGCTCTCAATACTTTTCCAGTTGGGTGTACTCAGGTCTGATTGTAGGCCTGGTCTGAGGAATGGAACAGCCTTTGTCACCTTGTTAGACTGCCTTTGTCAAGAGAATCTGCCCTTGTTTGGTTCTGCTGGATTTCTTGGTGACTTTCAACACTACTGAGTAGGATATTCTTCTGGACAGCCTGGCAGGGATGGTGTTGAAATATTTAAGGCTGACTTGGATTCCACCTTCCTCATCAATCTTTGAAGAGAACAAGAAACTAGTAGTGATTGTATAAGCAAATATTAATGTTTAGAAGCGTTTGCCCTGATTTTAGATTCATTCACCAAATTCAGGAGACTTACAATTTCTATTTCCATGTTAAATTGTGTTGCAAATATAGCCACGCCAGGGGCTGCTGGAAAGACTCCATAGAGAAATGCATAGTTTGATAGACTGGTATGATTCGAACTGTCACTCTTATCCAACAATTCCACCATTTCCCTGCATAGAAGTGGCATCAACAGTCTAGAACAAGAAAGGAAAAGGAAAATACAAGTCACACAATGACAAATCTTTTTCTTAATCTTAAAATGTAAACTTAAGTCAAGTGTATTGACGTCTTTGTAAATTTAAAATACAGATCAGTCTACCAGGCAATTCTATTTGTGGGTGTAGAGGGAAGAGAAGGAGACTACACAAAGCTAGAGAAGGTCTGTCATAAGATCTTTGGTTGCAGTTTGGAGAACCATGAAGTCAACTCTGTAAGCCCAGTGGAATACAGGGGGCCACCCGTATCCGCTGATTCAGCATCCACGGATTCACTTATCCGCGGGTGCAGATTCCTCCCCCCCACGCGCATGCGACACTCCCCCCCCAGGCTGTTACCTTTGATATTGCACCGTTGGTGTCTTGCTTAAACAAACGTGATAAGCAGCCTCCTGCTGCTTATCACACAGAAGCAGACAAACAGTGCAATCCTCCCTAACTTTAAAGCACATTTATGATGACTCGAGAGTAAGCCACTGGCACGGAGGCCAGCAGCACTCACTGCACCACCCTCCAGACCCCACAGCCGCCGATGGAGGTAAGCCCTAGGTTGGTGCAGGGGTAGGGAGGACAGGGTCAGCCCGGGGGGAGTAGCCATTGGCCAGCCCAGGGGGAGATACTGGCGGCGTGCTCTGCCGATATCCTAACCCCTTCTCAGCTCGGGTCGGCCTTACACGGCCTCCCTGGATATACAACAGCTTCAGAGCTGGTGTACATCCGAGGAGGCCATGGGCTTGCCTACACCCGGGGAAGGGGACAGACGTCCCCTTCTCCCGAGGTGCTCCCGGACTCCCCTAGGGTAGCCTGGGAATGGCACAGGATACAGCGGCTGGCCCTTTAGGCCAGCCGTGTATCCTTACACAGGATTGCGCTGTAAATGTTACTTTCATGCAATAAGCAGCAGGAGGCTGCTTATTGCATTTGTTTAAGCAAGACACCAACGTTGCAACATCAAAGGTAATAGCTGGGGGGGGGGGCACATGCGTCAACGTCTTGAAGTTTCTGACATAGTACTGAAAGCCACAAATATGCCAAAAAAACGAATTTTAAAAACTTACAGTTTCGCTGTGATAAGAAGAATCAGTGCAACAAATGTACCCTTGGTCAGTTTCTTTATTTGGCCCACCATAGTGAGCCCCAGATAAAAAAGTGCTGAGCCAGAAAATGAACTGGCAAGTCCATCAAGGAAGTTTTCCAGATATTCAGGAATCTTTTGTGCAAGAATGAAATTTGAGGCAATGCCTATGAAGACCATGAATACAATGGGGTTCTGTAACACCCGAAGCAGCCCAAGGCCCACTATCTTGATTTTGCTGTGAGAAAGACTCTGATGGTCTCTTGATTTCTGTATTTCACAGAAGATAAATCCTAAGGGGTTCAGCATCATAAGAGATATTGGTGCTACCAGGTAAATGTACTGGAGATACTCTGGATACGTGGTTTGATATAACGCTTCAACTAGAGGGAGAAAAGAAAAGCAGAGATATGGGAAGTGGTCATTAACAAGGATTTTAGTAAAAGTTTACGCACATCTGTTCTGAAATATATGCAACTGTCTAGATCACATGGGCTAGCAGTCTACTGCTTATACAGAAGAGCCCTATTGGGCAAGCAATTTTCATCAGATCCACACCTAAGGAAGACAGTCTTACCCAGAGATTTTGTTCCACATTGCTCTTCTATATACAGTAACTTTCACATTACAGTGTATGGTAGTTCCACTGCTTTGTATGTGGTTCACTCAGAACGCGAGTACCCACGCAATGATTTGTGCGATTCCCATACCATCTCGCCCCGCCCCTCCCTTGGATCTCAGTCCTCACTATTAACAGCATGTAGCTTAGCAAGGAATTCTGCTGAAACGTTTACAATTTTATACATAAGTGGAGTGGGTTTCAGATCCTCATTTAAATTAAGCATACAAGTAAAAACCATAGTTCTGAAGCACACTGTTTTTTAGGTGCATGCATGCAAAGCGTTACAGCAAGCATTATATTCCAAGGGGTATTCCTTCCTTGCAAGAGAGAAGGTGGAATGTTTCTTCTAGGAGACTGCTTGCTCTTTTGCAATTTTTAGAAATATTTGTCTTAAAATATGTATTTCTTAATCTGCTGTTCAGTCTATTAAGAATGCAGTCTTACGCTGGCCCAATGGTTTTTAAACAGACTAATTTGTCACTAAAATTAAGCACTATTTATTTCAGCTTCATTTTTAATGCTTATTTTTCTAAGCATTTTTAATGCTTTATTTTTTAATGCTTATTAATTACTATGTATCCATATAACGGTTTCCAATGGTCCACAGAACACAGTTGGGACCATTCAGGTACATAAACCTGCCTCTAAATTTGTTTTGTTGGCCTTTTTTGTGCCAATCTATCACGTTATGTGCACGCAGCACTGACAGAATTATCAGTGAATACACACTGAAAAAACATTTTCCATTAGTGTATAGAAGAGTTTTATTGTTTCCAGGTGCTTTACTGTTAACATGCAAATGACTTATTTGTAAATGGATATCATAAAGAGAAGTGGACATAAGAACAACCCTTCTGGATCAGACTGAGTATCTAGCCCAGCATTTTGTTTCTAGCTTCTCTCTCCCAGTAGAGGTTTGCGACTCCCATACTATTACTGTGGTACAGAGACAACATACATACGGTATGTTGTCTTCCCTACTGGAAAGCATTCCCAGTTTATTTGGACTGTTACTAGCTGCCCACAAAGACATGACAGATGCCATTGATTACCTTGAATTTACAGCCAAGGGTTAAACTTGAAAATGCAACTCCAATAAGAACGTGACCTTGTTAAAGAAATGCTGGATTGTGTGCCAGGCTTTGCGAGCAATCTACTGTTGTGATCTAGGGCAGGTCAACTGGCAGTTGCGGCTCATGAGGCAATTCACTAGACAGAAACTTGGGGAAGGGAATTCCTGCCATTCTTTGTAGCTACCAAAAGGAAGGGGTGCTGCAGTCAGCACCGTTGACAGGACCACTGCCACAGTATGGGTTATCTCAGCAAAGGCAACTGTCTGTTTGCAGCACCCAAAGACAAGGCTTCAAGAATTCTCCTCCCTTAATTGTCACAACCCAGCCACAAGCAGCTCTGTCTAGTAAACCACCTCACCAGGAATCACTGCTAACTAAGCTCCAGTCTTCAACTGATAGCTCAATCCTGTCTAGGACAGGACCGGAGGAACTATTGTTCTGCCAGTGATGAGGGTCACAAATGTGCCATAAGACACATTTTCGTCACCTGAGGAGTAAGCGGCACTGGTGCCAAGGCGGGCACTGCTCACTTTGCCCTGGACACAGGCCACCCACTGACAGATGCAGGTAAGGACTGCGCTGGGCGATGTGGGAAGGGAGGATTGGGTGGCTAGGCCCAGGAAGGGGGAGGGATTATCAGTGCTGCCGAATCCTATCCCCATTCCTGGGTCTGTTGGGTCTTACATGGGCCTCCTGGATTTGCGCCAACCATTTTGACAGTGCACATCTGAGGAGATCCATTGGGGCGGCTGGACGTCCCTTTACCCCCGAGGAGGCCTCTGCCTGCATTGTCCCAATCCTGGCTAGGATCCGGCGCAGCGTGCTTTGGCGCGCTACGGCGGTTCTAGACAGGATTAGGCTGTGAGTGGTGTATCCCATTTGGTCCCGCGGTATGACCTTCCCAGACTTCCCAAATGTTAGTTTGATCAACATTTGTAACGAACCCCCATGTAGAAAGAATCATCCGCAGTAAATTTCGCCGGTGCACCTTGCACCTGGTCTACAGGCGTTGCGTTAGGGACTCAACGGGACTTAAGGTCAACTCAACTCATCCATTTACTCCTATGTAAAACATGGACCTGAAAATACAAGATTTCAAATAAAAACATAGTTGTGTTTTAAACACAGCTCCAGGGCTTTAGGGGTGTTTAGGGGGATGTCTCACCTAAGTGTACCTCAAGTTTCAAGTCCCTACCTTCAAGGGTTTTTTTTTATGGCACTTTAAATTCTTGAAATACGCAGATTTTGTTGTGAGTCCAGCACGAAAGTGCTCAAACAAACATAGTTGTGTTTTACACACAGCTCCAGGGCTTTAGGGGTGTTTAGGGGGATGTCTCTCCTAAGTGTACCCCAAGTTACAAGTCCCTCCCTTCAAGAGCTTTTTTTTAATGGCACTTTAAATTCTTGAAATACGCAGATTTTGTTGCGAGTCCAGCACGAAAATGCTCAAACAAACATAGTTGTGTTTTACACACAGCTCCAGGGCTTTAGGGGTGTTTAGGGGGATGTCTCACCTAAGTGTACCTCAAGTTTCAAGTCCCTACCTTCAAGGGTTTTTTAATGGCACCTTAAATTCTTGAAATACCAGCTTTAGTCCAGAGTTCTATATGGAAAAGACCACTGAGTTGTTTGCGCAACGAGTACCCATAAAGTCCCGTTGAGTCCTTTGCGCAACGCCTAATGTTGCGCGTGTGTACAGCTGCTCCACTGCACCTGAGGTGCTCCAAACAAGGTGGATTCAAAAGCCAGGGCCCTGGCCATGAAAACAAAGCCAGAGTTTCATTTTTAATTTCAGTGAGGAGGGGGGACCCTGCCCCCAATTCCGGGGCATCATTTTCCCTAAAAACAGTGATCTTTGCTCCTCGGGGGGGGGGTGTCAGTGGGGTGACCCTAGAACTCTGACAATTGTTTTAAAACATAGGTCCATCTGTCTACTTTCCACAAAAAAATTCCAGAAACATTGGGGCAAGCCATTTTTTTTTAACTATTTACTTTTCGGACGTTGCTCTAAACACTCAACGGGACATTATGGGTTTAAGCTACTGCTTTGCTCCAACGATGAGACTACTGTACTGGCTTCTGCCAGAGTCATTTTACACACTGTAATTCAAAGGGTGGCACTCAATAACTGAAGATGGTTGGTATTTCACTGTTCTAACCAACTATCCACACTACTCTTTATCCTATAGGCTGAGTCAACACATTTGTGCTGCCATTTTCATTTGTAATTCTGACCTAAGCAATTACACGGTAATGCAGCAAGACTCAAGACTGAGCCGCCGCAGTGAAAACACGACACTCTGTCAGACAGGGTATGGGCTCACCAGAATGCCTATTAAAGTGCTACAGAGGCTATAAAAAAAAGGTAGTGCAAGGTTCAGCTGCAAAAGAACCCAAAAGACAGACTGGAACATGCACTGTTAAATGAGAGGTGTACTAATAGAGAGAGAGCAAACCTGTTAGCTGGAGATAAGGTATTCATCATCTTGAACAGCACCTTAAGCCACTCACAGGAAAGAAATAAAGATCAGCAATTCAAGGCCTCTGGGTCAAGCCTAGCCCCCTAAGAAGAGCTGCCTGGCAGCCCAATTGCTAAGCTAGAGGCACCCAAGGAAAGGAGAACACGGCATTTATGTTAACGGAACCTGACGGCAGGTCATTTTAGGGGGCCAAGGTGTTGGTCCGCTATACAGTATCTTGCTGCCTTCTCATGTTGGCCCTCCAGGAAAACTAGCTGCCGACCGGAGCAAAATGCATTCAAAATGCATTTATTTTTATTTTATATAAAATGCAAATGTCCTGACTGACTCATCAACACCCAGCCCAAACCCCTGGACCTAGAAACATGAAATTCGGGGAGCATGTTCCTTCCATGACGTAAGCACCCACTAAGAAGGGATTTTTAGACATTTGACCCCTAAGGGGGTCAAAAGGTGTCAAATGTGTTTTCATGGATCCCTCAATATCTCTTAGGCCTGATGAGATATCGACTTGGGTTTTGCTTACAAAGGTTACCCATACAAATGCTTAAAAAAAAATTCAAGATTTTTCTTGATTCAAAGGGGTAAAAAGGGGTGTTTTTTTATTCAAACAAACGGATAGAGGATGTTTCTCTGGTGGTCCCTAACAGTTTTTTGTAGGCTAATCCATATCTTCATAAAAATGAAACAATGAAGCTAAGGAACTTAAAAAATAAATAAAACAGACTAAAAAAGGGGGACAAAACGCACTAAAAAGTAAAAAATAATCTGAATCACTATCTATAACTATATAAATGTGAAATAGCACTCACTGGCTGACTGATCACTGTATTTCTAGAACCATTTGCCCTAGGAAGTTGAAATTTTCAAGTTTCTCACTCTTGGGTCCTAGGTGCTCGCTAAGAAAGCTTAAATAATGACGTTTCCAAATATTTGTCTTCTTGAAGTCTAAAAATATAATGTATCAAATTAAAGGGAATTTCAACCTGAACATGAATGTGGGTGTTGGTCATGTCATTCAATGGAACCATGGCTTTTTCATGTTTCTAGGGATTTCATGTTTCATGACACCTAATGGGGGTCAAAAGAGGTAAAATGTGTCTATTTATAGGGTAAAGGTAAAGGTATCCCCTGCTCGAAAGCCAGTCGTGTCCAACTCTAGGGTGCGGTGCTCATCCCTGTTTCTAAGGCCAAAGAGCCAGTACTGTCCGAAGACGCTTCCTTGGTCATGTGGCCGGCATGACTAATGGAACACTTACTTTCCTGCGTAGCGGTACCTATTTATTTACTTGCAATTTCTTGCTTTCGAACTGCTAGGTTGGCAGGAGCTGGGACAAGAGACGGGAGCTCACTTCGTCACACGGCACTTGGGTCTCAAACTGCTGTCCTACTGATCTTCCGGTCTGCTGCGGGGCACCGCGGTGGCTCAGTGGTTAAGACACTGAACTGCAGATTGGAAGGTAGGCATGTCAGCAGTTTGAGACCCAACTGACAGTGTGAGCTACCATCTTCGGCCCCAGCTCCTGCCAACCTAGCAGTTCGAAAGCAAGAAATTGCAAGTAGATTAAAAGGTTATGCTTCGGCAGGAAGGTAACAGCATTATGTACACCTTGGCATTGAGTCATGCTGGCCACATGACCACGGAAGCGTCTTCGGATAGTGCTGGCTCTTTGGCCTTACAAACGGAGTTGAGCACCTTAGAGTCGGTAATGACTAGCTTTCGAGCAAGGGGTACCTTTACCTTTATCTATCAAAACAAATGTCCTAACTGACTGACCCATCAACGCCCAGGCCAAACCCATGGACCTAGAAACATGAAATTCAGAGAGTATGTTCCTTCCATTATGTAAGTACCCACTAAGAAGGCAGTTTTAGAAATTCGACCCCTAAGGAGGTCAAAAGGGGTCAAATGTGTTTTCACAGGTTCCTCAATATCTCTTAGGCCCGATGAGATATCGACTTGGTTTTTGCTTATATAGGTTACCCATACCTTATAATCATATAAGGTATGATTCTAAGGCTTATAATCTTATAATCATATAAGGCATAAGGCATATAAGGCTTATAATCATAATTCAGGATTTTGTCCTAATCAACCCCTGAAGGGGTGAATCTAGATTCGGGGGTCAATTATAGTAATTATAGTTTGTTTTTTTGCATATAGGTGTCTTCTTAAAATCTTTAGAAAGTGTTTTCACAGTTTAACATTTCACCCCTAAAGGGGTAAAAAGGGGGTAAAAGTAAAAAGGGGTATTTTTTATTTGATAGTGGACATTTCTCCTCTATTCAATAGAGGACATTTTTCTCTCCTTAAGGACCTCTTTGTAGCCCACATTGGTGGTTCTCCCCTCAGGCTCTAGGATCACCAGGCTGCTGGGTGAGCTCACTCTGGAGCAGGCCACGTAGAACTGCCCATGTGAGAAGCAGTCATGTCATTCGATGGAACCATGACTTTTAATAATTGCAGGATGTTTCCCGACATGGGGTAGTTGCACAACATTTAAATTGTTCATTATACAACGTCCTGAGTTTAGTTGTGCTAAATTTAAATTGTTCATTGCAATCAAAGGAAACTTTATTAGAGTTAAGATGGATTTAAAGTAGTTAAATACCGTAGCGAAGCGCGGGTATCAAGCTAGTCATATATATATATATAAAAAAAAAAAACAAATGTCCTGACTAACTCATCAATGCCCAGCCCAAACCCCTGGACCTAGAAACATGAAAACCAGGGAGTAAATTCCTTCCATGACATAAGCACCCACCAAGAAGGCAGTTTTAGAAATTTGAGCCCTAAGGGGGTGAAAAGGGGTGAAATGTGTTTTCACAGGCCCGATGAGATATCCACTTGGTTTTTGCTTACATAGGTTACCCACACAAATGCTTATAAACATAATTCAAGGTTTTGCCCTAATCAACCCCTAAAGGGGCAAATCTAGATTTGGAGGTCAATTCCGTTCATATCTCTGGTGTTTGTTGAGTTATAACATTCTTTTTTGGCATATAGGTGTCTTTAAAATCTTTAGAAGGTGTTTTAACGGTTTAACATTTTACCCTAAAGGGGTAAAAAGGGGGTAAAAGTTAAAAGGGGTGTTTTTTAATTTGATAGAGGACGTTTTCTGTGAATAATTATTTGTTCTTAGGACTACTTCGTGTTTCAGTTATTTTTTCCTCAGGTATTTTTTGAGTCCCCCAATCTTTAGGATCTTTAACTTTTCTTTCAACTCCCAACTGTCACTTTTCATTGGCTAGCTAGAACCTTCCTTCTATTTGAATCAGTTCTCTTCAGAACTGTTAGTAATGTTCCACAACAATTACATAGCTTATCATGTGATTGAAAATGTCTGTAATTAGCTTGCGTTAAATTTGGCGCTGACTTCAAAAACTTTAAATTCATATATTTAAGAAAGGATTATTTTACACTTTAATGCATTTTGCCCCTTCTCTCTACCCCCTTTTTTCAGTCAGTATGGCCATTGAGTTTTTAAATGTTAATGGGGAGATGGTACCTCACACTATTTTCCCCATCACAGGAGACAGAGCCTGCCTGTTGCGGTCCCTCTCCTATCTCATATATGACACTCACCTAATGGCTATGTAGGTGCGCAAACTAAACTATGACTTTTCATAATTGCAGGGTGTTGCCTGACATGGGGTAGTTGTGCTACATTTAAATGGTTCATTGCATTCAAAGGAAAGTTTATTGGAGTCAAAAAGGATTTAAAGTACTTACATCCCGTAGCGAAGCGCAGGTATCAAGCTAGTCTAATATATAAGTACATTATCAAAAAAAGTTTTAATCAGCTCAAAGTTTGGTGAAAGAAGCATCTTGTTAAACTTAAAAATAATCCAGTAAGTACGGATTTAGCAAGCTGGCTTTCCTAAACAAGAAATTCTCATCTAAAACTGGAATTTGGGGTCATTGATTTGGGGTTCCCTGTAACTGATGGGCAGAATATTTAGAACTGATAAGGGAAAGTACTTCTGCATGCAGCTCATAATTTATGGAATTTGCTACACTACAACACAGGAGGTAGTGCTGGTCACTAGCTTAAACGCTTTAAAAGATGATTAAGCAAATTATCAGTTGCGGGGGAGGGGGGCAACGGCAGAGATAGCTCTTCTTGCCCTGCTTGTGGTCTTCCTAAAGACATCTGGTGGGTCACTGATGGAAACAGAAGACTGAACTTGATGGACCCAGTGGGACTGCTTTTATGCTCCACAGTTGTATCACCTTCACCAAAAAAAGCCCTGTCTTGTATACAGTATCTCCCCAAGCATTTCAAGCTGTGCGAGTTTATATCACAGAATGTACTCTGTAAGAAATGCTGAGCCCAAGCCATGTACGGCCAGAAAGACAAAGGCAAGCATGCTGAATTCTACCTGGAACCTCGCTGGTATCCTGTGTAAAGCAAAGTTTATCAAAATGTGCTCTAGGCGCCCTGAGGCTCCGAGACCCTTTCAGAGGCTCCACGAATACACCATGAGTGGCTGCCATCTGCTGCCTGTCCAGTTTGCTCGTTGGTCCCTCCCGCCTCCCCTGTTTGTGGCTCTCCTTCCTCATTTCCCTCCTGTTCCAGCTCTTTGCCAGTATTCTGCACTGGGCTCGGTGCTGTGCCACTCTGAGCATACACCAGCTCTCTGGAGCTCCCCAAGATTCTGCATATGTGCCGGCAGGGCTCCCCGAGACGCCTTTTAGGAGTGTAAAGGGCTCTAGAGACTGAAAAGTTTGAGAACCGCTGCTATAAGGTATCATAATAATCCACCCACCCCTATGGCTGCAGTCAACTTCTTTTAGTAAAATAAATCCATATGATAGACAAACTCAAGATGATCATCAAAGCGACAGAGTCCACTATGAATTGCCTGCATACTACATATTCTTAAATGTTATTGTGCATAAAAAAAAAACTTTGCTGAGAAGCTTGGGGGAAGAGACCAGGTGCTACCTTATTAACAGCCCAATCCTACCATAACTTCAGCTGGCGGAACGAGCGTCCGAAGACGCCGCACGTTTGCGTCTACTTCCGAGCAGGGAAGGCCGGCGCAAGGCCTGCCTCCCCTGCTCCGCCAACGGAGAACTCGCCAGCCCGCCACCAGACCCAGGTGAGGATCCAGCAGACGGGGGGGCGGTGCGGCCGGAAACGGAGGCCAGCCATAGGCCAGGACAATCGGGGAGGGGGACGGCTTCGGCCGAATCCTGTCCCCCGCCAATCAGCTGAGATCAAAAAACTCTGCAAATACCAGTCAACATATGTTCAATGTAGCAGAATGTATTCTAATTAAAAACTATCAGAAGATATTACTAAACATTAGCTGTGAACATAAATAGTATACAGGTTGAGTATCCCTTATCCAGAACACTTGGGACCGGAAGTGTTCTGGATTTTTCCAGATTTCGGAATATTTCCATATTAAATACAAATAGTGTGCATTAAATGCACCTGATCTGGGGATGGGGAAGCTGGGGGTGCGTGTCTTTGGAAGAGCTTGCCAAGTCCGGGCATTTCACCCACCTCTCCTTAGAGTTGTTGCTCTTGCTGCTTGTTCTTATTTGCAGCTGAAATGCTCTGCAGCGGCGGGGGTGGGGTGGGAGGGAGCAAAGAAAAAGCCAAGGCAAAGCAACCTTGTTCTAAAAACAAGAACAATGGTAAATCTGCAAGTTTTTTTTGGGGGGGGGGAAGGAAGCTGCTCCTCTCTACCCGGCCCCTCTCCTCGGTGTCCGATTTCCCTTGAGAAGGCTTGCTACAAGAGGCACTCTCGGCGGCGGCAGCCCTCAAGGGCCGGCGGAGGCCCTGGCAGTTCTGAGGGAGAGGAAGCCCGCCCTCCGTCCTGCTTGCCCTCCCCCGGCCAATTCCCCCCTCCCCCAGTTTTGTCCTTAACAGCGGTGGTTGCAATCTGAAGAGGATACCTCGCTTGCCGCCACCTCCTCCTCCAGAATCCAGCCCACCTTTCAGTTCCAGCAAGGAGGAACTCGCCAGCAGGCTACAAGCAGAGACACTGCTTGCTGCTGATTCGCATTGAGAGCTCAAAAAATGTAAACAAAAACAGTTGTGTCGGCTTCATCTGATGAGTAGCGACACTATTTTTATTTTTTTTAAAGTCATGCCCCCCAAAATGTCTGGATTTTGGAATAGTCTGGATTTCAGATGTCCGGATAAGGTGTAATCAACCTGTACTACATAAATGTGCATGATGCATCCCTAAGCCTAAGGCACACAGAAATTTATAAAATAAATGACAAGACAAACAAAAGTAAAATGCTTCTTACCTATTGGGTATCCCAGTGCAAAGTCATTGCTCTGAGTCGCAAAAATAGGGAACAGTCCAGCTTTGCTAAACCGCCTCTCTGGATTTGCCACCAATAATGTCAAAATGCAGACTAAGAAGAATACTGATGCTTTGGCAACCAGAATGCTGTACAGGAAGGACCAATTCACATTGGAAAAATTCAGTACCACCATGTTTTTGAACAATAATGCTGGAAGTGCAAAACGGGAGACAAAGTTTCCTAGTCCTTTGGCCTGAGTTGATGTGATTATGTTAACTCTTCCAGCTATATATCCACAAAGGATTATGCCAAAGCACTGTAACAAGGCTGGAAAAAGCTTACTTATTGACATAGAAGGAGCACTGCTTGTTGAGTTCAAATGGTACCCGAATTTTCCCAAAAGGAGATCAGACATATTGGCTGAAGAAGAGAAATTATTTGTGCTGATAGGTGTGAAAACATCCATGTTCATTCACCACTTCTGAAAATATAGCGTGTGAATTCTGATCTGTAAAACAAGGTAAGAAAGGCAGTATTATTGGATTATTGCAAGTAAATACAGGGGGACCCCGGTATCCACTGGGGATACGTTCCAGCCCCCACCGTGGATACCTGAAACCGCGGAAATGGGCGAACGCCCATTTCCGTGGTTTTCAGGGGGCCCCCCGACCCCCCGCGGGCCTGCGCTACCCCCCGCACCCTCCACAACCCCCCCCCAGTACTTACTTTTAACGGAGAAAGCTCCGTGTTTTTTTTCTTCAAAAGCCTTTGCTGTAGGCCTTCTTACCAACAAGTCTTCGGTGCTAGAGTGTCTCAGCAACCTTGCTGAGAGGTTGCTGAGACTTTCTAGCACTGAAGACTTGTTGGTGGTAAGGCCTACAGCAAAGGCTTTTGAAGAAAAAAACGGAGCTTTCTCCGTTAAAAGTAAGTGCGGGGGGCGAGCGCGACCCCCCCGCGCCCTCCACAGCCCCCCTAGGCACTTACTTTTAGCAGAAACTTCCGTTCTTCTCTTCAAAAGTTCCGAGTTTCCATCTGTTTTAGGCCTGAGCAACTAGACTTAGTTAATAGCTAGAGTCTCTGCAACCTTGCTGAGACTCTAGCTATCACCTAAGTCTAGTTGCTCAGGCCTAAGACAGATGGAAACTCGGAACTTTTGAAGAAAAGAACGGAGGTTTCTGCTAAAAGTAAGTGCGGAGGGGGCTGTGGAGGATGCGGGGGAGGGATTCCTCAACCGTGGATAATTGAAACTGCGGTTGAGAAATCTGTGGATACCGGTGCCCCCCTGTATTATAATACCAATTATGAGACCTGGGTTCAAATGACTGCCTTTGGCCAGGTATTCTTTCAGTATAACCTACCTCAAAGGACGGACACACACACACACACACACACACACACAGCTCCTTGGAGGAAAGGTGGGATTAAAAAACAAACTTCTGAATTTCAACCATGAGCACTTCCACTTCTCAAAACAAAGGAGCTCTCCCTAAATGCTCATCTAGTACCAACAGTGTGGCAAGTGCTATGTAGGATTAGGCTTACCTGATCCTAGAGCTCAAAAAATTGTCCTAGAGCACAATCCTAGGCATGTCTACTCAGAAGCAAGCTCCATTGTGTTCAGTGGGGCTTGCTTCTGAGTAGAGATGCCTAGGATTGTGCTCTAAGGGTTTAACAAGCTACACTTGCCCACATTCCTTCTCCTAAAGGTCTAGCACTCTGTCCCAGTTGGAGATCTGGTGAGCCTATGTAGGATGCCAGAAGAAATGTGGTCCCCTGCCCAGAAGTGTTACAGCAGGAGACAGAAATAACATGGAGTCTATGTGAAAAGAGAAAGATCAAAATAGTGTGGCAAGATAAGCCAATTTCTGTACTAAGAAAATTATGCAATATACACGTTATACAAATGTTTGTTCCACCCTTTTGCCTTGCGCAACTGTACCCAGCCACACCTGTGGCTTTCAAGATTTCACTACTAGACGACATTGGCTTATATATGCTTCCCAAGCCCATTTTTGTAGCCATAAGGACTAGAGCATTTTTTGTTTTAATTAATAGATTGACATGAAAAAGACATCAAGTCAAAAAGTGGGTGAACGAATGCATTGAGCAGCTTAATAATGAGAAAACAGTAAAGGTAAAGGTGACCCCTGACAATTAAGTCCAGTCGTGTCCGACACTAGGGTGTGGTGCTCATCCCCATTTCAAAGCCGAAGAGCCAGTGTTGTCCGAAGACGCCTCCGTGGTCATGTGGCCGGCATGACTCTCCTTGCCGCAGCACGTAGCATGCGGCTGGAACACGGAGCGCTGTTTACCTTCCCGCAAGTGGTACCTATTTATCTACTTGCATTAACATGCTTTGGAACTGCTAGGTTGGCAGGAGCTGGCTAAGCAACGAGAGCTCACCCCGTCGCGGATTCGAACTGCCGACCTTTTGATCAACAGCTCATGGTTCAGCGGTTTAACCCACACAAATTATTACAAGTATTAACATAACCATATTTGATTATATCTAGACTGTATCAATGCTTACAAACATGAATAAGAGTGGAAATGTTTTTTCCTACCACAATATAATTGTGCAAATGTTTTTTCCTACCTTTTACTGTCTCAAAATTTTGGCAAGTTTTACAGTATCTGATTTTCTAGTTTTTCCTTAACCACTCTTCAAGGATCAGAGTCAAAGAAATATGGTGTTTTGAAGCAAAAATATGGTGCTTTGAAGCAATCAAAACTTTTGTAGCAGATATAAAATTCCAAGATAAATTGTGATGTCTCTTTTCAATAGTCCAACAAAATACAGTTAAGTTCTCACTTAAAGATTTTGTAACAAGTGTATTACAGATTTCTTTTCTTCATAAGCAGAATGAAAATTTCCCAGAACACCAAGTTTCCAGGCACATGCACACGATTACATACATGTACATACACGCATATGTATAGTGTATAAGAGGAGAATCTATTAGGATAAAACTAGGGTGGTTCAGGAAAAAATTGGCTTGAAGGCACTGGTCTTGAGCAGGGCTTTCAACGACAGGATTGAAATAGCCTTATGAATGGTGGTGGTGGTGGTGGAATCCACTCAAACCTACGGTGCAGAAATGGCAGAAAACACCAACACTTCTGGTAATTTGTTGTGTAATCACTGCAAAGAGCAGCACAAGCATTCCTCACGTTAAAAAAAACACACATCCAACATGTTCAGTCATATCTGCAACCCCAGGGCAAACAAGAAACAATGCAACAAAATAGTAGCATTTAGTAGCACCAACAGTATACCGGACGTACAAGCTGGGTTTCGAAGAGGCAGAGGAACTAGAGATCAAATTGCCAACATGCGGTGGATCATGGAGAAAGCACGAGAGTTCCAAAAAAACACCTACTTCTGCTTCATTGACTACGCAAAAGCCTTTGATTGTGTGGATCACAACAAACTGTGGCAAATTCTTAAAGAGATGGGGGTACCAGACCACCTTACCTGTCTCTTGAGAAACCTGTATGCGGGTCAAGAAGCAACAGTTCGAACCGGCCATGGAACAACTGATTGGTTCAAAATTGGGAAGGGAGTACGGCAAGGCTGTATATTGTCACCCTGCTTATTTAACTTATATGCAGAGTACATTATGAGAAATGCAGGGCTGAATGAATCACAAGCCGGAATCAAGATTGCCGGGAGAAATATCAACAACCTCAGATATGCAGACGATACCACCCTAATGGCAGAAAGTGAAGAAGAACTAAAGAGCCTCTTGATGAGAGTGAAAGAGGAGAGTGCAAAAGTTGGCTTGAAACTCAACATTAATAAAACTAAGATCATGGCATCTGGGCCCATCAATTCCTGGCAAATAGAAGGGGCAGAAATGGAAGCAGTAACAGATTTTACTTTTCTGGGCTCCAAGATCACTGCAGACGGAGACAGCAGCCATGAAATTAAAAGACGCTTACTCCTTGGAAGGAAAGCTATGGCAAACTTAGACAGCATAATAAAAAGCAGAGATATCACCATGCCAACAAAAGTTCGTATAGTCAGGGCGATGGTGTTCCCAGTAGCAATGTATGGTTGCGAGAGTTGGACCATAAGGAAGGCTGAGCGCCGAAGAATAGATGCTTTTGAACTGTGGTGCTGGAGAAGACTCCTGAGAGTCCCTTGGACTGCTAGGAGATCAAATCAGTCAATTCTAAATGAAATCAAGCCTGACTGTTCCCTGGAAGGACAGGTACTAAGGCTGAAACTCAAATATTTTGGCCACCTAATGCGAAGAGAGGACTCTCTGGAGAAGACTCTGATGCTGGGAAAGATTGAAGGCAAAAGGAGAAGGGGAAGGCCAAGGATGAGATGGTTAGACAGCATCATCGATGCAACGAACATGAATATGAGCGAACTCAGGAAGATAGTGGAGGACAGGAAGGCCTGGCGGGATATGGTTCATGGGATCACGAAGGGTCGGACACGACTTAACGACTGAACAACAACAACAAAGTAGCACCAACAAGGTCCTCCATCACAATACTGTATGAAGCTTGTAGCTCCCATGATGCACCTGTTAGGTTGCTATTATGAGCTCCTTGTTGTCACTGGTTGGTAAGTTTTGCTTCTCTCAGCTTAAGTGCTGTACCACTGCTTAATGGGCAGTTCCATATATCATGGTATTTTACTGCTCCATTAGACACTATGATGTAAGATCACACTGTGAACAAAGCCCAGGGGTGTCAAAATAATTTTTAATATCTTGTGTTCTATTGTTCACAGGCCTAGCAATTTTGAAAGTACAGGCGCAGGGGATCCGCAGGGGGTATGTTCCCACTGCCACCGCAGATACCCGAAACCCGAAACCACAGATAGTAACAAACCCTGTGGTATCACAAGGCATTCTGGGGCGCTACTAGTGTAATAGACTAGAGTTGTAGAATGGCTGTGAATAGCTTCAGAATGGCTGTAAAAGCTTTAGCAAGGCATTCTGGGGGGCTACTAGTGTAATTAACAGCTTTAAAATGGCTGTGGAGAGCTTTAGAATGGCTGCGGATGCAGCAAATAGTTTCAGGATGTATAATTTATTTATTTATTTATTTTAAAAATATATATCCTGCCTTTTCCTATGCCGAAGGCAAATGCCCAAGGCGGCTTACAACAAAGATTAAAATACATAATTTAAAATACATAAAATAAGTTTAAATACTACATAACCATACATAAACGAATTAAAAAAACAATAAAATCCACTGGGGGGGGCGACAGTATGGAGCAGAGAAGCAGCATGGCAGAGTATCTTGAGACACGGAGGCAGACCACAACCCATCACCCAAACGCTAGACGAAACAAAAACTTCCAGGTGCTAGCTGAACGGGGGAAGCGCGACGGGGGGAATTTGTAAACCGTGGATAACTGAAGCCACGGATATGGGGGCACGACTGTATATAAGACATTTACACATGACCTCCAGCACTGTACAGATTACAATAATCAGTTTGTCTCACAGACCACACTGCAAACAAGTGCTACAAATTCAAAGCACAGACTTTCATAACTGAGTTTCACAACTCAGCTGCCAATGAGTTCATCAACCATCTTCAAGTGACATTTAACAATAAACAGTGATCTGGCCTATTTCTACTTTGAAATCAGTTTGTCTCACAGACCACACTGCAAACAAGTGCTACAAATTCAAAGCACAGACTTTCATAACTGAGTTTCACAACTCAGCTGCCAATGAGTTCATCAACCATCTTCAAGTGACATTTAACAATAAACAGTGATCTGGCCTATTTCTACTTTGAAACTTTCTGTGACTTTTCACAAGAATTTTCTTCTCTCTATTTAATGACTTAAAATGCTCTAATCGAAACATGTTCATTAGTGCATGATTTGCTAGCTCTTAATTTTTAAATTTATTTGTTTTTAAAGCAATGGAATGACCCTAAGCTAGCACACTGAAGCAGAGACAATTAAAAAACACACAAATTATAGCTAAGTATCTCTAATGTTAAATATTTCACTGTAAGGCAGCGTAACAATCGAGGTCAAACATTCTGTTTACAGATACACATCCTGCCCTTTCGTTTGCTAGGACAGGTTATACCATTTTGTAGACTGTGTGCTGTGCCTGTGTAAGCTAACTGGGGGTTGACAAGGCACCTTATAACTCCTGAATAGTGAGAAGGTTCCTGTGAACTAGGATTTGGGGACAGGAAAGCTCATAGACAAATCTAGTTACAAACAGTAGATGTTGAAATTAAGCAGATACTCAAGAATCTGTCATTTAGAAAAACAAGAACATGTTTGCCTCTTTCAGACTTTTTCTTAATCATTTAAGCTTTTAGTTTCCCCATTTCCCCTTTCAACACGGCATGAATGCCACTCTCCTATAGCATCCCTCTCACTTTTCCCATTCAAACAAATATTATATTAATATGCAAGCAATAAACATAGGACTTGGGGACTGGAGATAGAATTATGAAGCCTGTCATTCATTTACTCAGCTACATATTCATATGGAACCTTAAGTCTGTGCAGTTATTTTTCCCAAATGCCATCTCTCTCTCTCTCTCTCTCTCTCTCTCTCTCTCTCTCTCTCCCACCCCCCCCCCTTCACTCACTCACTCACCAAATGTTAGCAAACATTTTTCAAAAAACCTAGTGTTTTAATCCTGGTCTGTTTTGCTACCATTACAATTCATTAACAAGGAATAGAGAGTTGCTCTGAGATCTGGCTTGTAAACGCGAACTGACTATATTTTCAATACAGGCAAATAATACAGATATTACCCTTTAACTTCAGCTGCTCTTCAAAAGGACATCTTTGACTTCATTCTTATGGAAATGTAGAGATTTTCAAATGCACTGTGAAAATACAGCAACTGTGGCTGGTGAATGTACAGCTTCCTTCAAGAAGGGAACATGCTCTTCTGCATGTTTTTTGCATGCTCTTTTTGCACGCTTGCACAAATTGGGGGGGGGGGGGGAAGAGAATATACAAAGAAATACTTCAGAAAACTCAAAGTGCCAGAACATAGCCGTAAAAGGACAAAACTGCTATAATGAAGTGAAACATCCTCATTGACAAACATCTGCTACTAAAGATGACAGCTTTGCAACGAAAGTACTGTAGTATAGTACTGATTACCGGTAGATTTAGCTATTTTAAACCAAGAAGAAGTACAACCGCTGCAAGAGGAAGTTAGGTGCATATTTTGGGTTTAAGTTAAAACAGACAAAATAAAATATTTCTTTATCCAGCGTGTAATTGGTTTGTGGAACTCCTTGCCACAGGAGGTGGTGATGGCACCTGGCCTGGATGCCTTTAAAAGGGGATTGGACAGATTTATGGAGGAAAAGACCATCACAGCTTACAAGCCATGATGGGGATAAGCAACCTCCTGGTTGTAGGAGTAGGTTTTCTTTGTGCCAGGTGCAAGGGAGTGGCGACAGGATACAAGTATCTTCTTGTCTTGTGCTCCCTGAGGCATCTGGTGGGGCCACTGTGTGATACAGGAAGCTGGACTAGAAGGGCCTTTGGCCTGATCCAGCAGGGCTCTTCTTATGTTCTTATCTCTCTCGAACAGGATACTTTCTCTTCTTGTACACCAAGAAAAATACTGTATCTGCCATCTCGCCATCTAAACCTAGCGTTTACATAAGAACATAAGAAGAGCCTTGCTGGATCAGGCCAAAGGTCCATCTAGTCCAGCTTCCTGTATCTCACAGTGGCCCCACCAGATGCCTCCGAGAGCACATAGCCAACAAGATAACCTGTTTCCTATTGCCACTCCCTTGTACCTGGCACACAGAGAAAACCTACTTCTAAAACCAGGAGGTTGCTTGTAACTTGGCTTGTAACTTGTGATGGACTTTTCATCCATGAATCTATCCAATCCCCTTTTAAAAGGCATCTAAGCCAGGTGCCATCACCACAACCTGTGGCAAGGAGTTCCACAGATTAATTACACGCTGGGTGAAGAAATATTTTCTTTTGTCTGTTCTAACTCTAAATATTT
The DNA here is from genome assembly GCA_026170595.1 of Plestiodon gilberti rubricaudatus. Lineage (NCBI taxonomy): Eukaryota > Metazoa > Chordata > Lepidosauria > Squamata > Scincidae > Plestiodon > Plestiodon gilberti. The sequence continues at coordinate 174,020,654 of JANXHW010000001.1, read as the reverse complement.
TCTTTTGTCTGTTCTCCACGCAATTTTAGTGCATGTCCCCTGGTTCTGGCGTTGTGCGAGAGGGAAAAGAACTTCCCTCTATCCACTTTCTCCATCCCATGCATAATTTTACACATCTCAATCATGCCCCCCCTCACAACAGTCATGCCCAGCGACAAGAAAGTGAAAAGAGCACGTATAATTTAGAAGATCTCTTAATTAAAACTCGTAATTACAAAAAAAACTTACTAAACCTGTGCAAGATAAGAAGACTCCCCAAAACAATGGTGCAATCTTACCTTTCTTCTGTAGTCCCCTGAATGCAAAATTGTAAGTTTTGGTTCTCCATCACTATTATGAGAACATCTAAAATGCTGCTGTTGTGAGAACATTTCAACTCACAAGAGATTACAAGATAGGGCTGTTACCCAATTGAAAAAAAATGGTTAAAATTAAATTTGTATATAGATAAAAATAGTTCTCAAGCAAGCAGCATGCATGCTTTGTTTTTAGATGATGCATACACACTCTTCCTTCTTTATAAGTACTCTCGCTATTCAAATTTTCACTTATACATACCGCACATATTAAGACCATGACCATCCCTCTATCCATACTAAGATTTTCGATATAAAGTCTGGGAAGGGAGTGAGGCAAGGTCTACCTCCCATTTTACCCAATGGGTATACCTTCCCACTGCTCCGAGTTCTGGAGACAGAGAAGGGAACGAATTTGCCTCATGTGCCCAATAAGGAGTTTCAGGAGGTTGAACTAAATTTTGGAGTTCTCCCCCTTGTAGGACAGGGGTCCAGAATGGCCCCCTTTCTCAGATGCGCTCCTGTGGGCTTTAGGAGAAGTGCTTTTGAGGACCCTCAGAGGACGAAGTGTGAGATGCACTGCCTGATGGGTAGCACGTCCCCACACTTACTAGACACACGCATTACCTCCTTTTTACAGCGTATCTGTTTTTGTGCTGTAGTTCTAATTTACTGTGAATATAGGTCTTCAAGAACAGAAGATAAAAAAAATCATGAGAAAAGTGGAAAAACAGGTGAAACGTGAGAGAGTTGCTTATAGGTTGCAACTAAAGCTTGAGGTGCTAAACCTCATTATGGGGTTTAGCACCCCACTGGGGTTGTTTGTTTTAATTATTTGTTTTTAATTATTTTAATGTATATATGTATTTTAATGTTTTTATTGTAAGCCGCCTTGAGTGCCCTTGCTGGGAGAAAGGCGGGGTATAAATTCTTTAAATAAATAAATAAATAAATGTGAAGATAGAGTTTCTGAAACATTTTGATCATTGACTAACACATTATTGAGGCTGCATAATGTTAATTATTCTATTTTACTCTGTCACACAACTTTTTCCTTATGCTATTAGGCATTTAGGGTGAACTTGGAATGGCTTTGGAACAAGTTACAATTTTTCCCATTGAAATTAATTGTACTCGTAACAATTGTACTCGTTTATCCAGATTTTCAATGTAAGGGCTGTTTTCAGAAATGGATTAGGTACATATAAAGAGGGAAAGGTGTACTGACTTTCACCTTTGAAGAGGCATTTCCTCCTATGTACCAGAAAAGGGGGAACGCCTCAAGATGATGCTCATATCCAGTGCTTATACTTGCATTAAAAATAAATGTTTTTTTTAATTACTGCCCAATTAATCAAGGACGCTTTTCAGTTGATTAAAACTGATTAACCATTTCAGGCCTACTACAAAACTTATAAAAAGAGGAATAATTCTGACAAACTAACAACAGGCATAATCTAAGTGCAAGCCTAAAAATAGGAAAGTGCTGTTCCTCAACTTCATTCAGGTAATGTTGCTTAAAGTCTTATACTCATTTGTCTTGATGCTACGTGAGATTGTACTGACCACTGTTTTATACACTGGCTATATTATTTACTATTACGCAAATAGTAAATAGTCTGCCAAAAAGACTATTTGCCAACATGCTAAACCAGTTTAGCATGAGATTATATTATCCACGGTTTTATACACTGGCTATATTATTTACTATTACGCAAATAGTAAATAGTCTGCCAACAAGACTGTCAACATGCTAAACCAGTCTCCAGGTACATCGAGTCCATTGAGCTCTTACAATGGCCTATACGGCATCTAATGCAAACAGCTTAACAACCAAGGACCAACCTTCCATAACGGATGTGTCATTAACGGTGTCTGAAGTTATCTGGGTGAGATCCATTATTTCACAGCTTACACACTATTTGTATGAATGAAGTTCTCACGAAAACACCTGTAAGTGCACTAACAGCACAATCCTGCTTAACTGATCTGCCAGGTGGCCCAGGCCACCCACTGGATCCTGAGCTCCGCCGTGGGCAGGCACCCTGCGGTGGAATGTCTACTCAAGGAAGGGGACGCTCGTCCCCTTCCCCAGGTGTAACTGCGGCTGGGGCTGATCGGCCTCCTTGGAATTTTGCTGGAGGAAGTAGGAGGAGGCCGTGCAACGGCTCAGACGATCTGCGGGGGTCAGGATACGGCCGAGGCCAATCCCCTCCCCTTCCCCGATCGGCTGGGCCTATCGGCCCCCGCCGTTTACCGCCGAACCGCCCCCCCCAGCCATTGTAGCCTGACCTGGGTCAGGCGGCAGTCCGGCGAGGGCTCCGGTGGAGGAGCAGAGGAGGCCGGCCTTGAGCCAGCCTTCCCTGCTCTCGAGTTGTCGCCAAAGTGCTTTACGGCACTTTCGCAACGGCTTAGGGCGGCGGAACGCTTGTTCCGCCGCCCTAATTTACGATACGATTGGGCTGTAAGTCATGTTTGACCCAAAATGTAAAGCCTTAAAAATGCATCTTTTTACATTCTTGCACAAAATCTTTCGGGTATCTTTTTACAAATACTAGCCCTGTATAGAATCATAGAACATTAGAGTTGGAACTGATCTTAGAAGTTATCTATGCCAACCCCCTGCCCAGTGCAGACAAGTGCTACAGATAGCCACCCACCCTCTGCTTAAAAACCAACAACAAGGGAGAGCCCACTTACTGCACGAGTCAATTGTGATTGGACAGCTCTTACCGTTAGGAAATTCTTCCTCAGGTCTCGCCTAAATCTATTTCCCTAGAGTTTCAACCCATTGGTTCTAATTCTGACCTTAAAAGCCACAAAGACTAAGCCTGCTCCTTCGCCTATGTAACAGCCCTTCAGACACTTGAAGATGGCTGTCTCCCCTTAGGCTTCTCTTCTTCAGGCTAAACATACCAAGCTCTTTTAACCATTCCTCATAGGGTTTTGTTCCAAACCCCTCACCATCTGCTCATCATAACCTGCTCCAGCTTATCAATGTCCTCCTTAGAACATGGTGCCCAAAACGGGACTCAGTATTCTAAGTGAAGTCTGACTAATGTAGCAAATTGAGTGGAACGATTATTTCTCATGACCTCTGTGAGTCTGGCAGTGCAGTCCAGCAACATATCCTCTTTTTTGGCAACTGCATCACACTGCTGGCTCATGCTCAGCTTGCAGTGCACTAAAACAACTACCATAGATCTTTTTCACACACAGGCTGCTACCAAGTCAGGTCTCCCCTATCCTGTAATTGTGCCTCTGACTTTTGACCCTATATGCAGGACATTACATTTGTCTCCACTAAATTTCATCTTGTTAGCATGGGCCCCAACAATCAGGCTTGTCAAGATCATTTTAAATCCTGATTTGGTCTTCTAGGTTTTATCACCCCCAGCTTTGTGTCACTGCAAATTTGATAAGCATTCCCTCTACCCCCCCCCCCAAAAAAAAAAACCCAGGTCATTTATGAAAATGTTGAAAAGCACAGGGTTCAAGGCAGCCCTGTGGCACACCACTCACTACCTCCCCTACAGGCTGACATGGAGTCATTTAATAGCACTGGTTAGGGGGAATGACTATCCAACCAGCTTTAACCCATCTAGCCCACTTTTTACCATTTTATTCTCAAAGATATCATGGGAGACTTTGTCAAATGCTTTGCTGAAATTGAGTGGAGAGGGAGAGCAGTCGCAGCTTTTGAAGTTACAACCTGGAAGTGATGTCACGGCATCATGTTGTGACGTCACTGCCCCGGGCGTGGCGGTGACATGCTATGCCGCTGCACATTTGCATGGATTTAAAAGAAAATTTTAGAGGCACCTGTCACAGCATTTGGCCTATATCTGATTTTACTATTTTCCCCTTGTGCAGATATTTGTAAATGAGAAAACTGATGCAAACATTGTTATTATACTGCAAATTGTCTAAAACTAAGTAACAAATAGTGTAGAGTGTCTGTAACTGTCTTATAATACTTTATAAAAAATGTTAGGTCTCAAGGCCCACTTCTCAGCTTGTTCTGCATAGTAGACTGATCTAAAAGAACCAAATAAATACCATGTACTGTAACTGGGACAGGCAAGGACCAAGTACTGTACATGCAGAACACATGGAGCTGGGGTTACTGTTTAAACACTAGAAATTGGAGTCAGCGGCAAACTGCATCAGAAGCCAAGCTAACACCTTGCAAGGCCTACTGTTGCCCGTGGGTTTACAAGGAAGTGGAATTCATTGGTGGATAGTTAGTTTGAGTGGGTTTTCACCTAAAGCGACTTTGCTGCTTAACGCCGAAGGAAATCCCGGGGAAAGCCATAACTACATCAGAGCCAGGCGACACTGCAGGAACCACGCACACCGACACTGTCACCTTCGCATATCCATCTCCCCAAATCACACCATACATTGCCGTTAGGCAGGAGAGGCGCCCACGCGGATTTCATCACCTGACAAAGTCCTAGTCCCAGATGAGATCAGGAGTCCACATATGGCTCAAGTCAGAGCAGAAGGGCGCGAGCGGGGGGAGCCTCCTCTCCTCTCCGCGTCTCTGGGCTTGCTTTCCTGTTGGTGGTCCCCTCGCACGTCTCTGCCCCAAGCCCTGCAGCCACCGCCAGCCCACCCAGCGCCCTCTCACCCCCGCGTCGCGCGCAGCAGTAGTTGCTGCCTGCTTCCCAAGTGCGAGGCGCGGCGTGGAAAAGGGCAGCCCTCCCGCTGCTTCCCTGCTGGGGTCGGGGCACATGAACGATGCCTCTCCCCGTTTGCTTGTCCTCGCTCACCTAAGGAGGCTGCAGCACCGGGAGTAAAAACAAGCCAGGCATCTTCGGCCCTCCAGTGCTCGTCGCCTTGCTAGAGCAGCTCGCGTGGAGCCAAACCTGCTGCGTGTGAGTGGCTCAGCCTGTGAGAGCACCGCAGAGGCGGGGCTGCGAAGCAAAGCCCGTCCCAGTCGCAAGCGCCTACTTAAGATGGCGGATCACGAAAGTTCGTACTCCCCACTGTCGGGGATTGCATGCTGCTACACAGCCAAGGCTTTCCCTTCTACACAGGCCTGTTGTTGTTGCACCACAATCCTGGGCTGGTTTACTGAGAATGTAATTCCTACGAAGACGACGAGGGGGTTACGTTCTACGCACAGTCTTGCAATGGAATCCTAAAACACACAAGGTAGTAAGCAGCCCCAAATGGAACCTACCTACGTCTTTTTGAGTAAACATGCCTAGAATTACGTTGTTACTCTTCAACCTAGCAAAACAAAGTTTGCATTTCTGGGTTCCTGTCTACAACGTATACGTATACGTTAAACTTTACACTAAAAACACTAAACTACAGTATACGTCCTTTTCCCCAGCGCCGCGACAATCCGTGTTTGAACCAGGCCACGTGGGGAGGGGCGGTTCGTTTTTTCGCCCTGTGTTCTCCTCCCCTCTGCATCGCCTTCCTAATTCATCATGCATCTGCTGGAAAACAAAGGTTTTCCCTAGATGTGTGAGTTTGATGTGTGTCCCTCAAGCAAGTTGCTCGTTTGTTTTTTTTCCCCTTCCCAGACTTACTACGATTGGCACAAAAGCTTTCAACTATTCAGTCTTCCTACTTTTAAGAATGAATGTGATGGACATTGAACATATGACTTTGAATTTATTACGGCAATGTTGATGCCAGACCATGAGAAACAGAACAAGTTAAACTGCATCTTTTTATTAGATAATCATGAAGTTGAAAATATTACAGGCAACATACTTCAATCACGTTTAAGTGTAGAGCAAAAATGAAATACAATTAGTATATACAATAATGGAACAAGTTAACTTTTTACATTCTACGGTTTCAAACAAACGAGCAGGAAAGGGTAAGTGTAGAAATGTTTTGAGTAACACAACTTGCTACTCAGCATGAGCAGGCACAGGATACTATGGAGTTTGAGAATATCTCTGAGCATCATCAACAGTCTTTTTGGAGCCCTCATGTAGGATTTGAGACTGCAGGACAGACGAGTACTGTGCGAGTCGCAGTAAGTGTGGAAAGAAAGAAGTGGTGTTCGGTCAGACATTGACCAAAGAGCCCATGATGATGACCATCAGTGGGGTACCAGGCAGGTTGGGCTGATTCCTGAGCCTTCTGCAGGGGCGGCTCATGCCTCTGGGTTGCCTGAATCCCACCCCTAATGCTGCCAGGGATGGGGGGCGGGGGCAGGCGGTTGGAGGGGAGCACAGTGAATGGAGCAGCAGGGGTTCCTTCCCAGCATCTTCTGGTCTTGATCATTTCAAAGAGAAGCAGTGTGGAGCAGGGAGGCTGCCTGTCACGCTCTCGTCATAAGTAAAGAGAAGGGGGGAAAGGAAGGGGGTGGACTCCAAATTGCCGCTCCCCGCCTACTTAGTGCTTCATATCATAAGCATCAAGTAGGCAGAGAGAAGCGATCTGGAGCCGCTGCAGTTTTTCTCCTCCCACTTCTTTTTCTAGCAGCGCCTTTTTTTGAGCCCTCTTTTTTTGGGCATTGTAGTAAACTTTTCATGCACCTTCACCCTCGACTCTGTTTTCCTTTCACCACCAAATTATACAGTCGTGTATAGACCATTACACTGGATCCCTGCACATAATCAACTCAACACAGCACCTCCATGTGCACCTGCAACAGGTGTTTTAACAAACACTGCTGGTAACAGGTGGCAGATTTTGATCTTTAATGGAAGATCGTATAGTACATTGTCACCTATTTAATTGTGATTTTATCGTGGATGAGTGTGTCTAGATTTTACCCCTCGGTGCCAAAACATTTTGTAACTTCCCTGCAGATTTCACAGGGATGTTGACAATTCTGATGTACAAGTTTAAGGAAAAGGCACCACCTAGTGCTCAGATGAGAGAACTCAATCCTTTCCCAATGAACATTTATGCAGAAATGTCAAAAAATTCTCATGTGTTCCCTGTTACTAGGGAAGTGCTGTGTTGTCTATCCTCACTGTATTTCAAAATCACACTAGCTCATAAGTTTCGAAGTCCAGCATCCTAAAACTCATTTACACATATAGCTCCACAGCATGTGGAAGCAGCCCATATAGAGCCTTCACCCAGATAGGAGGGCCAAATTGACCTAAAGACAGATGAAATTTTGATTTCAATTTTATACAACTTCATATTGCTCAAATTCCTCAATCTTAACAAAGTCAATTGCCCTGTGATGTTTTATGCCCTCTTCAACTTGTAATTTTTGTTGTTGTTGTTAAGTCATGTCCGGCCCTTCGTGATCCCATGAACCATATCCCGCCAGGCCTTCCTGTCCTCCACTATCTTCCTGAGTTTGCTCATTTTCACGTTCGTTGCATCGGTGATGCTGTCTAACCATCTCATCCTTTGCCTTCCCCTTCTCCTTTTGCCCTCAATCTTTCCCAGCATCAGAGACTTCTCCAGAGAGTCCTCTCTTCGCATTAGGTGGCCAAAATATTTGAGCTTCAGCCTCAGTACCTGTCCTTCCAGGGAACGGTCAGGGTTGATTTCATTTAGGATTGACTGATTTGATCTCCTAGCAGTCCAAGGGACTCTCAGGAGTCTTCTCCAGCACCACAGTTCAAAAGCATCTATTCTTCGGTGCTCAGCCATCCTTATGGTCCAACACTCGCAACCATACAGCGTCTTTTAATTTCATGGCTGCTGTCTCCGTCTGCAGTGATCTTGGAACCCAAAAAAGTAAAATCTGTTACTGCTTCCATTTCCGCCCCTTCTATTTGCCAGGAATTGATGGGACCAGATGCCATGATCTTAGTTTTATTAATGTTGAGTTTCAAGCCAACTTTTGCACTCTCCTCTTTCACTCTCATCAAGAGGCTCTTTAGTTCTTCTTCACTTTCTGCCATTAAGGTGGTATCGTATGCATATCTGCATATCATTTTTTTTTGGGGGGGGGGGTAAATTGCAAAGTATACTGTGATGGTGTTGGGGTAATTTTAACCTGAATTTAGTTTGTGTTTTTGAGCATTGGATACAAAACTGAAACTGACCAGCATCTGTTCCATGTCATCTTTGTGTGTACAAAAATATCAATATTAAGGCACTGTAGCACTGTATGTGCAGCTGATCTATTCCTGTACTGCCAGAGGGAAATACCTAAGAAAGTGTTTTTTTTAAGCTAGTCACTAGTGTCATGCTGAAGGCAACACACTAAACTGTTGCTATTGGGGGGTATACGGTATTTGACCGTGTCAGATTAGTAACATAGTAACATTCAGGCTGGTGTTAAAAATCTGCTTAACTATGATGCCTCAAATAGCATTTGTTTCCTAACTTTAGGCAAGAGCACAATTCAGTTAAGAATGCCAAATCCTAATCTGTCAGATGGGAGGGGCGTATTTCCTCCCAGCCCACAGGTGTACACATTTAACTCCTGTTGCGTATATACACCCTTGGGTAAAACTGCCTTAACACAACTGAATGAGTTCAGTTGAACTTGGATATGGCAGAAGATCTTAGAATCATAACCAGGATATTTAAAAAGTCATCCTAAATGTATATGGAGTCAATGTGTAAAATAAAAATCTTAAATGAAATATTTCTAAAAAGCAATCAAGGCAAAGAGAGGAAAAAAGACCTGGTTTTCACATCCAACTGTAGCCATGCAAAGTGATGTACTACCCAAACTGACAGCATTATCTGTTCCGTACTCTGTATGCAATTTGGATCAAGCACATGGGTCTGTGCTTGGGGGGGGGGAATTAATCTGGAAGCAGGCTTCCATGTGTGGCTTATTCTTGCTGGAGCAGGACAAAAATGATTCTAAGACAGAAGAGTTCATCAGTCCACATTATCTGCATCATCTATTCATTTTATTTTTTAAAAAAATGCAAATACAGATCCCAAATGACAAATTACTACAATTTTATGTGTATTGTTGCTTTGGACAGACATGAATTTCATTTGTCACCTCTCCTCACAATTTGAGGCACAGTGATAACATCACGGATACTTTTAATGTGTGCATGTTAATAACCCCAAGTCAAATAAAACACACAATCTTATTTACAATGTGGGCATTTAATACACTGGTGGAACCTTACAAAAAATTATATGCATTATGCATTAACATATTGGAATTATGACTTGCCCCCCAAGTCGATAATCTATTTCATTCATACACATACAAAAACATAATGTGGTAGGGCTTTAAACTTTTGCTCTTCTTAAGACCTCAGACTTATTCATTTGAAAGTTCTATTTTAAGATATACATGTAGATTTTCATGGCTTTTTACTATGTACACAGAAGCAATGTTTATGGGATTTCCAGCCATGTGATATCAGCTCTTAAATTGAAGAAATAAAGAATATTCTTACAACTTTGTCTGTTGAGATTCCTGTCCTCTGATCCTACCGGTATGCAGAAGCGGGCGACCAGAGCGGATTATCCAGATCAGACGCAGCAATAAAAAGTCTTGAGTCTTCCTTGCTTAACGTTTCATCCCCAAACACTTGGGATTTTTTCAAAAGCAGAAAATTGGAGAACTCAGCCACAGGCTGAAAGATGTTGTTCTTTCATCTTTCAGCCTGTGGCTAAGTTCTCCAATTTTCTGCTTTTGAAAAAATCCCAAGTGTTTGGGGATGAAACGTTAAACAAGAAAGACTCAAGACTTTTTATTGCTGCGTCTGATCTGGATAATCCGCTCTGGTCGCCCGCTTCTGCATACCGGTAGGATCAGAGGACAGGAATCTCAACAGACAAAGTTGTAAGAATATTCTTTATTTCTTCAATTTAAGAGCTGATATCACATGGCTGGAAATCCCATAAACATTGCTTCTGTGTACATAGTTCTATTTTATTTATTGCATTTGTTTTCTGGAGACATTTTTCCATCATGGAGCTTGGGGTGCTATGCATGGGGTTGTCATCCTTCCAGGCACTCTCTGTCTGCTTGGCTCAAGCAAGGTGGTTGTATCTTATGCTCTTAGACCAGTGGTTCCCAAACTGGGAGGCGCGACTCCCAGGGGAAACACGGAAACCAGCCAGGGGAGTCACAGAGTGCCACGGAATCCTCTTGGAAAACAGTGCAATGCCAATTGGCAGGCATCAACATAATGTAATGGGGAGCCGTCGCCAATGGTCAAGGGAGCCGCAGGTTGAAAAGGTTTGGGAAACACTGCCTTAGACCATGTTATGGGACCACTTTGGCTGATGTAGTCATGAAACTTACCTCAATAAAACATACTAAAGATTGCAGATTGACAAGCCCTACTAAAATTCAAAATTATTCTATACACTGATGTGTATATCATGGTGTTCAGGACTGACCCCAAATTGGCTGCACGCACTGTAGTTCCTAGGCATGTCCCAAATGCCATGTACAGTATCACATACAATAGTACTTGGTGTTGTGTTGTGTAAGTGTTTGGGGGGAGGGAACAACATATAAAAGTGTTTTTCTTTAAAAAAAAGCCATTTGGACATTTTAAAAGTGGTTTTTTTAAGTAATAAGGCACCACTGAGAAGAATCTGTTTCTGTTTGAACAGTGTGCATAGTCAAATAAATACTTATTCTAAAATATCTATCATCAAATGATATTCTGAACACAGAGACTCTATTTTTAATATACCTGGCAAGATATAGAAGACATGGTTTATTCTACCCAGCACAAACAAGTCCTATTTTCTTTTCTCCTTTGACGCATTTTCTGTCAATATTTAATATACACTTTGAGGAAGATTCCTTTGGAGAGAAAAGTGCTAAACCATTATCCTCTGAGGAAGAGAGAAGCCCTTGTTTCTTTGCTTCACTCTCTGAAGGCCACATTACATTCTACATGCTAAGGCTTTGGTTAGAATTTCAAATATTGCACTGGAATTAAACTGCCAATAGTACAGTTAAACTGACAAGAGTAAAAGTTGAATCTCAGAGTTTTTGAACACCACAGGAAGAGTCACACAAGTCTGCAGACTTCTACTGCATATATTCTTCCCATTTCATTATTTGTCTACTCCTGCTTCATTATTCCCACTCCTGACCTTTCATATTTGATTGTTCCTCTCTGTCCTGTTTTCCATGTCAATGACCCAGGTCAACTGGCTGAAGAATGCTACTCTAGAACTTCACTCACTCAAGAGCTGATCCACTGGTAGCAGCAATGAATGTGCATATAATGTTCTGAGAGGCCCTTTGATTGACCAGTCAGTTTAGAAATGGCTGGCCCTTCTACCTCCAAATTCCTATTGTATAACCAAGATTCTGATTTAGAGATGAATGGAAACCCTATTGCCAATTTTCAAAGGATTCAGGATTCCTCTCTGCCATCTTCACTGACACATTTAAAAAGGGAATTTGCTCTTAAGCAACTTCTACAAAAGATACTACCAGTACTAATCTGGAACATTAACAAAAACCAAAAACACTATCACAGCTCCACTGAATAGCTAACTTGTGCTTCATTTGTTCTTCAGAAAACTTAAGTGTGCCAGTTTCAAACAATAAAACGCAAGTAATAATTTATATTTTACATCTTGCCAAGTTTTAGAAACACTATACAGCCACACAAAGGTGTTTGGTCTGAACTGGAAATATTAATACTGCATATGTCAAGGATTGTTAAGTGCATAGGAGAAGAGCAATCATCCTCTGAAAAACCAAATATTATGGTAGACTAAGCATGATCCAGAGAGGTTTCACAACACATAGTTGTGCTGAAGTCTGTGCCAAAAAACCTCAAACAAGCGCCTTGATCTTGTAAGAAAATGTGTGTGGGTGGAATCTTTGGACCCCTGCATGTCTTCATCTGCAAGGATTCCATCACAAGACTACAAGAAAGGGCTCGTGGAACCTCTGCATTTAGCCTCTCATAATAAACAAATACAATTTTTTTTAAAATCAAAAATAATCACAACATCTTTTCACATGCACTGTGTACACATATACTGAAACTGCAAATCTACATTTTCTCTTGTCGTCTCTACATACCATGTTCCAACCTGCATTGTATCTATCACTAGGAATACACATATTCTAAAGCAAGATGCCATCTTGGCTGATAAGGCCACTTTAAAACATTTAAATATATGTGAATATTTTTGAATTCCTTCTCAGCGTTTTCCCAGAGATATACATCTTTGAACATGCATCTTTAAACAACTGAACTTTGGGATAACACCATATTACACGTCTGAATTTTTCTACTGTCCCCCTTCTTCCTCCCATCATGACATCACCAAAAAGGGCGCTGTGTTGCCTCCACTTTGCACACCAAAAAGAGAGAGAAAATACAGGGGAGATGATGATCCTCGAGAGCTGTCTTCAGAGCTTACTTCTGTAGGTAGTATTGCATTAACCGGGCACATTCTAATCTAGAACACTAGTCATTGTAAGCATGTGGTCTTTCTCACCATACAGCCACAGAGTGAATTAAACACTGGATGCAACGTTTAAATGCTGTCAGTGCCGAAAAAGTACAATTCCTCCCTCCACCCCAAAATAAAATCAAGAAATCTTCTTTAACAGCTTTTCAGGGGAGGAAAATCTTGTGAAAACCATTTAACTCTACAGCAAAAATCAGAACATAAAAATTGTCCGGCTGTTTTGGACTCTAAATAAAACCAAGTGACAGAGCTTAGAACAGTCAATGGAATGTGTCTTGCCATCAGACACTTCCTGCTTATATCTGGATGCTTGATGAACAGCTGCCCTACAAAGGAGCATCCAAGAGCCAAATCAGATAGGATTCATTACTAAAAGCAACAGATCCAACACTGCATCATGAAATAAAGAAATGGAATCTCAGGAGGACAGAGATATTAGCAGAAAGCTGCAGGGAGCCTAAGCAAGGAGGGATGATAATGTGCATTAATATTTTTCTGGTACAATTAGAACCAGAAAATTGGACCAAAAAAAAACAAACAAAAAATGTGAACCTCACAGTGATCTACTTCATAGAACCTCAGTGATCTACTTCATAGAATTGGGAACCATGGAATAAGACATACCCCAAGGCGAAAGTCCAACAGAATTACCATTAGCAAAATGAGGAGTTTAACCTCAAAGTGGTAATTGTAAGTATAGTTGTAGTTGAGCACCCCAGCTCAATGGAATGCATGCAGAAGAGTTGATACTGTGTCCACAGAGCCTTAGAGAGAGAACTGCCAATCCAGCTGTTTTTGATGGAAGCCAGTCTCCTGCTCCTCTTCCTGACCAGCCAATCCCTAAACAGGATTTTAGCTTTTAGAAGGAGAAGCTCGTCACACACCTCCTTGTGTGGGAGACCTCTGCATACACTCCTCCCTGAATCAGAGAGGGGAAATCATGCACCCAGCTCAGTTGTACACACAGTTCCCCCATCCAGCTAGATTTATATCCTCAAAAGTCTGCTTCTGTGTATGTAGCACCCCGGCTGGTTCAGGGATATGAATTTTCTATGGGCTTGTGAAAGCTGCTACCAATGTTATAGTAACACTTCCTTTGGTCTTGGGCTAAAATTCATTCCAAACTTGGTAAATTGCCTAGTATTGGCAGATTGAGAATTTGAGTTCACATTTATCCCCTCTTCTTTCCGCAGGATGGAATGTATCGATTTGTTGTGCCACATCATTTTTCAATAGTCTTAACTGGTCAGATCAATTTGATCAAGAAGCTCACAGACTGCAGTCTGAAGTGTACAATAAAGCCGGCCTCACACCTCAGGTGTCTTGCTTCGTCACGTCCCGGAGTAGATTCTGATTGGCTCGAGGCATTGCTCCACGTCCCGCCCTCACAACGCCAAACGTGGCCTCTCATTGGTTGAAGTTCGATTTATTCAACTTGGAACGCACCAGAACGACCTTCGGCCAATGAGAGGCCATGTTTTGTGTTGTGGGGGCGGGACGCGGAGCAATGCCTCAGGCCAATCAGAATCTACTCCGAGGCATGATGAAGCAAGTCCCGTGCGGTCCGATACAGCTTTAAGCCACATGTAGCCTGCATAGAAGTACATAGAAGGGTGTCTCCTATGACAGGGTACCCCCAAGAAAATTAGCATTCAGGCCAAATGCAATATAGACTTGTACTTTGTAAACCAGTACAGCCCCTGCTCTAACCTCACACAAAAACTAACCAATGGCTTTGTTTTGTATTGATGTTAAACAAGACGATGAAAGTTATTAGATTCAGAGTGTGATCAATATGGCCACATACCTGGCCCTGACAGGACTTAGAAAACAACTTGCAAGGCAAGACTAATACACCCTGCCCTGCTCCTAAGCACCTCACTGGAATCAAGTTCCATTGATTTCGATATAACTTTGTCCAAGTGGGGTTAGAATTACAGCCTAATGTTTATAAACCAAGATGGAAATCCAAAGCAAACACTTCAGTCTCATTGAATCCATTGTACTGGGGGTAGGATGAGTGTCCCCCCCCCAAAAAAAAATGCTGGAGGAGAGGCAGCCATCTCACAACACTGAATGCAAGGTTCAAGAGAAGTCTGAGAACAGCAGTCTTCCTGGATAGGACCAGAAGCCCAGTTCACCTTGGGATAGGGGGAAGTGGAGGTGCACCTCGTTCTCTGCGACTAGATCCACCTGAAAGAAGAATACCTTCCATTAATTTTTCTGGAGGGTTCATCTTATTTTTTCCTTCAAATCGGGTTTTATGTCCAAGCTAGCCATTTGAAATTAGACAAAGCAGCTAGTTTTAAAATACTTCTAACATTGTATTGATATGAAAACATACTGAATGTATTACTTCTATACGACATAACAGTTCAGAAGGCGAGGCATCCCCATGACATTGTGTGGATTGGTATTTTACATTTTATTTATTTTGAAGATGTATTACCTGCCTTTTGATAATAATGGTCTCTTAGCCAGTTTACAATAAATATAACCCAGCAGCAATCCCAGATGACAAAGCAGTCATTGCCCACTGATAGACATTAATTTTTCTTCTACAGCTGGTCCACTGTTAGTCATATGGATTTTGCAAGCATGTGAAGCATCACCAGAACCTGCAATGTTTTATTGTTGACTAGAGGTCATAGTGGGAAAGAATAAAAAAGAAAAGTGTACCAGCCAGTAACAACCGCTCTCTCGTACCGTTTCAAGTCTCAGAACTGCCTTCTTCACCAAATATTATTTTAAATGGAAAAGTTATACTGCACCACCAATATTCTGCAAGCTCAACCCAAAGTGTGCCCTTTCCCCTACTGAAATTTTAAACACAAGAATCTTTATATTCATAGCACATTCAGGTGGTCGAGTGCCTATCAGTTTGTACACAAAACAGCCAAGGTAGCAGATTCTACACCCTTGGGATACACACACACACACACACACACACACACACACACACACACACCCTTGTGGAGTGGGTATGCTTAGTGCTTCCCCTTACCCCGCAAGAGCCATGGACATTTGAGATAGCAGTAGGGATAAACAACAGCAGAACATGGGAATGGGGAAGAAATTGTCTTACTTGATACAAGTGGACAATTTAGGGTTGAGGATATGCAACATTTTGTTGCAAGTTCCTCTTCTTTATTAAATATTGCAAAGCTTCATTTGACAAAATGCCAACAAAAATTGTAAGCATAAAAGGGCAATATATGAGCCAGCCTGGTAAGCTTCATACTGATTTTTAAAGCACAGAGTCACCTTTCAAATGAGTTCCATTTAGCAAATCTTTCATACTATATATCAGTGGTTCTCAAAGTGGTGGGTCACGACCAGCCATGAAAATCAGAAATGGCTGCTACCCCTTTACGGGGGGTGGCGACGTGCGGTGATGTCGCTGATGTCCCGCTGCCGCCAGGGAAAAAAGAGGTTTTTTAAAAAACTTTACTGAGGTTGCGCTGGCCAATGGCGTCGCCTGATATGGGGCGGTGGGCCCCAGGGCGTAGGGCGCTGAGGCCTCCTGGGGGGGGCGCAGACCTCCTTAGTTTTCGTTTTCAAAACCTTTTTTTAAACTGTTTTCCTGGGGTTTTAAGTGGTAACGGGGCATGTGTGTGTGTGTGCTTTTCCCCCACTTATCTTGAATATGGGAAGCTTCCAGCGACGATCTTCTGCCTGCACCGGGCACATCTTCTCCCTGCACCCGGACGCTAACTCAGTAAAGCCCCCAGTGGTGCTTTCCACAGTTTGCGCAGGCACAGAACGTCGACTGGAAACTTCGTCGTTCTGCGCTTGCGCGAACTGTGGAAGACTTGCGCATGCGCAGAACGATGAAGTTTCCAATCGACGTTCTGCGCCTGCGCAAACTCTGGAAAGCGCTGCTGGGCGCTTTACGGAATTTGCGCCGGGCGCAGGGAGAAGATGTGCCCGGCGCAGGAAGAAGATCATCACTGGAAGCTTCCCATATTCAAGGTAAGTGGGGGAAAAGCACACATACACAAACACACAGTGCCCCGTAACCACTAAAACCCCCAGGAAACCATTAAAAAAACGTAAAAAAACCTGTCAAAAATAGGTTTCGAAACCGAAACCTAAAAATTTTGACAGTTTTATTGGGGGGCGTCGGGGGGGCCGCCCCAACCTCGGGGGCGCCTGGCGACGCCACTGGCGCCGGCCCTCTGGAGGGTGCAGGAGGGCTTTGGCCCTCTCTGCGGGTCTCCCCGCACTTCAGATCGGCTCCCTGAAGTGATTGAGACCCACTTCCAGGTTTTGTCCAAAACCGGAAGCGAGTCTCGATTGCTTCAGGTAGCCGATCTGAAGGGCAGGGAGACCCACAGAGCAGACTGTGGGGCTCCCGCAACCTCCAGAGGTATGAATGGTATGAACAGAGTTTGCTTTTTCCTAAATTAATTTCATTTTCTTTATTTTTTAATTAAAATTAAACAATCCCATGTATACAATTTGTAAGCAGCAGCAACTGCTTGCACATTTGCACAACTGCCTCCTGATAAGCAACATCATGAATGCTCATTCTGCCTGACTAATCTGTAGCCAGAACATTACTTAGGCTCCAGTCCACTGGAATATTCCCACGTAGGTCATTGGGATGTATTAACTGGGTTGCCAGCAGAACTAAGGCCACTTATGTTTCACCAATAGCTGGGTCCATGAGTAGTCAATTATGCTATTAGGGTTTCTTTCAGCACAATCCTATGCATGCTTATTCAGAAACAAGTGTTCAACGGAGGCGAGCATACTCCCAGAAAAGTGTGCATAGAATTGCAGCCTATGTCACTTAAGCAACAATACTGAACATTTATACTGTGCTTCTTGAGTACGGGAAATATTTCATATATTCTCATCTCAGTAATCCTTACCAAACACATTGCTAACAAATACTTTAAGATGAATAATCTTTGACAAACACACTTACTTCTAATGTCATTCCTTGCCAGTTTACTGGGATAGCTTTTGTTCATGGGCACATATGGCTCTGGAGGCGGCAAGTCAGATAGAGGATGGAAGGAAAATCTACTTTCCCACTCATCTGGATATAAAAAACAAAGAGCTTTTAATTTTTTTTATAGTATCCTATTAGATAAATCGTGCTACATGAAGGCAAAATCTCACTAATATATTCATTCAGTGCAATTATGTTAGAAATAGTTTGTATTGCTAATGTAATATCTACTGGTACTTTTGTTGTTTGGGGAATGCTAAGGGATCTAAGAGATTCTCCATTTGTAAGCCAGGTTTTGGTTATATTTTAAGTATAGGTTCTTACAGAACCTCTTTAGTTTGTGATATTCCTCCTTCCATGCTGGAGGTAATGCGTTGCTCTTGTTTTATTACTAGTCTGTATCCAACACCACTTTTCATAGTGTTACAAGTACATGTCTAGTCAAAATACATCCCTCAAATTCCCTCCCCCTCCCCTCATCCCCTCCCCTTCTGCAAGTCTTATCAGACTTTGTACATGGATCTGAAAGAAACATATCAGCATCAGAGCATCTGCTTACAATGCCTGAGTAACATCTGTGCAGCATCAGTGCACCAGAACATCTCAGATGGTAAACCAGTGAGTCAGGCCTCTCCTTTGACCTTTGCACAGCAACTAGCAAACTGTGGGTGCTTTAAGAATAAAATACGACTACTGATACAAGTGCGGTCTGATTTGGAAGTGATCCATATGCCCTATTCTCAAGTATTTGCAAATTTTAAGAACTAGCCCTGTTTTGTAAACAACTTCTAAGACGTTACATTCGATCATTAAGGAAGTCACTGTTCAGAAAATGTTACGTTAATGTTTGCCTGAATAGGGCATCATAAAACCCACTGGTATGGTTATTTCTAGATGATAGATTTCATGCAGCCCATTTGTCTGTATGTGGATATCACAGGGAAGTTGATTATCTCCACTTGTTCTGTACATTTGAAAGTCACTGCCACGCACCGTCACACAAAGAATCTTGGAAGCCGTTTCGGATGGCTGTTGAGGGTGGAGGAGGTGGAGGTGGGGCTCCAGAACCAGGTCTCTCAGGAGGAGGTGGAGGCATTGGTCCACTCCTGTGCTTATCAAATCCCCCTCTGGAAGGAAGCTGTGGAGTGACTGGCAATGCCCGTGAAGTGCTGCCATTTCTGTTTATTGGGGGTGGAGGTGGGAGAGGTCCTGAATATAAAGGAAGCAAACCAACAGTTACTACATTTTAGCATGACACTATTTTAATTTCCGGACCAGGTACGGTTGCCCTTTTTATTTAGAAGAGAACAGCTCATCTTAGTGACAATGGCAAAACATTTCACACATCAAGGAAAAACATCATAAAAAGTTATAAAGAGCAGGAAATGGGGTATTAACAGTTTTCTGTCACTCTCTGCTGTCTCTCCACTTCTCCCCGTCATTATTCTCAGATAGTGAATAAATGCTTTGATCCCTTTGCAGTGAAGCTATAAAACCAGGGGTGGCCAAACCACGGCTCGCGAGCCACACATGGCTCTTTGACACATAATGTGCGGCTCACGGAAATATGTTGGCTGAGCTCCTTTTTGCATCACAATTAATATAAATTAAATAAAAACATTTCAAGCTTTATAATTATTTACCGGGTACAAACCGAGAGTCCACTAGATTAAAATGTAAGCTTGATGTTCATGGTGAGTATTCAAGAATTTAAATGCTTCTTAAATATTGCGGCTCTCAAACGTTTGAAGCTCTCTTACGATAAGCAAGTTTGGCCACCCCTGCTATAAACCCTACTGCCAAAGACTTCTTTGACGCCGCCCCATTTGAGAAGCACCCTAGTGGCAGGCCACTCCTGGGATCAGGCTGCTCCATAGAACATCATCTATAATGAACCTCTCTAGAACCAACCCATTTTCTGTAGGTAGTATTATACAAATGGTCCCTTAGCAACATTTTGCTCTAGTAAGATCCATCTAAGACAGAACGTGTTGGAGAAAAACACAACTACAAGGGGATTGTTGTTTTTCTACAAGTTATTCAGTAGCACCTTGCTCTGCAACAGTTCCCTTTAACTTAACTGAAAGCAGCATCTGTAATGCTCTGCAACGTTCAGTGTGGTCAATGCCTCCAGAGTGACAGAACTGCATCTGGGGTCAACGCGGTAAAGGAAAAGTCTTCTTACATTTTATAAGCTGAATGGGTCCATGAAGGTCCTGCCAAGGTACCCCTACCATCCTGACTAGAAGAAGCTCAGTGTGGGTTCCCCAGTGAATGCAACTAGGGGAAGATCGAAGACCCTTGGATTAAATACCCTGATATAAGCATCCTTGCTTGTGGATGATGTAAATAAAACCCTATTCCTGCAGCAAATCCCTGGCTTAGTTTGATCTCTTAAGCCCCCCCCCCCAAAAAAAACCCTACCATGTCCTAGCCCACCCCATTTGATGCAGACCTTCCCCCTTAGGAAGAGGTGGAGGGTGGAGGCCACGCCAAGCCAAATGTTCTGTTCTCTGGATGGATAGCCTTGTTACGTGGTAGCCTCACTACAACATAAATATAGCATAAGACATGCAAATAACTGGCACCTCTTTTGTGACCCCAATCCAAACCCCAGTTCATACAGTTAACAATCCTCCAAGTGAAGCAGCCCCATTACCACAGCTGTCAAGGGAAATTGTTGAAGTGGGGGGTTATTTCTCTCCCTCAAAAGTGAGAGTACAGGCATATGAGTGTGTGTGCGCACATGCTCACGAGAAAGAAAAATCACATGAGCAGAATCTCCTCCTAGGATCAAACTTGCATGGAAAAGGTGGCCCATTTAGTTACTTCCCCCATATGACTATGACAACAAGACTATTTGGCGGTGGTGGATTTTTAATTAGCATGAGCTGAGGCTAAGACTGCAGAACTTTGTGCCAATGTTTCTCATACTATTCAGATAGCTTGCATTTTCACTGGAAGAATACAGGGAACCTTACCTGATCTGCTAGGTGGGTCTCTTACAGGAGGTGGTGGCCTCTCATTTGGTGGGGGAGGAAGAGGACCAGCACGACCAGAGCCAGGCAAGCTTGGTAGAGGAGGAGAGGCAAGTGATACATTCCTTTGAGGGAGCCGTGGCATTTCATCATTTCCGCTGGACATGGGTGGAACTGGAGGTGGGCCTGGTCTACTTGGAGGAGGGGGAGGAGGAACTTGTGAGCCAAAGGATGGCCGAGGTGTGGAAGGAATAGGAGGTTTGTTGTTTTGAGGTGGAGGAGGTGGCAGGGAAGGTTCCCTACTGAGGGATGGTCGGTTTCCTGTTGGAGGTGGTGGTGGTGGCGGCTTGTCCTCTGTTGGTCTGCCTGGAGTAGGTGGAAGAGGAGGCCTGTTTGAGAAAGGAGAGGAACTACCTGGTGTTGACTGACGAATGGATCCCCCAAATCCTGAATTTCTACTTCCTGGGAAAGGTGGAGGTGTAATCCCCAAGCTCATCTGTCTGCTTGCTCCTGGCACAGGAGGAGGGCCTCTATTGTACAAACTTGAAAGACTTGATTGGTTGGGTCTTGGGGTATTTGGCACAGGAGGAAGGCCTGTGTCAGGCTTGAAACCAGCATCGGGTCTTGGAGGTGGCATTCGGCTTCTCTGTGGTTCTGGAGCGGCAGTTCTTTGCCCAGAAGACAGTCCTGGAAATCTCCCTACACCGCCAGGGGGTGAAAAAGGCTTTGCAGATGTCGTTCTTCCTCCTGGTGGAAATACTGGAGCCCTACTTCCTGCAGAATCTGAGAACAAAAAGAAATGAGTTGGTCATTTGGGAAAATAGCACTGGAAGGACTACTTCTAATCAATTTACAACAATTCTGAATGGGTGCCAAACTGAGTGAACCTTTATGTCAATATAAACTTTTCCACCGAAAGATGGAGAGAAGGACTGAAGATCTCCTTGGAGATCCTACAAAGGATAATGAGTAAAGATTTTTAGAATATATGCCAAGGATGCTCCAGTTTAGCTCCTATACTACAGTAGTTTGCTTTCAGCAGGCAATGGATCCACTGTTATATACTCATATCTAATAGAAACTTCCACAACAACAGTTGGAATTAAATCCAATTGGAGGGGAAGAAAAGAAATTCTGGTATTTCTAGCACTTCTCTAGGAGAGGGAGCCTCACAGAGATGCTTGAGTTAAGTGCCATGAGATTAAGAGGAGATCCATAAATAGCCTGTGACACAAGAGATAATACCAGCTCTGAAAGACTGTGTCATATCAACACAGGCTGAAATATCACCTCATTTATTTTAATAGCACCATTAAGTTCAAGACTTATAGGGGATGTCAGCAATCAGGAAGGTTCAACTCTACCCTGCCTCATTCTCTGGCTAACAAATATTATTATTATTTATATACCACTTTTCAGACAACGAAAGTGTCAAAGCAGTTTACTTAGGAAAGAAATGAGATGATAGTTCCCTGTCCCAAAGAGGCTCACAAGATTAATGTTGCTACTCCCTTGCTTAAATATAAGAGAGAGCCCACTTAAAGGTGCCTTTTTGCCCAGATAGTAAGGATGCTGCTGGGTATCAAAGCAATTTTAGCTTAGGGGGCAGAACACGCATTGCTACAAGCTCTACAGATGATGATAACGCTAAGCATGATTTCTGAGTGGCCAAAGTGCTCCACATGTATTATCCTGATGAAATCCTTACAGCAAGGCTGTCAGGTGACGTATGGATAGCTATGACTTATGGACTGACACCTGGATAGCTTATCCTCCATTGTAGCTGGGGAGTTGAGGTTGAGAGGGAGTGGCTTGCACAAGGTCACCGAGTGAGTTCATAGCAAAGGTGAGATTTGAACCAAGGGAGTCTTGATTCGCAGCTCGGTCTCTTAGCCACCATGCTACACCAGGTCTGTGGTGCCAGCATGGCAAAAGGTGTTACATAGGAAACACAGAACAGAGGTGGATTAATAGCATGTTAGTTTTGGACCTGGACTGAGGAAACTGAGGTCAAATCCCTGCTCAACCATATGGCTGACTGGGTGGCCTTGGACAAACCATTCAGCCTAGTCTACCCCACAGACTTGTTGTGAAGATAAAAAGGGATAACCCTGCGATGGACACCCTGAGTTCCATAAAGGAAGGGCAGCATGCAAATTTGATACTGAATAAACAAATGAGGTGTTAGAGGAAGGGGGACAAAAAGAGGATGCAAAGTGCAAGGGAGAGGAAGATCACATGAGTGGGGCATGAAAACAGAGAACACTGTTGAACAATGGAAGCCTTGGTCCTGGATTCCTTAATTCCTCATTGTAACAGCATACAGGTTAGATTTCCCATCAGCTACTTGACTGTTGTGCTGATGAGCTCAGACAAACTGAACTGGAAAGTGATGCAACATGCCCCTTCCCTAATTATGGTACTGGGGCTCTGTCCTTAACAGCAGGCATGAGGGGAAGGGAATCGTAGGGTGGAAAGGGGGAGAAATCACAGAAGTAGGCCAGGAGCTTCAGAATCACAGGACCCAGCTCAGGGAAGAGTTTGGGGGCAGCAAGAAGTGCCTGGTCCAGGTGCAAATGTTTATGGGGCAGGGGGTTAATACTCAGTAAACGACATTTCCCAACAGGCATTCCAAAAGGCCATGCTCACCATATCAAGGAGCAGGAAATAGTCCTGCTATTGACCAAAAAAATGATAGGAAGCCAGCAAGAGCAGAGGTTCTCAACCTGTGGTACGGGTACCCCTAGGGATACGCGGACCTCTTGCTGGGGGTACGCCAAGCCCTGCCCCTTATCTGCCCCATCAGCAGCTAATAAAGTGTTAATTAACATGGATTTTAAATTGTAATTATTTTTGGAGCCTTCTGTCTCTGTGATTTTGGTTTTGGGCTTATTTTTGTACTTTGGAAAATGTACTTTGGTGGGGGTCGGGGAGGGAGGAGCTAACTTTGAGAAGTGTGACTTGTAGAAAAAAAAAAGAGATCCTTGCATGTCTCTCTCTCTCTCATACTCATACTCACAGAGTTAAATAAGACATTTTTTCACATTTAAAATTGTTTTAGTACCTTTTAATTTAATAATTAATTACCTAATTAATTAGATTAATCCAGTTAATTAGCAGTTAATTAGCAGGGGATACTTCAGAAAATTGGACCGTGATAGGGGGTACCTGGGCCTCCAAAGGTTGAGAACCCCTGAGCTAGAGGATTGGTTTAGTTGGAAGAGTAGCAGCACATTTTTCTGATCTTTTGTCCCTCGGTTTGTTGGGCCATAAGGACAGCATACCATCTCTCAATGAATACAGCGGTCTTGACAAACACCTTCCTTACCATTATCTCTGTTGGTAGATTTAAGTTTAGGCATTCCTGATGGAAAGAGGCCCCCTAGGCCAGGCGGTCCCCCTCCACCATAGCTGCCGCCACCACCACCACTACTGCTGTGGAAGCTGCTGCCACCACTTCCACTGCCGCTGCCACCTTTAGGTTCTGTAGAGAAAAGGGGGGGGGGAGGAAGATAGAGAGAAAGGTCTTGATTATCATTCCTAATTGCATTCCAACAGAATGTTTAGGCCATTTGTGCCTGTCTTAAATTCAATCCATGCTCCAAACAGCAGGTTGGCCCAGAATAAACTGTTATTGATAATACAAGTATACTTACTGTCAATGACTGGGGCACTTCTGTCATTGGTAACTGCTTTCTTCAGTTTTTTCCCTTTGGAAATATCTGATAGGAGAGCATTCCGCCCTGCCTGCTCCGATCTGTTCAAGTTAGGCTTTTCTGTGTTTGCCTGCAATGGCAAAAAAAAAAGTTTAGATACAACAAGGACAGAAGCACTTAATCACCAGGTATCTTTGAAGTACAATGGAAGAATTGATTTTCCCTTGACCCCCAAACAGCACTTTTTTCCTCCCTCAAATGGAGCCTTTAGCTGTCTCAATACCAAATTACGTCCTGTAGCCTTTGCTCTAGACCAGGGATTCTCAACCAGTGGTACTAGTACCACCAGTGGTACTTCGGCCAACTGCTGGTGGCACTCGGATCACCGGAACCCCACTCTGACACGGCATTTTCGGTGGCATGTTTTAGCTCCTGAGAGGCTCCTGCCTTTGGCCGAGCCTCTTGAGAACGTTGAGAAGGACCCTCCCATGTGCCCAGAGTCTCCTACCTGCATTTTCTGGCGTCCGAAAACCTGAAAACCCAGAAGTAACTGGCGATGATGTCATCGCCAGTCACTTCTGGTGGTACGCAGCAGGAGAGTGGTGCCGGAGGTGGTACTCAACCGGGAAGGGGTTGAGAACCTCTGCTCTAGACTAGTCTCGGATCCATACTCGGACACTTGCATGACCAAACTACTCTAAGGTGCAAGAAGACTCTCTTGTTTTTATTACAGACTTCATCTGAAATTTTTTTCCCTATCTTAGACTGGAATCCTTGGAACTGTGCACACTCACTTCATGCATCTCATGAGGCTTTTTGTCACTGCATGGCAAGTTGCTTTTGCAAACACAAGGTATAGTACAGCTTTAAAAATTGCTATTAAAAAAGAAATGTCAACAAAAGCCTGGAAGGGATGTCTGTTGCTTTTCCCCATCTTTGGTACAAGTCACTTTACAGAGAAGAGGGGGGGGGGGGGAAGCATGTAGCTCCAGATATTACAGCTGTTACACTGTCTTTCCTATAGTAAACACATAAAAGTGGAGGGAAGATGCGCCTATGTTTCAGGGAGCCAGGGTTAGTTAGGGCTCCCAGGCACATGCTGCAGCCTTTGAATGTTTAAGGAGGCAACATTTTTTTTTTAAAAAAAAGTTCATAAATAAAATGAACAATTGATCCAATTGTGCTTGATTATTTGGAAATATGGTACTGGAAATAACCGAAACAATGTGCCCCTGGTTCAACTGAAGGCTTCTGGTTCCATTCCAGTTCAGACACTAAGGCTGAATTTAGGTGATACTCCAGAGCTTGATGTGAAGGATCATCATAAACCAGCTGTGGGTCTATTTGCTTGTTCATCCTTAATCCAAATACAGTTTCCTGTTCAGCGCCATGCAGACTTTGCCGTGATATCTGAATTGGCAAACTATGGTTAGCAGATGCCACAGCTAAATGTGCTTAGCACTACACTTGGCTTTCCATCTATCTCCCGAGAAGGATGTTGCTTGCAGGATGTGTTGTGTGTTATTTTTGGCTGCTTGATTTTTACATTTTTTAAAACATCAGTTGTTTTTCAAATTAAACCTGCCCTCTCTTATTTGTATTGTCGCTTCATAAAGTTCATCAATTCCTTAGATTGATTCCAGCCACCAGCCTTACATGAACCCCAAATAAGGGGGGGGAGGGTAATAATACCTTATGGGGTTCTTGTAAGGATCTCAACAAGATAAAACCTGTAAAGTGATCTGAACACTTGAAAGTACTATACAAGAACGAAATAGTATTATTATTACTACTGCTATTACTACTACTACTTTCCCATACAGTAGTCAGTTTTAAAAATTAAAAGTTGAAACTTACCACAGAAAATGTTGGAGGAGGCGGGGGAGCTGGAGGTGGGGGAACAGGCATGGTCAGTGTTGAACACTCTCTTCCGTCACTGTGAAACCTGTTGGGAGGCACCATCACATGTGTCACTTTTTAAAAAATTCAAAGTTTTAGTCAGAACAGAGGCAACCCTTTTACACTTTTGCCATAATGAATTAAGGTTTGGAGGAGGGGGAGAGAAGCTGGAAAAAAAAAAAAGACTCCACCCCCACTCTCTAGCATTGCTACATCACTTCTTGCAGGGATGTGGATCAAGTCTTTGACTCCAAGTCTCAAGTCACGTCCCAAGTCTTTGCCCCCAAGTTTCGAGTTTTGGTTGTGAGTTGCGAGTCCCTATCTATTTAATGGGGAAAATGGGTTTAAACCTGAATAAAATTCAACTTGTCGTAAAAGGCTCCAAGCAGAGGTGTCGGTACGGTGGGGGCGGCACCGTAATTTTCTCACCGTGCTAATCCCTGCTAACTCTCCGGTATGAGGTGGCCCCGCCCCCTCACCAGCGGAGCCATTCAGTGTGCCTCACCATCGGAGCCCTCGCCACATGGAATGGCTGCGATGGCGAGGGGGCGGGGCCACCTCGTACTGGAGAGTTAGCAGGGATTAGCACGGTGCGAAAATTACAGTACTGCCTCCACTGTAGTGACGCCTCTGGGTCCAAGTCTCGAGTCGAGTCTTTTACAATCGCCCGCCGAGTCAAGTCATTGACGCTACTTGAGTCCGACTCAAGTCCGAGTCAATAGACACAAGTCTACATCACTGACTGCTTGTAAGATTCAGGGGTCTGACCCTCATTGCTGACAGAAGGGGCAACTTCCCAACGAATTTTTACAAGACAAGACAGGTGTTTACTCCCATGCCTTCAGCTGTGCAAAAGCATACCTGGGGCAGACATCATGTTTCTGTATGAAGACACATGCAGGTCAACGTTCTAAGGATGACCAGATACTGCTTGTTCCTCAAGCAGAAGCATGTGTTAAAATGCCCCCCCCCCCCCATGAGATAATTCATGCATCTCAAGAGACAGGCGTGTAGGCTACATTTACTTTTGGAAGGTACACCAGCATTGGAAGCTGTGCAAGTTAGTTTCAGAAGGAAGAGAGGCACTGGTGTTCCAGTTTCCAGATGAGGTGGGGGGAAGGGAGAGGGAAGGGAAGCTGTTGTTCCATGGCAAGGAAAAGGCACATGTGCAGAATCACTCATCTTTATTCCAAGGATGTATGCTTAGAATTGCAGCCCAAGAAGCAGAAAGCCAGGAAAAAATAAAGCATCGCCTAGTCACCATCAGGCATGATCATTCAGTAAATTGGGGAGGGTGGCAGAGAAGGGATCAAGCCAGAAATTAAATCAGATACAATTGATCCAATTGTGCTTGATTATTTGGAAATATGGTACTGGAAATAACCGAAACAATGTGCCCCTGGTTCAACTGAAGGCTTCTTCATTACTGACACTTTCCCTATGCATCATGAGGAGTTTTCAGTTTCCATATTTTATTTCTCTCTCCCTCCCTCCCTCTCCCCCTCCCTCTCTCTCTCTCTCCCTCTCCCTCTCTCTCTCTCTCACACACACACACACACACACAAAATGATGGTGAAAACATAGTACGTCCCAGTACTACTCTTTTCCCCACTGATAACACTTGTTAATTTTCACAGAATATTATCTCTAGATGTTATCTGACCCCTACAGATTTGTCATTAACATGTCTGAGAAGAGATTATTACAGAACCTCTTAAGGTTGACACTTTCGCTATAATGGATGGGGACGACAACTTGATTGTATAGGTTTACTCAATACTGTACTCCTTTTATCAATTCTTCTACAAGATTTTAAAAAGAAGGAATTGAAAAATGTTCTTATGTCAGATAATATCTGCTGAAGTTCTGAATATTTTAGAATTGTGCAGGTTTCAGACAATCTTCACCCCACCAAACAGCTACTATCTTTCCTGTAATCATTTTACACCTAAAGCGTAGAGTATGCTGTAAATTAAAGTAGAATTTGTTCAACTTCCTGTTTGAAAATGGTCAACAGGAAAATTGGTTTTCATAGCAAACCACACTCATCCTGTTTAACAGTTTTTTTCCACAGCTGCAATGGCCTGTGGAGTTGTGCCTTGTGCAGCCAATCAGTCTTTGCCTACAAAAATCCCAACCCATCTCAGTTCTTTTATCAATCTTAACCATTTCAGCTAATTCGAGGGCAAGAGGCTTCTTGTTTAAATGCAATAACAAGAAGCTTGTCAGGGCAATTATGGTTAGGATCCTGTGGGATTTGATTTCTATGAAGACTGAACAATTTGAGTCAGAACGGGGATTATAGGCGGCTACGATTAATTTTCCAAGGATACACTTTCAGTTTAAAAAAACATTAAGCAAGATAATACCACTAGATATTATCACCATGAGGATTACAGTACATAAATTCATTTTAAGGAACAAAGGATAAAAGTATTCTGATCTGAACAGTGATTTCTAGACCATCCTTAAGAGGCAGGAATCCTAGAATGATATATCTTGTGTACAGGAGTACATAATAAGTTGCCAACTAGCTGGGATTCTACCCACCCACTTGGAATTTTTATCTTGAGTTTGGTGTCAAGTATTTTCTCTACTATATGAAGCGTGAGTGAAACCTTTATTGGCAACAAAACAAAAGAACACATACATAACATACATACTGTACATACAAAAAAGTAACAGTAATTGCCCTGATTCCTAACGTGAGTATTTAAATCTGTCCCCGCACAACTATCACCAAATGGACAAATGCAGCCACCTTCTTAAGAGTAACCCCCTCCACCGCAGATAAAAGAGCACAGAGTATGGTCGACTCCGTCTGCCCCTGTGTATTGCTCAATATGGGGGCAAGCCAGTGGCGTTGCTACCGCGTGGCAGGGAAAACAGGACACCCAGGGTGACGCGCCGGGAGGGGGTGACACACCAGTAGGGTGACGCTTCAGGACCCACGGCACGTCACCCTCCTGGCACGTCAAACCCGGGAAAGGGTGATGCGCCGGCAGGCTGAGCTGCATCTTCTTCGGCGGCTCGGATGCTTCTAAGTAGGCCAGGCAAGGCTGAAAGCGGCACATGCGTGCAATGCCGCTCAAAGCCTTGCCCTCAGAAGGGCTAAACAAAGACCCAATCGCGGCTTTGTTCGGCCCTTCCAATGGCAAGGCTTCGAGCGCCGTTGCACGCATGCCTTGCCCGGCCTACTCAGAAGCGTCCTAGCCGCCGAAGAAGCCTTGGCTCGGCCTGCCGGCGCATCACCCTCTCTCAGCATGTGGGGTGAGTACCGGGGGGACGCGGCAGTGGGGGTGACGCGCCGAGCCGGCCAAGACCTCACCTGGGGTGATGTGCCGGCTCGTGACGCTGCTGGAGCAAGCAATCCATGCAGGCCTTCTCATGTAGAGAGCAATGGAAAAACATATGTTCAAGTGTCTCCACCCAACACTATCCTAACCCTATCCCTACTGTGCTCTTTACTATAGGAGGCATTTGAACCAGGAGATGGAGTTCAATAAATTTTCTATTGACCACACATTCTGATTTATTAGTCTCTGCCTCAGCCTTTCAAATCCTGCCAGGCTCCACCACTGGAACAGTGAAAACTCACCCTAGAAACATCCACTGATCAGATTAAACAATGTTTTAAATCATGAGTGTCCAAGTTTTAATGTATGGCATAGGAACCCAGTGCATCAACTGGTTCAATCTCTTCCAATTTGGGCAAAATCCCGGCTTCTTTTTTCTGATATCATCATTATGTCACATGCTAGAGTTGGTAGAATATCTTGTCTAGTCCTACCTGCTTTCAATAGCCACTGCCATCCACGTAAGTATTTATTTTATTTTTTATTTATTTTTTCACATTTTTATACCGTCCTTTCTCCAAGGAGTTCAGGGTGGTGTACATGGTTCCTTCCCTCCTTTTGTCCTCACAACATTCCTGTGAACATTCTAGCTTGGGGGTTCTCCAGGATGCGCAGCTGCTCCTGGATTCCCAGGTAGCGGCTGTGGCCAGGGGGGCTTTTGCCCAGCTTCGGCTGGTGCGCCAGCTGCGACCGTACTTGGATCGTGCAGACCTGGCCACAGTGACTCATGCCCTAGTGACATCTAGACTAGATTACTGCAATGCGCTCTACGTGGGGCTGCCTTTGAAGACTGTTCGGAAACTGCAACTAGTGCAGAATGCGGCGGCCCGGGTGGTTGCCGGGGCTTGTCGGTTCAACTCAGTCGGACCGTTGCTTCAGCGGCTACACTGGCTGCCGGTTCGCTTCCGGGCACAATTCAAAGTGCTAGTTTTGACTTTTAAAGCCCTTAATGGCTCGGGTCCAGGGTATTTGAGGGACCGCCTCCTTCCTTATAATCCAACCCGTACTCTGAGGTCTTCAGGGGGGGCCCCTGTAACCGTGCCGCCATTGACAGAAGTGAGGGGGATGGCGGCGCGGAATAGGGCCTTCTTGGCGGTGGCGCCCCAATTGTGGAATTCCCTCCCCTTGGAATTAAGAATGACTCCCTCTTTAGAGGCCTTTCGGCGGGGCCTTAATACGTTTTTTTATTCAGGACTGCTTTTAATGTCTGACATGGTGGGCTGACCTTTTAACAAATGGTTTTAATATATGTAAATGCAGGTGACCCACTGGGGTTGTTTATTTTTAACTTAAGTGTTTTAACTAATTATTTTAATGTGTTTATATGTATTTTAATATTTTGTAAGCCGCCTTGAGTGAGAAAGGCGGGCTAAAAATTCCTAAATAAATAAATAAGTAGGTGAGGCCGAGAGAGTGACTGGCCCAAGGTCACCAGGAAGCTTCATGGCTGAGCAGGATTTGAACCTGGCTTTTCCAGGTTTAAGTCCAACTGCCAAACCACACCATCCTGGCTTTGAAGTACTCTAAATGACAGAACTACAGTGAGGACAAAGAGGCAGAGTTATGACTATTGAAGTGACCCTTCCTACCCTTGGCAGAAAGTCTATCTACATCTCACAACATGGGTGCGTTTCACACATGCAGAGCTGACTGCAGTATAGAGGCCTCAGCTGCACTTTTTGTCCAGAATTTCTACCCACTCCCAGGAACCCACAACTTCATATAGTATTTGTAAGTATCCAACCCCACTCTCTGCTCAAAAGTAGTACTGTGTTTTTCAGCTCCTTAAAAAGATAACCAGACCACCTGTAGTTCAGGCACAGCATGCCACTTAAATAAAATTTTCAGATGAGATTCTAGGAAGCATCTCTGAGTCCCTCTTGAACTGCAGGCACCACCTATGAAGGTGGTTTGTGTTGCTGTATTTCTTGGCTTTTGAAAAAAGTCACCACCTGTATTTTTGTACACATGGATGCAAACCGGAAAAATTAAGGCATGTTCTTTTGTCCCTCTGAAATCAATGGAATGAAATTGCACTGTCCAATCATCATGTGCGACATCGCATTTTTAACACGTCAAAAAGACAGACAAAGGAGTACTTCTCTTTACCTTTTCCTAATACTTACCAACTTTTTTTTAAAAAATGAAATGTTTGAAAAACAGAAGCAGTCTCAATACCTACATCGTCAAGAAGCTCACAAATCCCCTTGTATCAATAGGTTTTACGACCCTGTACACTGCAGTACTGCACACTAAGTACTAGACAGTGTGCACTTAATCAGCCATTTTAAAACAGCCGTTCTAGCAATGCTTACATGTAGCTGGAACACAGAGGTCAGAAGCAAGCAGCTCACTGGGGTTACTCATTTCCTGCATGATTAATCTCCAAGTAAAGAAAGAGGAAGACTAGAATGATGGCGTACGATTAACAGTGCCCCATAAAGCTAATAGGACATAGCAGGGGTAAAAAAAAAAAAAAAAGTCCAGTGCTTTACCAGCTCACTACTTTTGCTCTCTGGCATAAAAAGTGCTCTAGGCAATTTAACAGGGCCAACAGCTCACTTGTGTAGGCTATAGCCCACACCAGGAAGAAAAGGGAGGAAATAAAACTGCTGAACTTCACCAGAATCAACAATTTAAGTAACATAAGTGAGGTTAACAAAGCAGATCCCTGTGGGGAAAATACCGGTAAGTTTTTTTTCTTCTTGTTTTTCAAAAAGGGAAATTGGCAGAGTTCATTCTCTACTACTCCAAGGGCCAAACTATTTTTTGTTTAAAAGCTTGTTTCTCCACTTTTCTCTTACTTTTTTCCAAAGCAACTCAAAAAATAATCCATAAAAACAGCAAAAACACAATAATAATTCAGTAGTGAAACAATATACAGTCTCCATAATCCAAAATAACAGCACCCCAAGATTAAGCAGTGCCAAGGCTTTCCTAAAGAGTCATGTCTTTACACAACACCTGAAGGCTTATAATGTGGGAGCCTATTTAGTATGGAGTACAAGAGGGTACTGCAGAGATCTGGTGCCACCATTGAAGAGGGCCCTGCTTCCTGTGAACGTCTGCTGGATTTCAATTGGACTGGGCACCCAAAGCAGAATTTCAGATTATAACTGTAGCATTAAGGGGAGTACAGGAGAAAGCAGCCCTTCAGATTCCCAAGTCCCAAAAGTCCTTTCAGGGGTTTAACGGCAATAATCAGCACCTTTCATTGGGCCTGGAGACAAATAGATAGCCAGTGTACTGGTAAGTTGAACAAAGTTGGAGTAATATGTTTTCAGCAGGCTGTCCTGGCCAATGGCTGGAAAGCTGCATTTAGCGCCAGGTCTTTCAAAACTTGCAAATCAGCCCCAAGGCTGCTACGCAGAGGCATCGTGAATTACTAATTCTTTCCATTTTTTCCTCAGAATAGAAGGTAGCATTTCGTTTTTCACAAATGTCCTCATTTCACAAGCCCACAAGTTAGCCTGTCAATTTCAGCAAGGTTACACATGAGTAGGTACCTCCAAGACAAGGGTAATAACTACCATAATTAAATAGGTGATATTCCAGATGTGAGAAACTGGAAAAAAAAATGTAGTGGGGATGTCTTGGGAGGAGAGGGAGGGGTTGCAAACACCATGTCACTGTCCGCATAAATGATTTCCCAGCCCTGCTTCAATGGGAAAAGCCATATTTCACTTAATCATCTTTCCATCCATTCTGATTGCCGAGTCTAAACTTTTAATTTGTTCCAGTAAGCAGCAGAAATCTTGAGGCGGCCGGGGGGGGGGGGGGGGGGAAGAGACCCTGGGCTGGAGACAGACAAGCGATAATCATCATAATAGGACAGAGAAGCTATTTTGTTGCTGTTGACTATGGTGAAAGGTGGAGAGGAAAAATGAGAGGTCAAGAAGAAAAGCACTATCTGTAAAGCATTTCCGGAAAGGCAGCTCTTGAAAGAGAGGAGGCTGACAGCTAAAGAAACTGGCTGAGGAAAGTGGAAGAGATTGACGAGGCTCAGAGTACAGGAGACGAGACTCTCATTCTTTGACCAGACCTGGATAAATGTCGAACGTAAACATAGATAAAGAAAACAGAAGTTTAGATAAAACCTCAGGCATCAACACTGAAAAAAAAGGACACTGCACGCTGGAGCCTTCGAGGTGACAAACCCAGGTTGTGAAACCGGGCAGATGCGCCCGGGACCTTGAGGAGTCTTGAGCACATTCCACGCTGAATGCAGCCGGAAAGAAACTGTTGTTCGGTTTTCAGAGAACTCGCTTCTCCTTCAAAATATCAACCATACAGAGAGGAAATATGGCAATACCAGTCGTTTTTAAAAAGGTAGTTCATCTATCTTTCACCCCAGGCACGATTGAAAAGTGCTATATTTCTGGCAGCAAGAAGCAAGCAAGATGTCGCCGCCACCATACTTTTTTAGGAATCGATATCAACAGGGATCTGAAAAGTCTTCTTCGGCAAGAAGGATTGCCCCCAACAACCTGAGGATACAATGTCCTCTTCATCAACAACTGTACAAATCCAAGCCCTTGGCCAGATTAGATTTAGAAACTCACAAGTGTTAGTACACAGAGCATCTTATCATTCAATTGCCACTAGTTACCTGGGAGACTTGTAGGCAGTATTATATTTTCAGGCAGAAGCTGAACATTGCTTCTTTGGAAGGCACCACTTTACAAACGTTTTACACAAAAAGTGCACAAAAGCCAGAGTCTAGGCAATGAACCTACCGTACTTTATCAGTCTTTAGAATACGTATAGTCCACTTTTCAACAAAGTCCTCTAAAGTGGTTTACATAGCAAAAGAAATGAGAAGATGGTTGCCTGTTGCAAAAGGGCTCACCATCCTAAAAAAGGAAGGCAAGGCATCTTAAACAAGAAAGATACCAGCATAGCCACTGGAAGACCACTACCCTGGGGTGAATAGGGACAGATGCTAAATATACAAGAGCCATCCCTTGCAGAAATGATATGGCATTTGCTACCATGGGATGGTAGCCATGGTCACTAATTTAGGTGGCTTTAAAAGGAGATTAGACAAACTCATGGAGGAGATTATATCACTGGATATATGGGGGCTATATGTAGAACCTTCAAGTTCAGTGGCAGTATCACTGAATGCCAGTTACTATGGTGAGTAATACAGAGGAGGGCTATTGCCTCCATGCTCTGCTGTGGGCTTCCCAGAGACATCCAACTAGTGACTGTGAGAAACAGAATGCTGGATTTGAAAGCTCTTATGTTCTTAGGTCACTTAACATGCTTGAGTTCTAGCTGCTTATGAAATGCATTGCCATAGTGTCCCATAGTCACAGATGCTAGGAATGTACAGAGGAGAATTCATTTCCTAATTCATTTCAAGTGCATGGGGAATACTGTATGCTATATCATTGCTGGTGGGTGGGTGGGATTTCATGCAAATGCTAAGGTGCAAAAGCCTATTGATGTTTAATGCAGTGCAAAATTAGCGTTTGTTGGGCTGTTAAAATGTAGCCAGCACATGCAGAGTGCTAGTAAACAATATAACTACCTATTTACATGCATGATTAAAAGTCCAGCGGGTATGATGGTGGGGGGGACATTCTTAACAGGAGACCCTGATAGTCTTTATTATCGTCAGGAGTACACTTTGCTCTCCTGCAGAACTGAGTCTTGCTGGTACAATAGGTGAACCAAAACAGCCCAACAACCTCCCTCAATATGTTCCAGCTGTGACCATGTATTGGGGACATCGGATTGAATTACAAGTTACTACATTCTATGCAGCATGGCGCTATCTCTACAGATTTCCAGGAACAGTAATACCCTTGAGCCTCCACATCACTGACCCATTCTCTCTTCTTTCAGCAACCGCATACTGTACAAGTACTAGTTTTGTAGTCCACAGCCCAAATAAAACAGAGAGCTACTTTAAACATCCAAACTAGATCTGCAGAGAATGAGACATTGCAATTGTAATGGTGTATGTCCACATTGTGTGTGGGGTGGGGTGTGTGGGGGTGGTGGTGGGGGTGGGGCTGTTTGTTTAGAAATAGCTGTATGTTACCAATAAATGGTAAGGTGAACTTGTTTGCCCATCGTTTTAAGCAACAGGGTGGAAGCACATCCTGGTCCTAATCTAGTGCTGCACAGCAGAACAAACAGCAAGCAGTGGCCCAGATTGAATAGAAAGATATGTGCTCCTGTTGGCAACAAGAGACTGATAGAAACATGTATCTTCATCCACACAGTGTGGAAGTGATTTGAATTGCATTCACAGATATACTAAATTAATGCACATTTTGTCCCCACAGATCTGCACCACATTTGCACATGCCATTTGGTTCATCCGCGTTCAGTGAAATTCGGTGCAAACTGATGGGCAAGGCGATATACGGTATTTTGGATGTGCCCTCTGTGGCTTCTCCCCTCCCCCACCCACCCACCCCAAGCAGGACTCTTCGCACATTTATACATGAGAAAATGAAAGTTTCTATTACACACCTAAGGCAATCACTGGACCACAGCAGGAACTTCTGGGATGCAGGCCAGATGCACCTGTTCAATTTCCCAGTGTATTAAAATCCCAGGCACAGCATATCCTCTACAAAGTGGAACTGGGAGGGACAAATTGCAGAGCTGAGGGAGCAGTACGGGTGGGAGGGTGCGCTTCACATTCATGGCCAGAACTGTGTTGTCATGAATGAATGAATGCCCGATTTCCTCCCCCCCCCCCCCCGGGGAACATTTACTCAGAAAGTCTCACTGATTTCAGCAGCACTTTACTTTCTAACTGTTGTGCTTAAGCACATAGTCTGAGGCTGGAACTACATACTCCAGTCTCCTCAAGTACCAAAACCCTATAAAAAAATATTAATGTGCAATTTCTGCAAATGTATGTCTAGAAACCCAATGGATTGCCACCTCCGGATGCCAATGAGGAAGCTTTCATCCTGGGGCAAACAGCAGTTAAAGAGGGAGGGAACAGTTCAGGACAGGGCCCAGGAGAGGGGGCAAAGGGGGTAAATTGTACCCAGGTCAAAAAGGGGGCCCAGGAGCCAAAGGAGGAGGCCCAGAAATTTCCTGGGATCTCAGCTGGCTTCATGGAGTGTGAAAGAAAGACTGTGGCTGGGCCAGGTCTACTGGATGGATCTGGGTGCCACATCCGAGAAGCCTGGTAGACCTGGGCTCCGGAGACTTTTCCAGCTATTGCTGCCTTC
Organism: Plestiodon gilberti rubricaudatus; assembly: GCA_026170595.1. Taxonomy (NCBI): domain Eukaryota; kingdom Metazoa; phylum Chordata; class Lepidosauria; order Squamata; family Scincidae; genus Plestiodon; species Plestiodon gilberti. The sequence goes on along the minus strand of JANXHW010000001.1, from coordinate 173,983,983 downwards.
CCCCCACTGTTTTGCCCCCTCCCCCTTTGAGAAGGGGCCCATAAGAAACTTTGTACCTCCTGATAAAATTCCTCACAGAGGCCCTGGTTCAGGACCATGAGAGGGACAAAGGCTTAGAGTCCCCGACCCCCATTGTGGTCCCAAAATCTGAACCGGGGCCGGTAACAACACAGGCCCCCAAATATACAACAATCAGCATATACATACAGTAGTCTAACTTGGCAACTGTGGGAAAAGAGCTGTGAGGGAAACGTAGCCCCCAGGGCAAGGGTTTTGCATTTGCACTCCCCCTCCTCACCTGCCACTTCTCTGCTGAGATTTGCCTTCTCCTGGCACCACTTCACAGAGGAGAATCGGTGCCTGGGGCAGCCCACAAACTGGTCCATGCCATTCTGGCCTAAGGTATATTGAGCTGCAGGAGCTTTACATTCTGCATAGAGCAGGCGCTGGAGGAGGAGGAGGAAAGCCTCTGTATAATTTGTCCCATGTGTCACATTTAATGCCAGAGCTTTTGAAAGATACAGTGCACCAACTACACTTTGAGCACACTTACCGTATGTTTCTGTAGAGTTCAACAACTCGGCGAACTCACAGCATAATGTTTTGCAATTATCTGAGAGAGAAATATCAACCCAACAATAACTCTGCTTTTACCAGCTAAGGGAGGTTTTTAATGTGCAGCCACGTCCTCAGCTAACCCTACAGTTCTTACAGATGGTTGGCTGAAGGGAGATCTTTAAGCTTCAGATCTCCTTGGAAAAAAAATTTCAGACAGGGAGAAGGAGTTTCAACTTTAGCCCAATATCCTGACAGCAGTTTGAAAATAGAGAGAGCGGGGGGGGGGGGGGGGAGAGAGGCAAAGGTGGAGGAATTAGATGTTGAAAGAGTTTCCCAGCATGAATTCAAAAGCTCAACCAATTAATTTGGTAATCACCCTTAATGGCTTAATACTTTGTTTCATATTTTCAAAACAAGGTTACAAACTTTTTGAAGTAAACTAGTTCTTCTCTTTTGAGGAGTCTGCTTTCAATATTTCTATATCCGACTCCTTTTTCTGCCCACCCAAACACCCACCCAAGCAGTGGGTGAACAGAAATTATATTTCCCTAAAAAGCTAGTTAAAAATATCCTCAGATAGCTTAAGTTAACTGGAAGGCAGTTCATTGATCTTTCAGGAAGGGAAATGATTCTCCACCCCCTTCAAGCACTCCTCACCTTCTCAGGCAACACTAGTAACATTCAGATCAGTTTTCTTCCTCCTCCTTTCTCTCTTTTTGAGAGGGGCCTTTTAATGGAAGGCTATTAATATAATTGAACAGGTAGCTTAAAGAGAGAGAAGAAAAGTCAACTGTTTGAGAAGCAGCAGCCAACAAACAAGGCTGCACAACATAGACACAGACCCAGTACAGGAGTAACAGCCAGGATGGTGTAGTGGTTTGGGAGTCGGACTTAGACCTGGAAGATCCAGGTTCAAATCCCCGCTCAGTCACAAAGCTTCCTGGGTGACCTTGGGCCAGTCACTATCTCTCAGCCCCACCTACCTCATAGGGTTGTTGTGAGGACAAAAAGGAGGGGAGGAAATATGTACACCACTCTGAGCTCCTTGGAGGAAGGGCGGTATAAAAATGTGAAAAAATAAATAAATAAAACAAACAATCAGGGCCCTCCTAACCACAGTAAGCAGGCTGTGGGGTCCTTTGCTCCTTCTGACAGCGCTTCCCCATCACGGATGCAAATTCTGCTTACTTTCTGGTAGAATAAATTTGCATTTTCCAGAGTACACATTATCATTAATTTGGTAAATTAGGAAAAAAAAAGTTTCCTGAACATGCACCAACAATGGTGTCAACCTATTAGGTATTTCTTGATCTCATTTGTATAGGTTACTTTATTCCCAGAGCAATCAAGCCAAGAAATATATCCTCTATATATTCTCATGGGGAAGATTCTGTCTCTACAACTTCAGAGGCAAAACCAACTAACAGTTTTGTCAGTTTTGGAAAGCTAATTTCCCCTAATCCCCTCACAACTCTTCCGGCAATATTGTATGCGCTGTACAGAAGTCTGCTCGCTCAGCTGAGCGAGCCCTGCTAAGGAATACTGAGGTGGTCAAGTTTATGGCTCCTGTTCTGTAGAGAAGACCACAGAGGCCGCATCCCACTGAATGCCAGTCATGAGGAAGCAACAGTGGAGAAGGGCTGTTGCTTTTGTGCCCCGAACCTTATGGGCTTCATGGAAGCATCTGGGTGGTCGCTGTGGGTAGCGAGATGCTGGGCTAGGCAGGCGTTTTGACAACCAGTGCACATTCCTGGTGGTTTTCTGGAAACAGCGTCACACTTTTAAAAAGAGACAGGCTTTCAAGTCTCAGGTTTTTTTTAGTGTTCGTGGAATACTTTGGCATTTTATAGGGTTCAACTCATTTTGTGATACTTTAATCAGTAGGATGTTTGTATTCATGGTTTGTTGCTTAGTTCAGTTGCGTCCTCAAACTGTGGCCAGGGCCTATTAGAGTGGTGCAAGAAATATGCTAAACGCTCTGCAGAAGGAGACTGTAACTTTGCAAAATGTACAGCTCTGGTATTAGCTCCATTCAGTCAGTGCATAATTCTGCCAAGTCTCTGCTGGGGGGGGTGGGGGTGTCAGGTGTGGTTGGATAGCAGAATCACCTACCCTCAAAAGGGGGCACCACCCAGAACTAAAGGGCAGTTCATGCAGAAACACAGGGGGCAGTTCTTGCATGCTAGAAGTAAGCTTCTGGGGGTATAAGACTGAACCATGCTGTGTATCTTACTGCATTTTTTTTTCCAGCAACAGTACTACTTTATGTTATGGCAGAATGCTTCATGCCAGCACCACTCAATTCAAGTGGTTTATTATATAGCACACGGATTCAATTAATACATACACTGCTTTCAGGTTGTTATAGTTGCCATCTCCTCCTCTTTCTCCTCCCCCCCCTTCTCCATGGACAGCAAGTGAGTTAAACTGAAAAATATGCTCAGTTTTTAATTATTTTATATTGTACCACTCTAAGTTTTGCTTAGATCTTCCAGACTGTTACACAAAGACACTAGTTATTAAACAGTGAAGGGTCTTCAATCCTCCTGCGGCTTTCACAACAAAATAAGCACCTCCAATTTTAATTCAGGAAAGAAGAAGAAAGGAGAGTCTTAGTTATCAGAAGTTTGGGGAAACACTGGCTTAGTATCTTGCAAAGTAAGTAGAAATATTTCAGTTACAAGAGTAACAATGTAACTAGTTTCCTATTTCGCTTAAGCACCTGCTGAAACCACAACCATGGCAGAATAGCCCTCTTTTCTCTGTCCAAGCCTGAGCATTCACCACCACCCCGACCCCTCTTGAGTGTCAGCTAATCTGCCTGGTGTCAGCATGTGGCTATGCAATTGGGCCAATTGGGATAAATATTTTGACTGCAGCAGAAAAGGAAGAAATTAAAGTTTGTCTACATTTACTTTCTATATATTCAGTTTCAGTCATTAATCAATGGAAAGCTGCGTGTCCAGAGACCTTGGAAAAAGCTCTCTCTTGCCAGAATAAAACAAAGCCAACTGGAATTCTGATCCCCACATAAGTCTTCTGCTCAGACTTCCGTGGAAGGTTTATGCATGGTGTTTCAGGTCTGACCTACTCTGGACAATATTCCAAAATAATTACAAGACCCTTTCAAAAACTTTTGTTTTGCATATACTGTATTTCCGAATGCTGGGCAACAGAATTAGTTGAGCATTATTCAGTTGCCATTTCTGAACCCATTTGGAACTTCTGAGGAACATTCACCCACAGAAATATAATCACCTAACAGTCAACAGAGGAAGTAAATAGGTAATACATGTGCACAGAACCAGTCAGGATTTCAGAACCAGTCAGGATTTCATTTTACAGATAAAATGTAAAACCCATCTCTGGACCCTTGGATCTAATTTATGGCACCTGTGTGAAGTTTTCTTAGTTTCACTTTCCTATGTTTTTATGTTGACTGATTACCTAGCAGCAGATCTTCGTTATCTCTGTCCTTGAGCCGCATTTCAAAGCAGGCCTGGTTTCTTTCCTGAAGCTGTCTTACATTCACACTTACAGAGCCATCAGCATTTCAAAGAAGGCTATAAACTTGTCAGTTACGTTTCCCTTACAGCCCTTCTTTACATCACAGAAGTTACAGACATGTATTACATGATACAGATAGATACATTCAACAACAGGTATGGGTGATCTCTGGCTCCTTCACAATTGTAAACATTATTCTTGATGGTTCCAAACTATTCTAACTAGAACAGTGGGGGGACAGGACCCTGCATGAGTATCCTCAGACAGTAAACATTCACAGATGCCTTTGAATTTGGGCATATACAAATAAGTGATTGGGGAACTGCAGGTCCTATGCTGTTCTGAGCTTCTTGGTGCAAAAACAGAATAAAGTATTAAAATCTCAAAGTAGCAAATCAGGCACAAAGCATCCAGGCTCAGTATCTGTCCCCCACAGCCAAAATGGGAAAAAGCATAAATATCAGAAATCACTTATGAATGGAGACGTTTGAAAGAAAACAAAGGAGAGTTTTTGTGCCCTGGAAAACTAAATTTAAACGAACACCATCATAATAAAGTTTGTATTAATTCCTCTGGGTGGCATATATAAATAAAGCAGAAAAGCATGACTAAAAACACTCCCTCCAATCATTACAAACTACTAGCCTCTCCCAGTGATGAGCTTTTAACAGAAAATATTTGCAGAACTTGGGTGTTGGGACAAAGCAACCACCAGGCAAAAATGCTAGTCACCAAAATTAGTTCATGAGACACGCAATGCTTTGCAGCACAACAGCTTTTGAGAAGGTGCAAGTCACAGAAGGATTGTACCGTACTAACCACAACTCATTTAAATGAGATTTGCACAAGATTCCAGTACAGAGAGCCACACCATGGAATCAACAGAGACTTGGTTTCCTTAAATAATGGCATCTGAATACCCACAGAACCTTCATTTTAAGGAAACAGCTTTTGCAAACTTGCATTTATTGCTTTCAAAATCCCCAGATTGGCGGTGTTTCTATGCAGACTATTGCTCAACTGCATCATAAGAGCAACCCGGCTGGATGAGACCAAAGGTCTGTCTAGCGCTAGGCCAACGTTCTGCCTCTCACAGTGGCCTCCAGGGAGCCCACAAGCGGAGCATGATGCACATCACTCTCCGCCACAACTGGTATTCAGAGGCTCGTTGCCTCTGAACCCGACACTTCCATTCAGCGGCGACCCTGTCTCAAGCCCGAGGCACACCGCCCACATTTCGCATGCATCGCGCACGTTGCTCAGGGTGTGTCACACAATGCGAAAAAATGCACTGAAATCTGGGCATTGTCCAGGGGAGGCGTCCCTGGCTTCCGGCAGCCGGAACGAAGGTATGTCATACCACAGAAATGCACGCGCAGCCGGATGCACCTTCCGTGATGCATGCGAAAAGTGGGCGGTGTGCCTCGGGCTTAAGAGTCATAGACCCATCCTCCATAGGTTTGTCTCATCCATTTTTAAAGTCATCTGAGCTAGTGGCCATCGCTATGTCTTGTGGTGGGGAACCCGATTCCGTAGTGAGTGAAGTTGTAAGACCATAAGAAGAGTCCTGCTGGATCAGGCCAATCTTTTTTTTCCACGGTGCTTCTGGAAAGCTGACAAGCAGGAGAAAAAGGCGCGACTCTCCCCTGCCATTGCTTCCTTGCCACTGGCATTCAGTGGCTCTGCACCTAGAGGCAGCATGTAGCCATCATGACTAGTAGCCAGGGACAGACATGAATTTGTCTGATTGTTTTTTGAAGCCATCTAAGCGAGTGACCATTGTCACATATTGTTGTAGTATACAAAGAAGCATTTCCTTTTGTCTGGCCTGAATCTCATCCCACCAACCGGTTTTACTGGATGAGCCCTGATTCTTCTAGACTGTGAGAGACAAAGCCACCTTTTTTTCTAAACTGAAAAGCCCCAAATGCTGTTTAAGAAAGGTGCTCCAGCCTCCCGATCATTTCGGCTGCCCTTTTCGGCACTTTCCCCAAAACTACAATATCTTTATACACTGCATCTCCTACGCTGAACGCTGCTTCAGCAGGGGCATGAAGAAGTGGGCAGAAGTGTCACAAAGTAATTCATAGTTCCGCAAGCAGGGCAGCACAGGAGTGTTCTAGCAGGAAGGGCATGGTGCAGAAGTGTGGTTCTCTGGACCATGTGCAGAAAAGCTGTCATGTAGATCCCTGGGTGCAGCCTCAGCTTACAACAAAACATGGTGCAAAGCCTCCTGGGGGGACACTGTGTTGGTCCAGTTTTTATTTACTGCATTTATACAAATGCAATGTGTCAACAAGCACTACTGTATATAACAAGTAAAAAATAAAATTTCTTCTAAGGAACCCAAAATGGCACGCATGGAGCGCCTCTCATTTTATTTACGTAAGAGATTTATATCCCACCTTTCCGGTGCTCGAGGTGGCTAACAAATTCATATTCAATAAAACACAGCCATAAAACATCAGAAAATACAAAACACCCAAAGTCATCAATAAAATTTCAAAGCACCTGCACATACCCCATAAATCACCATAGTAGCATAGAGCAGAATGTAAATAGCAATGTAAGCTACTAAAAGCAAGCCTCCAAAATAAGACAGCTAAAGCAGCATTAACACCATACAAAGTACACCACACTCAGCAAGAATAAAACTCACCCCCATCCATTCTAAAACGCTAGCTGAAATAAAAATATCTTCAGCCCCTGCCAGAATACCTCTAATGAGGGGAGCTGTTCTTAACCCACAAAGGAGTTCCCACAACTGTAGTGCCACCACAGAAAAGGCCCTGTTTCTTGCCATCATCCCTCTACTAACTTCTACTAACGGTGGCACCTGAAGCAGAGCTCCCTTAGATGCCCACATAGGAAATGGGCCGGAATATACAGAAGCAGATGGTCCCTGAGTGCAGTTGCCAGAGAGCGGTCCAACAGAGTCGATCCCCATTGCACTGCTTCCCCATCCTTCTTCCATATTCACTGGATTATGCTGTGTTTTCTAGCTCTTCTTCCTGCCATTTTCATTTCAATCTGCAAAATTAATCCTCCCCACACATCCTTCTTTTTCCAAGAACGCTGGTTTACATAGTACTGTTTTTGTACAATCGTTTTATTGTTGGGTTTTTTCCCCCCTCTGCCACAAAACTCTAACTTCCCCACTTCCTCTTCTTCAACGTCTCTCAGTTTCTTTCATCAAGCAAGAGGACTCATTTTTAAAAAAATACAGGCTAGCATTTACTGCTTTGCTCTTGTATGACTTTTTTTATGCTTAATGAAGCGTTCAAAAAATATTTTCCATTCATTCTTATGCTTCACACAGGATCCAAAACAGAACTGCCAATTATGTAACAAACAGGATGCCTGTAGCCAAGACGATGCCTGGCTAGTAACTTCGAATCAATCTGCGAAGTTCAGTCCCACGCACTTCTTGGCCCTTGCTGTTCCTTTAAGGTTGCCAAGCCATAATGCTGCACAGTGAGGTTAGAAGCCACAACTGTCGCCAGTCTCCTTACGCAAGTCCTTGCACCTGTCAGGACTCAGCTTGCATATGGGGGAACCCTATGCCCCCTTTACTCCCTAGCCCACAGTACCCCAAGCCTCCTTTGTCCTCCCTGCCAGCACAACACATCCCTTCCTGCACCGTCCTAGACCTTACTTCCCCAGTCCTACTCCATTGCTTATCCAGCTCTCTCTTAGCAAGGCTCCCTGGCATGGAGCCCAGGGGTGGTGTCAGAAGTTGGCCAGGTCAGGCACTGGACAAGAGCCCATACTCATCAGAGAGCTACCCTGGCTGGGCCACTCCCTGAAGTATCAGTGACATTGGTAGTGCCCAATATTGACAGACAGGACGGAGCGCCATGAGGGTTCACTGCATGAGGGCATTTTTCCGCAGAGTCCTCAGTAACCTGGCGTCAGCACTGACTATGAGGTTCTGTTAGAGCCCCCTTTTTCAATTCCCTGCCTCCTCTGCCCCCCTTCCTCCCAGTTTCTTTTTCTCAGTTGATTGTCTGTTCAAATCTTGGAATCCTTGATTCCATTTCTTCTGAATTCCCAGGCCCTTAGCTTTTCTATGTCTTGGACCAGGTCCTAGTCTTCTGCCTGCCTGACAAAGATATTCCACACACTAAGGCCTACTTAAGGTTTTAATCCCAGCCAAACCAACAACTTTCCTTTCCTTTATAGAAGCCAAGTTGTATTATTCCAAGGATATTTTTCCCTAAGCAGGTGGAATGTTTGTGAACATTCTGTGCTTCTATACCAGCTCAGCCAGTTGGTACCACAAGTGTCACTGGCACAATTCAATTAGAGATGTTTGTATTCTTTCATCATGAATTTCGCATTTCAGTAGGTCTCACATTACTTCTGTAAATCAGCCCCTGTAACTCCCCCTTGTATCCCTCCCACTGGAAGCATTAGAATTTCAAACTGAATCAGGAAATATTGAATATTATTTATTCAGTTACATACGCCAAACTCAAAAGACAGCTTGTGGTTTGTTCTTTAAAGAGCTGTATGCTAATTTCTCCTATCAGTTTTGATGAACTTATGAAAACAGAGGTTTAGCAGGCGGCCGGGGGGGGGGGGGGGAGAGCAGTCAATTTAACCTCAAGAAACAGCATCTTTTAAACATTCTAAATTAAAACCAAACCGTTTCTGCATTTGGGGCAGACCACAATGCACGTGTCCGTTTTGCAACAACACAAACATGGATCCAATTCTAAGGGGTCTTTGCTGGTACTACAACTCTTGCAGAGTGTTAATCAGAGGCAGGGAAGCTGGAGATCTCCATGGTCCTGGGTCAGGCAACACTCAAAAAGTATTGGATTCCCAAAGAACAGGGAAGCTACTCACTGAGGCCAGAATCCAGTGAACCTTGAGGAGGGTTTTGTGTGTGTGCCCTGCCCTGCCTTGTGTTTCAAGTGGCAGCTGCAAAGGGCCCCAGTCAAGACCACGTGACTAGCAGGAAGTCACACTTTGCCCCTGCAGCCCTGGATCCAATCTGGATCAACCCCCCTGCATCTGCTTTGTCTCAGAAGTGAAGTTTTCATCATTGCCAATGGGAACCTCCTTTCTGGGGCAAAAAGAAGCTGTGGGGAGGAGGGGGCCCTGATCTGGATTAGGGCTGTGGTGGGGGTAAAGCCCCCTTCCCTGCCCGTGCCACGCTCCAAATTCTGACTGTCCCCCTGAGACTGCTATTTAAGCTAAAACACCCATACATACATTAAACATGTAGGCTGGTCCTGTGCGTAACATGTAGATTGACCCACGGTGACTTTTAGATGTTTTTCCTCACACAGAAACACTCTTCCTGCTCCATTACAAGGCAAGAGTGCTACTGAAACTGATGGGAGATGCAGCACAGGGAGCCAGTTAAATAGTCACAAATTCTCCTGGCCCCTTATGAGAGTCTAAGCACCAGTTTGCTTCCTCCTAGGTTCCTTATACTCTTGGAGCAGCAGCTTTTCCAGCAAGAGAATGCCTGGGAAAAGATACTGGAGAAGAAGAAAGGGAAACTATCTCTGAACAAGAGCACCCAGCTACAGAAGGAGTAAAGGCTGGCAAAGCACACTGAAGAAGCAATCACATTTACAATGCGGTCCTAGGCACGGTTACTCTGAAGTAGGTCCCACTGTGTTCAGTGGGGCTTACTCCCAAGCAAGCACATATAGGATTGCAACCTAGTCTCTCATACTAGATCATTACTATAAAGTTCAAGCATCAACTGTTTTTTTTTTGTTTCTAGCACATTTTTTTAAAAAAATCAGGTTTACAATGCTTTCACTATGCAAAGGTTCACATCTTCATCTTTTACAAAAGGATAGGCTAAAAGATCACCCAAAACCCTTAACCAACCTGAAAGTCAATTCTTTCCTGCTCACACAGAACACACATAATTCCTTGTAATGAATTTGTGACGAGACATCCTACGGCATACCACTTTAAGTCGCAGGCTCGGGTCTTAAAAATGCATATAGCTGATCTTTGGAAAGGTTAAAAAGGTGCTGCTGCAGAAATACAGACCTGCGATGTCTTCATCAGTAGGAGATCTATGAATTCTGAAGTTCCCTTCAGCTTTCCAGCTGGTTTCCTGTCAGAGGAGCATGTGACACCACCCTTCCGCACGCACGCACACCTTGTTAGTTCAAACTTGCTTCATCTACTTCGCTCCCCTGTGAGAGTGTTTTTCCTCCTCATTAATATGCAGCCCATTTGTTTACATTTTGTTTGCACAACTCCTCGGGGTTCACTAAAAAGTTCAAGGGTGAAAACAAGGCAAGACTTGGGAATGCATGATAGAAATACCTCATTGACCAGTTTTAGGGCCATATTAAAAGTCCCGAGCGTGTGAAATGAAACCTTTTCTGGTGCCACCCACTGCTGACTCATAACATCCGCCTGTTGTCTTGGCCAACATTAAGCCACAAAGACGGGAGCCACAAAGACGGGACCACACAAACATGCATGAACACACACAGACCTTCATTTCTCCCACCATGAATTCTGTCCCGCCCCTAAAGCCCTCCTGCATGGCAGGCTGCGCTTCTGCTCCTCAAGCCAATTAGGCTACCAGTTTTCTAAATTGGCCTATAGGCAGCATTACCTTTCAAAATGCCACTGTACTGTGATCCGGGAACCTTCACTGTGGTATGAGCTACAGGAAGTTTTGAAAGAGTCCAATGCGATGGAAATATGCAGCAAACCTTGCAAGGCAGGGTCACTTTACTAAAGGGACATCCACTAAAACTAAGTGATGGGAGAATTAGGACAAAATAAAATATTTATTTACCCAGCGTGTAATTATTTGCCATAGGATGTGGTGATGGTGCCTGGCCTGAATGCCTTTAAAAGGGGATTAGACAGATTTATGGAGGAAAGTCCATCACAGGTTACAAGCCATAATGGGTACATGCAACCTCCTGGTTTTAGTAGTAGGCTATCAATGCCAGATGCAAGGAAGCGTTAACAGGATACAGGTATCTTGTTGACTTGCGTGCTCCCTGAGGCATCTGCTAGGACCACCGTGAGATACAGGAAGCTGGCCTAGATGGGCCTTTGGCCTGATCCAGCAGGGCTTTTCTTATGTTCTTACTTGTGCCACAACAGTGTCCTCCACTGTGATTTACTGAGGATAATGATTAATCGAGCCCTGGTCACTTCAGAGAGGGAGTATAGGCAGGGGCAAAGCGTTTTGAAAGCAGATGGAATGGAGGCAGCAAGAAGGATTTTTTCCCCCGCAGGAGCAGAGCCAATGTGCTCCTCTTTGTGTTCCTAATTCTTGCAGCTATGACTCAGTTCCAATGGTGTCATTCTGGCAAACTGAATTTGAAATAATATTCTTAATCCCTAGAGTAGTGGTTCCCAAACTTATCGCAGTCACGGTGTCCTTCGTGCTGTAGACGCGGAGCTTGACACCTGGAAGTAATTGGCAATGACGTCATCACGTCACCGCCAATTACTTCTGGGTGCGAGAACAAGAAGCGATCCTGAAGACCTCAGACAGAGGCATGGGGCGTGTGGGTGGGCTTTTCAGATAACAACAAATTTACGCACAAAGCTTTGCCTGCTGAGACAAGCCTCGGCTCTATGATCTTCAGGGTTGCTTCTCGTTTTCGCTGCCAAGCAACAACATGGAGCAGGCCGAACTGCTGACTCCGAGCAAAGGCTCGGGCAGCGAGTATCCCACACAGTGTTGGAACCACTGCCCTAAAGTATAATGGCAAGGGGTAGCTGGGTGGGAGCAACAAAGATCACAAAAGAGGTAACTGGAGACAGGGCAATGTGGAGAAAAGGAAGTAAACAAACACTAATTCAGATTTGCTTCTAAATGCACTTTATCTGAATTCATGCTTGCTGAGGGAATGGCCTCACCCGGCATCTCATATATGACAATCTGATCAGATGGCAGACTTTGATTTTTGTCGCACGTAACTCTGTTGATGTATGCCCCTGAAAAACAAATTTTCCTTGGTAAATCTGTGTCCTTAGCCACACAGTGATGAGGACTAGGAGCCCTAAAAGTCATCTTAAAGCACATACTCCTACACAAACGATCTAGTGTGATTTCAGGCAGTCTCTACATGTTTGACCATCTAGTCCAGTACTGTCTACTCTGACTGCACCAACTCCCCAAGAGGGGTCTTTCCCGCTGCTACAACCACACAAGCTCTTTTCAGCTGGGAAATGTCAGTAATAAGACCTGGACCTGTAAACGTAAAACATTGGTGCAGCAGTGTGGACTGGACTCCCCTCCACAGAACTCTGTACCAGGTGACGACATCTTCCTCAAACTCCTAGATTTTCTACGCTAGTACCTACCTGCATACAAATGGGAGGGTGGATGGAAACCATGGCAACACAGCCTTCCTGGAAGCTTGTGCCAAATGCTGAGATGACAAATGCCCATTATTTACACTGGAAGGGTTTTTTGCACATGAAGTTAAAATGATCTCCTTTGGGCAGCAGGCAAAGGCTTTCTGCGGTGGACCCCCTAAGCATGGCAGAAGCCGAAGGGAAGTTGAAGAGTTCAGGAAGTTACTTAATGTTTGCTCATACAGTACACTACCTTCATTGTCTTTTTGCATTGGGATTGTACCAATCTAATTTTTAGAGAGTGAGGGGGGAGGGAGGGAGAAGCTAGCAGTCTCTGCTGACAGTGGCAGGCCTCTTCTGTGGAAGAGCCAACGGACCTCTTTACACAGGCACAATGAGAGCAGCTCCAGATGTTCTGGTAGGCAGGGAAGAAAGGAAGCATCAGCACCCTGCTGGCCAGCTCCCTACTGCACCCAACATAGACTCTGTTCACAACAACCCTGCAAGGAGGTATGCATGGGGGCCTACGTTAGCAGGACGTCTGGCTCAGGTGGTAGAGCAACCGTCTCATATATGCCTGAAGATCTGAAGGACAGCAGTTCAAGATGGCCAGAAGTGTCTGTCGGAGAGCTGCCGGCACGCCACTGATAAGCTGCAGAGCCTCTGTGAGGGAGAGAAGTTGCAGCTGCACCTTGATTGGGAGTCAAGGTTGCCTGTCAGCTGAAGCATGGTGAGGCAAATGCCAGAGAGAGAGAGAGAGAGAGAGAGAGAGCTGGACTGTGAAAGAAACCATCTAGAACAGGGGTGGGGAACCTCCGGCTCGTGGGCTGGATCCGGCCCGCGGGTCGATCCGGTCCGTCCCCTGTGGGACCTGACCGATCCGGCCCGCGGGACCGGAGGCTCCACCGCCCGCCTAGTCACTTTAAAATCGGCTTTTCTGCAGCTGTGTCACCTCAGCACCTTCTCCTTCTGAAAGCGGCCTTTCTGCAGCTGCACAGATCGCTGTTGACACCGAGAGGGCAATCTCTCGGCCTCAACGGCGATCTGCGCATCTGCAGAAAGGCCGATTTAAACTGGAGCTGACACGGGAAGGCGGCGGCTGTGGCAGTTGCCGCCGTGGCCCCCGCTCCCCCCGGAGCCTCAGGTAAGTGTCCGTGGGTGGGAGGGTGGGAGAGTGGTCCGTGGGTGGGTGGGTGGGTTAGAAAGGTAGATTCGCAGGGGGGGTGTCAAATTTGCGGTGGGGGGGCAAAAATTTCGGCCAGCCTATCGGCCGGCCCGCAGCCAATTTTCCCAATGGGGAAATTGCCCCCCACCGGAAATAGGTTCCCCACCCCTGATCTAGAATGAAGGGTTCTACGAAAGATTGGAACATATTATTGTATTGTAAAAACCCCTTGGGGTTTGGAAAGCCTGCCCATGTAAACCACCTTTGAATTAAAGTCGGAGGAGAAATCCAATGACCAAAGTAAAGGCGGTATATACCGTATTGGTCTGAGTATAAGACTCACTTTTTTCTCCTAATTTAAATTTTTAAACTAGGGGTGCGTCTTATAATCAGGCTGTTGCAATTTAATGCCAGTGATTTAATTAATTTTTTTAATAGCACCAAACTTTAAGCGTGCGTCTTATAATCAGGTGCGTCTTATACTCGGGACAATACGGTAAATACTGGTTTATTATTATATTATTATTAGCAACTTGCATTTGGAGGCAGGGGAGGAGTTTGTGGGAAATTATCTTCTGAATGCAGTGGGGAGGGAAACAGGAAACAAGAAACACAAGGACATTAAGCATTACAGGCGAGTTGGGGGGGGGCGTAGCTCAACGAGCTACAAAACACAAAGCTACAAGCACAAGCAAATTCCAAGTTGAATCTTTAGCATCTTCAGTTAAAAAGATCAGGTAGCCGTTGATGAGGGGAAAAAACCCGTCTGAAACTGGACAGTTGCTGCCAATCAGAAGAGACAATGTTGGCCTTCACAAACCAATGGTCTGGCTTGGTATGAAGCTGCCGTGTATGTCCAACAACAACAACAACATCAGAGTTCAGAAACTACAACATGCTAGTGACTTCCAACTCAGAATGCCCACCATTTTGAAGCTTCTCACACTCTTCCATCCCCAAGTCCTGCAGCTGTAAACTCCCTACTGCGGCACAGTCTGTTCCCTGAAGGCTACGGAACACTCTCTTCACTAAACAGTCCTTCGCAAACTTAGGATGGCATCTGACCTACACAGAAGCAGAAGGAAAGTATGCACAAGCAACTTACTCGCTCTTTTCTTTTGCCGTTCCTGCGTCAGGTCTGAACCTCAGCATACATGAGGAGCCATATCAGCACTGAAGGAATAGATGTGCAGATTTGAATGTTTGGATGTTAAGCGCATGAAGCGCAAGTTGCCTGTGCCTCCCCCTTCCACCCATGCAATGTCCAAAGTTGCCACCTCCGAGAGTGGTGGCGGTAGCACTGGAATCCCAACAACAGAATGAGAGTCAGAGTGGACAGGCCTGTCCGTCTCTGTAGAAACATAAGACCCCACCTGCCCTGTGGGATCTGTCCGGATACTCGTGAAAAGCAAGGCATACTGGAGACATGCAGCATCACAACTGCGCGCACACGAGTGTGGTTTTAACAAGATGTCTGACCAGTGCTACTGCCGGAACACAACACATTGCAGACTGCCCAGGAAGATCTTTGTTACGTGGAAGCTTTTTGTGGATGCCGAGCAGCAAACCCGTTCACAATAAGTGCAAGTAGCGAGCGACGAGTCCAACAGGCTTTTAAAATGCTAAAACTTCTTCAGCTAATCTTGGCACTCTGCTGAAGAGGAAATTGCTTGAGGTTGCGAGGCAGCAGGCTACCTTTTGCAAGCATATCCCCTCTTGTCTGGACTGTGGCTTCTATATTTTGAATTGGGGTGTAGGCTTCCTGTGAGCAGCTATCTTTCTTTCACCGATATAACAAATATATAGTAGGTCTGTTCAAATAGAATCAGGCCGTTTTGTCAAGGGTGTAGAGCAGGGGTCCCCAAACCTTGGCTTGAGGGCCACATCTGGCCACCAAGCCCAGCAGAATTATAATTACATGCGCGCAGACACACACCCTGCACCATTCACCTTCTTCTTCCTGCTGGATGACACGATCGCAGGGTTGGATTGCTCCTTCTGAGAGCAAGAGAGACAGACAGACAGACAGAAGCCCAGCAGCTGCAAATCCTTTTCTCCTATTTTGAACATTCTTAGAGTTACGTACAAAATCTACACATTGTTTGCTACAGTTGACCTGCTCTGGCTCACCGTACAAGCAACAGTTAGCAAGGATGCTGGCAACAGGATGTTGTTTGGAGGCTCCTTGTGTAGAGGGGTGGCTGCATTTATTCTGATGAAGCAATGTGTTGAATAGCATGTCTGACAGTGCCAAGAACTGTGCAAGTGTTACTTTGATGTCATTTTAACAACCACCCCATTTATTATTCCCATATTGCAGTTGGAGCGCCGAGGCTACCGAAGGAGTTCATGGCCGAGGTGAAATTCAATTCCAATTTTGATTAACAGTAAAGTTATTTTCACTTTAAAACCCATTTCCTCCAAGCCCACAGGTGTACACATTTAAATCCTGTTGCGTATATACACCCGTGGGCAGAATTTTTTTTTGAAATATATCAATGTGTACATACAAACTTTTAAAAATAGGGTTACACCACATATTTATTTTGACTTAAGAAAACAAAACCCAGACTCCTCAATATTAAAACTGACTTAAAAAGTGTCCAATCTCAAGGACAGTAAGCTCTATCTACATTTGCTCAGCGAAGTTCTTAAAGTGTGCATGAATGCCAGGTAAAGTCATACAAATGATGAGATTTTAAAAGCAAGATACTTTTAAGTACAAGGACAAGTTCTGTTGTGCCACAAAGGCTGGGATTCAATTGCCACCCCCTTGACCCCTGCTGCTGTTCTTATTTCCTTTTGTTAATTATCAGCACCAAAGGTTGCTGCAAATTAGTGAACAGTAGGTGTTAGTTATTGGGGTGAAGTAGAGCATGTGCAATATAGGCCAAGTCTCCTGTTGGTATAAGTATTCAAGGCATACCAAGCAGTCCTGCTTCGCAAAGTTTCAAATAAGCTCATGCCACTGGTGATCAGAAAGTCTTGCTTTACACACGCAGACACCAGTATTCAATATCCGCAGGAGATCTTTTAACAAAAAGTCTAAAGCATCTATTTTGTTAAGGGGCAAGGTTTTCAACAGGAAGTTTCTTTTTGAAACTTCCAGACAATGAGCAAGGTCTACTAGGTTGCTTTGTGTAGGAGCAAATGTATATAATTTTGGCTTCAATATTTTCCCCCTCCTTTGTGTAACTCCTTTGTGTTATGTCTGTATCTCTAATTCGCCCCCCTGTGCATTATTACCCTATATTCTGTGAAAATGTTACATATGCTGTAATCCCAGAAGTCCTCTCTCTGCTGAATGAGTTATAGAACAGGGGTCCCAACCACCGGGCCGTGGCCCATTACCGGGCCGCGGGCCAGTACTGAAAGGGCCGCGAGCATTTTGGGTTCCCCCCCGCCACCGCCATAACTGAGGGGACTCGGCTCCCGTCCTGTGTAGCCGGAAGGAACGCCGCAGCTTGTTTCAGCATGCGCATGCTGAAACAAGCCGCGGCGTTCCTTCCGGCTACACAGGACGGGCAGGGAGAGTCTCTTCTCTGTGTAGCTGGAAGGAGCGCCGCGGCTTGTTTCAGGTACGTTAGTTACCCATTAATACATCACAGTTACTTTCATGTGCCCACATAGAGACATGTCTTTCCCCAGGCTAATGAATCCAGAATAAAAGGGTACAATCTCCTATACATGCCCTAATTTGCTAAGGTTAGAACTCTAAATAGTTCTTAAATAAAAGGAAAAGCCGCAATTTTGATACCCCCCCCAATTTTTGCGGCGGAAAGTATAGGGGGGAAATAAATAAATATGCAATTTGTTGGTGCCCCCCGATTTTGAGCTAGCTACGCCTCTGGAACCCCCCTCCCCCCACCGGTCCGTGGAAAAATTGTCTTCCACGAAACCGGTCCCTGGGGTGAAAAAGGTCGGGGACCACTGTTACAGAAGACTCTCAGTGCAATCCTGTGTAACTCTTGCACCAGTGCAACAATAGATCCACCAATGTAAGTGCACTTATGCCAGTGTAACTTGCTGTACGCTGACATACACAGGACGGACACCAGCGTAACCCCCCTCGGATGCCACGCACGCGCAATTCTGATGCAGGACAGACGCCAGTGCAACTCGGCCCCTGGAATGCCCCCTACACTGGTGTTCAGACAACCCCGGAATGCCCCCTGCACTGGTGGAGTTGCGCTGGAGTCCATCCTGTGTCCAAACTGCGCGCGTGTGGCGTCCGAGGGGGGTTTATGCTGGTGTTCATCCTGTGTACGTCAGCGTACGGAAAGTTACACTGGCATATGTGCACTTACACCGGTGGATCTACTGTTACACCGGTGCAAGAGTTACACAGGATTGTGTTGTCTATTATATATAATTATACAAACATCAATACCTGTCTGCCACTAGCCAAAAACAAAATATAGAAATGCTTATATATTCTATAATCAAGTTGAAACTGGACAAATGGGCATGATCCTATATCAAACTCGAGGGAGAGGCTAGCTGTCAGACAGGAGGATGCATTCACATCTTAGGGGTCTGAAGGCTCAGGAAGGGTTTGTTTATGCTAGTATTTATATCCTGCTTGATTAGTCCAACAGCAGAAGCCCTATGCAGATGTAACTGTGGAGAGTCAATTGGACTCGCAGAATGGGAGTCTGTGGAGTCCCATTCCCAATGGACTCCTAGCCCTGCCCCCACAAACACTGTCCATGGGGAGAGATCCTTGTGATTTGAAACACTGGATGCCTGAACGGTACAGATCACAGGGAGAATCTCTCTATTCAGGAAGTTAAACATCGACACTGCACTGGATTTCGGGAGCACATTGGCAGAGGAGACAAACATCTGAAAAGGACTCCCAGCATCCTTAATTGCAGGGTGGAGGTCTGCATGCAGTGACAAATGCTGTCCACCAGGAACGCTCTCCATGAGGAAATTAGGGGTAAAAGGGCTCACACCAGCACACTCAAATAGTGTGCAACTGGAGACTCTCCATGATTTCATAACATCTGCATACCTGTAGAGCTCTTGGTGCAATTACATACCACTGAAGGTTTAGTTTTTACAACCCCAAATAATCCAAGAGGGACAGAGAATTTCTAAGCTGACAAGCTACACAAGTGACAGAGACAAGCACAGCAATCGAGGTCAGTGGGCTACACTGTGGCAATGGTTAACGTCACCATCATCAAGCACCGAGAGCACATCTGTGCACATAACCTGCAGGGAGCCAGGCAAAGACTTCAGGCCTTACTAACAGATGGCATGACAATACCACGGAAGAAGTAGGTCACTGCCAAAACTGAGACAATTTTCTTGACTTCCTCAAATAGGATTTGACTGACCGACTATCAGTCAATCCTCCTATCTGCTGAACACTTTGCCCAGCTTAGTTTGTGCCAATGTGGAATCAGCAGTTTCCACACATTTCAATACTGAATACCGTATTTACAGAAGGCAAGGCGAGTAAAGAGGATTTCTGGGACAGGTGGCAATGCAAAGGGCTACTGGTTTGCAAAGATTTCCCTTTTTGCCCATTTGAAGACCACACAATTGGATCCAATAAGCCAATTAAGGTTTTCGTGTGGAAGAAAAACGAGAAAGGTTGCCCTAGGCTTCATTTGCAGGACGGTTACAATGCCTTTGTTTCAAGAACCCCCTTTCAGAAGCCAGGATGGAAGTCCACACAAACCTGCTTGCCTAGGCTTACCAGATCGCATTGCATTCTGCCCCCCCCCCTGCGCTCCGCCCCCTTAAGGGGAGATCGCTCCATCCCGGTCGACGATCTGGTAAGCCTATGCTTGCCTAGACCAGACCTTTTGGGTTTTGTCTAGACTCAGTCATAGTTGAGTGGTAGAGTCTATGCTTTGCATACAGACAGTCCCAGGTTCAAGTCCTGGCATCTCCCGATAGGGCTGAGAAAGACCCCTGTACGAAACCCTGGAGAATGACTGCCAGTACTGAATTAGAATGGCTAGAATCCCAGCTCAGCACGAGGCAGGTTCACACACTGCACATTGTAATAATAATAATATACAGTATTTATATACCGCCTTTCTTGGTCAAAGAGTCCCTGAAAACAGGCTAAGACTAAAAGGAAAGAAGACGGTTGCCTCCCATTTCAAATGCATTGGCATCAGGATATTTGGAATCTGCAGCTGTGGAACATTTTGCTGTGGGATACTGTGGCTTTGCTTGTCAGCCAGTAAGCATGCAAGTATTTAGATTTGAAAACACATACACTTAAAAAAAAACGATACTGGAGAAGGAAATAACTTAAAATGAAGTTAACACAGGACACAGAGCCATCTGGTTACGTTTGGGCAGTGGAAATTCTTGTTCATGTTTTATTATTCAAAGCTAAGCTGTCTCAAGACTTCTTTTTCGTTTTTAGAATAAGCTGACAGGGCTGCTCAAACACACTAGTTACGGGTAATTGTATGTATTTCTCTTTGTTCCCAGACTGAGGGCAAATTAAAAAGCTATCAAAACAACTTCCCCCTCCCCCCACAGCTGATTTCTCATGATAGGACAATGTGTTGTCCCACTACCCCCTGGACAACCAAAGCGCAGGTTTCTGTAAAGATGTTCTGCAATCTTTTGGCAATGCCAAAAGAAGGAATTACAAGTTCATTGCAACAGAGGCCTGGTTGGCCCCCTCCGTGCACTCCTTCAGGAGATGTGGAAAACCTGGATTTTCTGTTCTGCTTTTGAAGGGAGGGCGATGTCTGGTGGTGGGTGGGTGATATTGCTGCATCTTTCAGTTGAGGATTTTGGCAAGGTTTCTGCTCACCTCAGTGGTGGTGGCAGTGGCGGTGGCGCAAACTCAATAGTGACATCGCCACCGTCCTGATGTCGCCGCTGACTCGCCACTCCCCTGAAGGGGAAAGACACTGTCTGCCACAGGACCTTGGGGCCGCGACCCCAAAGTTGAAGATCACTGCTCTTACGATTTTTGCTGTTGTTATTTTGACTGTAAGCTGCTTTAGGTTGCCACAGGCAAAAATGGCAGGCTAAAAAGTTTCTAAAATAAATAAAGTCAAACGGTAGGAGCCAGGCAAGCCACAGATTAGCTAGACCAGGCCATAACCCAAACTTTGAAAGAACTTGAAGGTCAGGCCTATTTTGCTGGCTGCAACACATGAGAATCCACATTTCCTTGAGAGAAAGCTCCACTGAACTTGGTGGAATTGCTTTCGATGAACATGTATAATGCTGGGCCAGATGAACATGTATAATGCTTAATGCCATCACCTCCTTGGCAGAGCAATGGGATTGCAGTTTACCTCTCAAACCTTGATAGAAGCCTCTTTGCACATCTCTGTTCAGGTGGCAACAGGAGCCCAGCAACATGCGAAATTCTTACATTTCATGCATGTTCGAGATGAGGTGATCTTGGCAACAGCCTTCGATCTCTGGAATCCTGTTTGTCTGAAATGTTGCCAAAGCCGAAGGCTGATCCATCCCCCAGAGGAAATGCAAGATCTTTTTAATAGGACAAAAGTGAACTTACTTCAGGGCTTCCCAAAATGTGAAGCACAGTTCCTGGGGGCGTCGTGGCGAGTCCACAGGGACAGCGTGGGATGCTTACCACCCGAGCCACATGGCAGCGGGAACATGACATGATAGTGAAGATCGCAGAGCAGAGGCTCAGCTCAGCGGGCAGAGCTCCATGGGCAATGTTTTTGCCGCCTAAAAGACTCACCTACCTGCCCTGAGCCTCTTACTGTGATTTTCAGGGTCGCTTCTTCATCCCAAACCTGGAAATAATGGCGGTGATGTGATGATGTCATCATGTCACTGCCGTCACTTCCGGGTGCCGAGCACCACATCTGTGGCGGTAAGGGCATTGCACAGCTGGAAAGTATGGAAAGCACTAGTAACAGAGGTATACAGAACTATTTTAGATATTTAAATTTCATTTATTCTGTTTACTAATGTTACTACCAGCTCTGACCCATCCAGAACAGAAAAGGGATATAAGTCCAAACAACTTTAATGCAAAACATGGAACCAAAAAACAACATACAACCCAACACACTTTCGGGAAAATAAATCCTCTTTTTCTTGGTGTCAGACCACAGAGGATCCTTTAAGACTGACACCAAGTTCTGGGAATCTGCACTGATTTCTTTTTAGAGGCTCACAGTTGTAAGAGCACTCGCTTGATGTGGCCAAAGAAAAACTCAACACTGCAGTCATTGTACACAGGGAAAAGCCAACTAAATAGCATTTGGTGGCCAATTCTGTGGTGCGAATAAAGCACCATAGGGTTACAACCCCGTGGAAGCAGAACACACAGGGAGGCAGTCTATTTTTCCCAACATAGCAAGCAGAACAGACGGCCTTATCAGAGCCGCATTCCAAATACTTTATCACATGGTCCTATATATATGTATGTATTTTATTAGTATAATTAAAACACAAAATACATCGTATTTCGAAAGGTTACAGCAATCGTGAAGCAGTATATCCTACTAGCATACTATTCACTATTTTCTACTTCTAATATCCAACTGAGCCAAAATATCTCCAACATTCTATTCATTAAATCCTCATATCACAACATTTGTCTTGCTCTCTCTCAAAAAATAAAAAATAAAAATCAATAAATGGTTTCCAATACATGGCCCTTATCTTGTGAGAGCAGTAATATAGATACTAGCAGCAACAAACAAGAGCATGTCTTCCTAACACTGTGCACAATGTAGGACAACAGAGGAGGGCACATGTCATCAGCACCCTGGCAACACCAAACCCCATACCCCCCCTCTCCAAAAGGCTTAATCTACCCCAGTGGGTGGCGCAGTGGGTTAAACCGCTGAACCATGAGCTGTCGATCGAAAGGTCGGCAGTTCGAATCCGCGACGGGGTGAGCTCTCGTTGCTTGGCCAGCTCCTGCCAACCTAGCAGTTCCAAAGCATGTTAATGCGAGTAGATAAATAGGTACCGCTTGCGGGAAGGTAAACAGCACCCCGTGTTCCAGCTGCATGCTACGCGCTGCGGCAAGGAGAGTCATGCCGGCCACATGACCACAGAGGCGTCTTCGGACAACGCTGGCTCTTCGGCTTTGAAATGGGGATGAGCACCACACCCTAGAGTCGGACACGACTGGACTTAATTGTCAGGGGTCACCTTTACCTTACCCCTGCTAACTGTGCAAAGAAGCACCTTTTAAAGTGGTACACCTCTAATACAGAGGGGAGAGCAACTGCCCCACTTCATCCCTGCACAATGTATTTTCTAGTGGCTGTTTGCTGCAGGTGCTTCTTCTGCATACTTTTATATTGCAAACGCTTTTAAGTCAGGGAACCATCTATTTATTTGTTTAGCTATGTAAACTGCTCAGTGAACTTTTTATGTTGAAAAGTGGTATAGAAATATTCTTAGTAATTTATATATTAAACAGCATGGGAAACAACATTGAGTCAAGAGGAACCACGTGGACTTATTCCTATTGGGAGGAGCAACCATCTCTAAGCACTGCCTTCTGGAATCTTTTTTTCCCAGGAAGAAGCAAAACTACCACAAAGCAGCGCCTCCAACTTCTCATCCCAAGAGTTGGTCCAGAAGATGCTCAATGATATCAATAGACACTGAGAGGTTTGGGAGAAGGACACAAGCCCCGTTTTTATCCTGGTGAAACAGTCAACCAGGTTCACCAAAGCAGTCTCTGTTTTAAAGCAAGCCCCCCCCCCCAAAAAAAAAACCCAGGCTGAAACAGATTTAATATAATCAGCCTCAACCAAAAGTATGTGGAGCTGACCAGTTCATGACTCTATCAAGCAGCTTGCCCAGACAGGCAGAATTCAATGATGGGTATTGCTTTCACTTTAAGGATAGGTCTAACAGGAGTGTAACAAGCTCCTGTGCTGCCTGGGGACATGTGATGTCATGTGACATTACTTCCGGTTTGGGCACTATCGGCAGCCGATAGTCGGAGCGGTCTGAGCAGAACGCGAGGGCTGCCAATTGCTGGCTGCCTCCACGCGCCGCTCCTTCTCTTCACAGTCATGAAGAGAAGGGGAGATGCGCAAAGGCAGGAGGGGTATGAATAAAGATTCATTCAATTACCATACTGACACGGCAGACCAAAATCTCCTGACTGGCCTTTACCCGCCCAGACAAGCAAGCGTCAAGAGGACAAGTTCTGGCATGGACCTCTCCAAGCACCGCCTGCATCCTCAAATGAAATCCACTGAAATTCTGCCAAGCCAACTTGAGACACGTGCGAAGGAGTCTTCTGGCATGGACTCTGCAATTAAGAGGCATCCAAGTTGGAACAGATGTGAGCAACTTTGAGGGACATCACAGCAGGTTACAGATTATTCCAAGAGATCACAACCAGAAGGTTGCACCAGCCTCCTGACTACCCTAAATAGCTCAGCTGGCTTTGCTTCTAATGAACCCACAGCAAAAAGAGGCACAACTACAGGTTCACCCAGGCCATACTTAGGTCCTCTGCCAGACCTCTTCCTCCCAGACATGCCACATGCATGCGGCATCCATGCTGAGGACTGGCTACCCACGACATAGGACTGTTGAGTCTCTACAGTCTAAAGAAAAAATGTGCTGCCAAGTCCACTGGCGTTTCTGCAGGGGGGGAAGCTCTACATTCCGCCGCAATTCGACCCTCGCGGGTGAACGAAGCAGCCCTGCCCCCTCGCCTTTGGAACCATTCAAGGCAGTGAAAACAATGCACAGGAGACTCCCTGCGCATTGCTTTCGCTGCCCTGAAAGGCTCGGAAGGCGAGGCCGCTTCGTTCACCCGTGTAACGGAGGGTTGGATCGCGGCGGAACTTAGAACTCTGCCCCCCCCCCCTGCAGAGACGCCAGTGGCCAAATCATTTGTGTTTCCTCTAATCAGGGCCCATGGGGGTGAAGGGGGTAAATTGTACCCAGGCCCAGGGTCAGAAAGGGGGCCTGCACAGGATCCCTGGAGCCCTTGCTGCATGGCCTCTGCCACTGCTGATGCTGCGCCAGGAGGCCAGTTCTACCAGGCGTGTAGATATGGGCTCTGCATTGGGAAGTCCGGTAGACCTGGGCTCTGGAGATTTTTCTGGGCGTTGCTGCCCCCTCCCTACCCTGGTTTCACTTGCTCTGTTGCTACTCTCCCCACAACCCATTTCACTCCTCCCCCTTTGAGAAGAGGCCCAAAGAAACTTTGTACCCCCGGATAAAATTCCTCTAGTCAGAGGCCCTGCCTCTAATCATTGCTCGATTCTGAAGGATGACTTTATAAGCTCAGAATATACAAACCACTAATTAGTGCAGACGTACAAATACTGTAATTTAATTCACGACATGCCAACAGTGAGAAAGGAAACCAATTCAAACCCTCATCTTGCAGAGCTTTGTTGGAAAGATGCCAGCTCATTGCCCAGTCTATAAGTTGCATTTTACACTGAGAAAGAGGAACAACAAGAGCAAACATTGGAACCACTGTAAAACAACAAAAACATTAAACCTGCTCAGTTTATAGCTGGGTTCGTCACAGGAGAGGAACTTCCATATCTGCAAAAACTTCCTATTTTTCAAGCCACATAACTACAGCTTTGAATTTGCAGTTTGTTTTTCTCATAAGAATTAAAAAAGTGAACGTCAGCTGAATTTAGAGATGACCAAAGCTTAAAAAGAAGAAAAAATGGCTACTCCACTGTCCAGCTTCTTCAAAACCTACAGAAGCAGCAAAATCAGGCATCTGATGACATGACCTCACCATTCCTCATAGTTCTAGGGGCCTATTTCAGGAGATGGGGACAATTATCCCTTTATTCCCCACCCCACCCCACCGAGTACGAGTGCCAAGTATATGGAAGCAGAGGAGATTTCCACCAAAAAATCAACTTCGCATCAAATTCGGTCTGCAGACCTTGTTTGGACAACTCGACTCGTTTGTGTTTCACTGACATTACTGCTTTAAATCTACACTCCTATGCAAACGTAACTGGGAATAAACCCCATTAAACATAATGGTGCTTCTTTTGGAATAAACCATGTATAAGCAGTGGTCTTCAACCTTTTTCGTGCCACGACCCCAATAAATAAAGTACGAGGCTGGGGACCCAACTCCTGGGACCTGATGCTGACCCCCTCCTGGGACCTGATCTTGTCCCCTACCCCTGTCACCACCCCCCGCACAGGCACTGGCAGCCTCATCCTGCTGCGCTCGCCAGTCCCACACCACCAGTGGCGGGGTCATTCCGGAACAGAAGAGCTGAGCTGCGGTTCCCCACCCTACCCCCAGCAAATTGAAAGAGGGAGGGGGAGGAGGGGGATGAAATCCCTGTGGAAGCCCCCCCCCACGCAGGCTCCCCCCAGCCCCCCAGCATTACCCCTCAGTGGCCATTTTGGTTCCTGTAAGATGTCACAACCCCACAAATGAGGCTTTGCGACCCCATTGGGGTCCCAACCCCAAGGTTGAAGAACAGCAATGTATAGAATTCTGCAATAAATTAGTTTTTTACCTTAAGGAAACTCAGAACATTTTAAAATGCGTCCTCTGCCCAAGAACCTGGAGAGAGGCTGCCAGAAACAGTCACCAGAACTGGTAAACAATAATTGGGGCATCCCTGGCAACTTAGAATAGTAAGTTTAGGGCTTTTTAATAGTTAGAAACACCAACGGATACAACAGGATTGAAAATGTCTCTAGTGCATTATACACCCAATATGTAGGTTGAGCGCATTGGTGTAATGTCCTTTGCCCTTTTTGGCCAGAACAAAGATATTTCAGAGAAGCAGCTCTATTCCTTGCTTGCAGAGATGATCGTCTCTGGCATGAGGTCCAGGCTTAGGTTCCAAGCCAAGTTAACCAGACAATTGGGCCTTATGCAAAATATACACAGCTGTTCGAGAGCATTATTCAGACAGACAACCCTCCCTACAGTCGATCATTATTACAATGTGTTTTCTGATACTTGTAACAGTTGTGGAATGTCATTGCTCTATCCGAGTAGCAGGATTTAAAGGATTGTACTATTTCCTGTTCACAGCTTCTGCCCACTTCCCATTTTGCTCTCCATCCCAACTCAGATCCCCCCCCCCAGAGTTCAACCATTAATGCAAATATAAGATGAAGGATGCAACGTTTTAAAGAGACTTTGAACCAGGCTTATGCAACCTAACGGAATATTACAGCTGCTCGCAACTATCAGAGGACTTGTATGTCTAAATGCCAAATTCAATAAGTTTATTAAAAAAATAGAATTGCATCTTGCAATCCAGAAGACAAACAACTGAGTCAAGAGTAAGAAAGTTATAACTGGCCTTGAAAGGTCAGTTTTCTATCAGATATTCTTTTTCTTCATTTTCTCCACCACAGAAACTGTTCATGGTGGTGTCTGTGAATCTGACATTTAGATACAATCTGGGAATCATTACATTTATATCTCATCTTTCTTCTATCATGGCGCTCAAAGCAGCATACATGGTACTTCTAGGACAGTGTTTCCCAACCTTTTTAGCACTGGGATCCCGTTTTGTAGAATGACAATCTGTCAGGAACCCCCCCCCCCCCGAAGACCTAGGGCTGGAAGTGATGTCAGTAAGCAGGAAATGATGTCATTGTTTTTAATAAATTACACTGTTTAATAAATCACACTTTTTACATTTTTAAAAGTTGTACTCATAAGCAGCCCCATTTTTTGGAGGGAGAGCTAATATTTACAGAGATGCTAAAGGGCAAGCAGAAAGTAACACAAGGTAAGCAAACAAATCCCAAGAAAACAGCAGACACTTCTTTCTCTGAAGTGTGTGTGTGGGGGGGGGGGGGTGAGTGAGCCGCCATCATGGGTGTGACCATCCAGCCAAAATCCCACAACCCCCCAGAAACTACTTCGCGACCCCCATCCAAGTGAGGCTGGTCCAGTCATGATAGACAGACACAGACCGACCTTTATTGGCACAAAAAAACAAAAGGAAAAACTAGTCCAAAAAAGAGGCATTAAATATATATATATATACACATACAGGTCAATTACAGATTACAAAGGTCTGATAATAATTTCTGTTCCACAGTTAAAAGACATTTTGACACTCTCTCTATAACTTCAGGGGAGCCCTCATTGAGGAAGAAAACTAATTTCTCTGTACCTGAAAAGCCAGGTTTATTATCCAGAATAGGGGTAACGTCTACAACACGCCCAAAACACAAGGGCAGCAACGATCAGTGAATGGAATCTTACAATATCTGCCCATAATCACATAAGAAGGGGTAACATTAAATCTAGCACAGGAGACCACCCGCTGTTCCCACGTATCCATGAAAAAGGTCAAATAAGGAGATAACCGACCAAAGGGTAACGGTATATGAAAGTATAAGGGGGAGCAAACCTTGGAACAGTCATGAAGCTAATGATGCAGCTCATGTCAGCAGCAGGGGGAGCAGCAGATTTGGGGTGCTCTTCACCCCAAGTGTCTGCCCCCTGCCTCCCTCCAGCTGTTGCAGACCAAGTTGCATCAATCTACTTCCTGCTAGCTTTTAGCAAGCGGGAAGCAGCTCATCCGCCTTCACTGCCCTACCCACTCACCTCACTCCTTCCCTTGTGTGGTTCATATGGGACCATATGAGGAAGGAACAATGGAAGCTGGTTGGGACGCAGCAAAGTGCAGTGCATGGCTGGGAGCATGATTCCCCCCCCCCCCGTCACACACACTTCCTTTG
Organism: Plestiodon gilberti rubricaudatus; assembly: GCA_026170595.1. Taxonomy (NCBI): domain Eukaryota; kingdom Metazoa; phylum Chordata; class Lepidosauria; order Squamata; family Scincidae; genus Plestiodon; species Plestiodon gilberti. The sequence goes on along the minus strand of JANXHW010000001.1, from coordinate 173,955,779 downwards.
TTGACTAAAAGGAATGTGCCAGAAGGAACGCAGTAAGTAACTGCAGGTTTTTGGGGGTGACAACAGATCTGGCATCAGGTGCACGTCAGATCAGCATTTCTGCATCCAGGCTGATGAACAAGATTACGCACTACTTGATTTGAGTGCAAGATAAGATTAAAAAAAAACACAGATAAAAACCAGAACCAATCTCACTAACACTTTCAAATTGGTTTAGCCTCCACCTCTTCTCTTACATGGCCTGAGGCTGAGCCAACTCAGAGCGCAATCCAGTGCAAGTATAGAGCGGCAGAGTGAGCACTTCAGAGCGTGAGTAAGGACTGCCGGCGCGGAGGCCGGCAGCCCTCACTCCAACAATGGATCGTCCCTGCGGCTGCCGGAGAAGGTAAGGCTCCCATCGGCGGGGGCGGTCTGGGCAGCGAGGGAGGCCGGCGATTGGCCGAGCCAACCCGGGGTGGGGATGGTGGCCGCCATATCCCCGTCCCGTTCCCGGGCCGACACAACATTTACACAGCCTCCTTGGACTTACGCCAGCTAAATAGCTGGCGTAAGTCCAAGGAGGCCCATTTGGGCCTCCCCGCGCTACACCAGGGGAAGGGAATGAACGTCCTCTTCCCCGAGTAGACCTTCAGGATCCGGCGAGCATCCCTGAGGCTGTCCCCGGCTATTTACAGTGGATTGCGCTGCCCTTCTAATATCTATACAGTCATTTCATTGATTCTAGCAGAGTCTATATCAAGCCAGAGACCACCACTGTGGGGGACTTATGTGAACGCATGTTTTTCTCCAAGATAACTATAGCTCATTAGCTTCCTTGTAAGCATTAAAACTGCAACTTCCTGTTTGCAGTACGGCTTTTGAAGCCTGTCCGCAGTGGCCAAGTTCTTGAATCTAAAATTTTACAGAAGTTTCCATTATTTAATTATCCAAACCATAAACACAAGACTACTGTGGTTCAAATACTCATTCATTGTTTAATTTCCCGGAAGAAGCATCCTAACATAAAGATTCAGTACTGTTCTAGCAGCTCCGCTCAGAAATGAAACAATATCTTCTTGATTCCTTGCCACATTTGGTAAGCCCCCTTGTGCCATGCCCAGCACAATGCATGCCAATGATGAAGCCATACAGAAGGCAGCGAGTTCATGAGTACTAACATCAGAAGTACAGTCTGATATCCAACAGCATCTGGTGCCAAATAATTCCAAGTGCCAGTGCAGAAACAATGTTCTCAATCTTTTAACTGTCAATAAGAGATTGGAAAAGGGTTGCAGGATTGCATGCTTCCTCCCTCTTGGCTACGAATTCCCCCCACCAGCTTTAACCATGGTTAAGGCTTACATTAGCCATTACTAACGCTGACCAGGATTCCATCTGAAATGGCCAAACAGCTTCAAACCGGGTTTGAGAGGTAACCCTGGTTAACATTAGGCATGATTTACATCTGCACTGATGTAATGCTTAACTGTGGTTAAGGCTGGACAAGGAAAGGTGATTGGAATTCACATCCAAGATTAGACAGGAGGAACGAGAGTATACTACTACAACCCACTTTTCATCGGTAAACTATGGATGCTATTACAAAGGCTTTGCAGAACTTCCCATTTGCTACTATCTTCTCACATTCATGGTTTTGGGGCACCCTGGGTTTTACCTTACATCAGTTTTTCACTATACCTAACCTAATTAATAACATTATCTAAAGGACCCAATTAAACCAGTGAGTTTCAGTGTTCTATATAGCAATTACTGTACTTAAAAGCAACACAGCAAGAATTTTCTTTCATTGCAAAAATACCACCACCACAAACACCAAAAGATATTGCATCATTTTCATGTAGCAATGCCTGTTACAGAATATTATTTAGTAAGATTTTTAAAGAACTTTTTTACTCAGCTGGAAGAAGCTTCAGGTTTCATGAAGAAAATTTTAGAAAGGAAAAATAGAATCGAGAGAAAAACCACACAACTTCAGGAATTCAATATTTAGGGGGGGGATCATTCCAAGATAAGCTTTGTTAAGTCCCATTCTTAGCTGGGACCCTGTGTCATTAATGTCAATAGTACGGTACTTAAGTGTTTAATTTTGAGTGGATCATACTCTTTCGGTTACATCTTCAGGTATCATATGCACACCAATCACAGATGAGAGGTCTCAATTTTTAGCTGTTTGGGGTACTACTCCTAAAGGAAAATTCAGTACTAATATGAAGTATTTTATTGGAAATATCCAATTTACTTACTACCTACTTGAAATCAAACACCAGATAAACATTACCAAGCACCAAAATGAAAGTGAGTAAAGAGAACATGATAATAGGTAAATACAGCTGCTGCAACAAGAGCACATAAACCAGGGCATGGGGGTGGGGGGGGGGAAGGATAAGAAGCAGCTTAATATTCTCCAGAATGTGTGCGTGAGCTTGAACATTCACACCGGGGGGGGGGGGGAATGTACAGCACACATCTGCCCATCAAAATATTAGTACAGTATTGGCTTCTGCCTTCTGCTACCATTCAGGTTCCTCTTTGAACCATTTGCTTCAAATGCAGTGCACTTAGAGATGTGCAGTGCAAAAATGTGCTTCCTTGATGGGCTAAGAAAACAAAAAGCCCTTTTAATATGTCACTATAAACATATCTGCTGCAATTCTGTGGGAACTAAGTGGTGTACGGTTCACATTTTGCAAGAAGATACTGCCAAACAGACCAAAAATAAATAAATTGAAATGTAACTGGGTACAGTAACCAGATTCTCATCCCAGTTTTTCCAGGCACACTAAGCCAAGCTGAAAAAGACGCAAGCAAGATGTACTTTTTTTTTGGTCAGGTCTTTTCTTGGAATTGGTACTGCCTATTCTTTTTCATGCACTTTTTCATGCTAGGCCTTGTAGAGGCACAGGACAGGATGCATATCTTCCTGCCCTGCCTGCCATACCCGTTTTCTACATGCAGGAAGGGTTTGTAATGAATGAATGAATGCATTCAATCATGCACCAGTCCTATCTGAAGTGGTACGGTCAGAGTAATTGCTGCACCCTGTAATTTTAGTCGTCATGTGGAAGCTCAGCCCCAGTTTTGAAGCAAGGCAGAGGAAAGTCACTGGTGTGGCCATCTCTCTGGATGCATGTACTGTACAAGTAAAGGCACAAACTCTGAGTGAGTAACTGGCAGCCTGAAAGATAAGGAAGGGGGCTGGGAGGTTGAAGAGGGGAAGGGTGTTTATGTTTATCTGTTAGATCTCACCATGTTACTGAGCCACAGGAGGCAGGTTTTTTGATAGCTGCAGCAGCAAATGCTACAGCCTGGATCTTGTCTGAAATTTAGACAACTTGCAGCCCAATCTTATGTTGAGCCCCTGCTGGGTAGCTCTATTGGCACAAGTGGACCTTCCAGTACTTTGCTCGCGTCTCAAGGGCAGGAGCCAGCACTGAAGCTGTTATCCAGCATAGGAGCACCATGCAAGCTATTTTTAGGGGCAGGATTAGAATGAGCTTTCAGAAGCATTTTGTGTTTCATCCTAAAGTCTATTGGAGCATCCCCTACAGTGACAAGCTGCAGTTAAGGTTTTGCTTTTAAAAAAAAATCAAAATAGAGGTTAAGCTAACTAAGCAGGAAGCATTCTAGGCAGCTTAGGTTTGGCTTGATAGTTGCCGTGGAAGCTATATAAACCCAAGAGCCACTAGGTGGCACTGTGCACAGAGGTTTCAGCAAGGGGATACTGATATGCAGTTGTTTCACTCCACCATAGAGTCCAGGCTCTCTTGTTAACTGTACACACAATTCTCTTCAACGAGACTATATTAAATTGTAGTACTGCCTTGGCCACCTCGATCAGGGTATGGATCAGGTTGCTACTTCTATATAGCAGACCTTTAAACACTCGTTAATGCCTGTTGCATTTTTGAGCCTCTATCTCAGGAAATATTCAGGGTGAATGGACACAGATTGGAGGAGAGGTAGGATCACAGTGACAGGCCCCACCACTGATCTACACAAGTTCACCTGAGTGTCTGAACAAAGTCAATGGCCACACACAAGTGCATGCACCTAGGGCTCTCTCCCAATGAGCTAGAATTCTGGAAAAGCTGGGTTCTCAATTTCAGGAAGAGAGTCCTACATGTGTACAGCTGTTTGGGTCCAGATTTCATATAAGCACTCAGCAAGTGCACATAATCACCCTTCTATGTGCACTCAACACCAGGATATGTCATGTGAATAGGGCTTCAAGGGTTCAAAGACAAAGGTATTCTATCTTTGAAGAGGAGTAGGCAGCCCTACTTCTAAACTGTTCATGAGCACTCTACCACAAAAGGGACCTTTCCACTCCTATGCATGGAGTGCATTTTGTATTTACAAATTCTTCCTCTCTATACTTCTTAGAAATAGAACTGTAGGGATACGTATATGGCTGAAAGCAATTCTCCCTGGGAGAAATGGAATAGGTAGTGTATATACAGTATGTAGATACAACAAGGGTGTGCAAACCATACAAAAATGTCCACCAATAATTCCCTAAAGATGTACTTAGTAGTCTTTCCTTTTGTTTTTCTACTTTTCCCTCTCTCACACTCGCACTCCAATCCCAACCATTTCTGCTCCATGTTGTTGCCGTTTTACATTTATTCATAACCACCTGCAGCAAGTTTGGATTGCTTGCACAAGACGTCATAGCAACCCATAGACAAATACCCAATAGAAACCAGGAGCAGCAGCAAAGCAAGAAAGGGGGACAGATCTAAGTGACAACTGGGAACAAAACAGACCCAGGAGGAAATTTTGCAAGATGACTGGCTGAAACCAAGCATCTTACCAGAGTAGTACTTACATCATTAACCCATCGTGCTTCCTTTCCCCTCTCCCCTGCTACTCTTCTTTTGAACCCTATTCTCTCTTATGCCTGTTTATTGCTCTGCTATTGTACTATTCTTTCATCTGGTTGGTTTCCATTGTACAGGGAACAGTTCTTCAAAGTGGCAGGAATATATGCCTGTACCACTCACAGGATCTTAGCTACATTGTTACTGTTGAGGTACCAGATCCCTCTCTTTAGCACAAGTTGTAAAATGTCACATGCTATCAGAAGCAAAGTCTGCCTATCACTTGGGCACTGTGGAGTTGTGGATTCGAAACACACGAATAAGGGGAGTTGACCGTTTTCCTGTCCCTTGCAATTCAGAGCCCTTCCCCATTGGTTGCAAAGGGGAACACACAAAAGCACCTGGGATCTTCATACAAACACCCCAAGATCTACATAACCTTTACATAACATAACATTTAAAACAACAAAAAGCCAAGACATTCATCGAGTCCCACATGCCTGACTTCTACTAAATGGCATAAAAGCATAAACATGTTAAGTTCAATGAACAGTGTTGGTTTATGGCAACCTGGCGAATTTGTTTTCAGAAACCATCCTCTCATTTTAAGTGATGTTCAGCTTCTGCATTGTACTGTATGCGGAAGAGAAGAGACAAGAGAATTCTGTCTAGGCCATTCAGTGATGGTTCATTCACACCCACACCATGGCTTGATATTAGTGTTATTACCAAGTGATGAACATGCATGTGTAGGAATCAGCTACAGGTTATGCGCAATATCTGACTTAGACAAGAAACTCTTAGCATTGACACTTCCAATCCATCCCCCTCCCATGCACAAACTCTTCCCAACATTCCTAGCTGTCATGGTAAGAAGACAGGAGAAAGGGGGGGGGAGGATCTTAGCAAGCAACTAGCAAGCACAAAGCATATATATGCAACATTTCTGGGTTAGGTTGCTCACTGGCTTGACAGTATAACATTAAACAGAGGCAGGCATGGCTGGAAGTGATTATTGGGGGGGGGGGGGAATAGACAAGGCTCCAAACTTCACTTTTGGAGTGCCAACACGGATTCACATTCCTCTGACGCCGGAACTGCGTTGCTAGTTCGTTTTTACAGCGATGCACATCAAGGCTTCGCGTCGTCGCTTGACTGTCACGCCTCACGGGCGCTGAAACTGGAAAGGGCTGGGGCGCAGCGCTCGCTCGGTGGCCTGTTTGTCGCACAACACCCCAGAGAGTTTTGCAAAAGTCCCTGTACTGGTGGCTGCTGCTTCTTCGCCAGCTGCTCCTGCAGCAGCAGCAGCAGCAGCAGCAGCAGCAGCGTTCTCTCAAAGACTGTGCAAGTAGGGACCAGGAGAAGTCAAGCAACAGGGCGCATAACAGGAGATCGGCCCGCGATCAGCAATGGGGAGGGGGGCCAACCATGAGCTCAGATGTCTTTCCCCCTCTCCTTCACAGGCTTTAGTTACGCGGGGCGAGCAGCAGATCCGTGGAGCTCGCGCGCTGAGTACACACTTGATCATTCACGTCTGGATTCTTACATCAAAACTTATCAGCTAACAATATTAAAGAAGAAGACGACGACGCGTGAGGAATACTAACCTAAACTTCTACTTGCTCCTTTTTCCTCCCGGAGCCATTCCGAGGTTGCCAGTGGCCAAAGCCCCTCCAGACAGAGCAACAAAGCCCTCCCCGCGCAGCCTGTTCCAGATGTTTATGGAAAGCCAGCAGGGCTCCGCTGCCGACGTTGTCAGCTGTTAACCCTTTAGGCAAAGGGGGGCAGGACGGAGGAGGAAGGCAAGAGCTCCAGAGAGAGCCGACAGCCCCACCCATCGGCAGCCCCCGCCAATCTCTCTTCCTCCTCCTGCCCCTCCTCCAGGGTCGAGCAGATTTGGGGTCAACCCAAGAAAAAGCAAGGGAGCGGGGAGAGGCGAGGCAGAGAGGAAGGGACCCGCTTTTCCCCTTACCGCGAGCCGCCCGGATCCTGCAAGGCTTCCTACTCTACATCCACAGCGGGAAAGGGAGGAAGTATCGCTCGCCTGTTGTGCAGCCCGGGCATTTCGGCCGGAGAGAACTATTTATAGCTGGCAGCTCGCACTTCGACAGGCAGAGCGGCCACGGGAGGAGCAAGGAGCACTCCTGCCCTGCCGGACGTGGACCGCCCTGTCCTGTCTTTTAGAAATTTCCCCCTTCTCTCGAGTTCTTACACATGTTCCACTCCAAGACTTGTCCCCAGTGAGTGAGCATGCGCCCCATGGGCAAGCATGCCCAGTTCCAACACACGAAGCGCGCTCCCGCCCTCCCCGCCGGAGGCTGTTGCCCTTACCCTGCCCTTTGAAGCTGCTGCAAAGTGTGCTTAGCAGCGCCGCCTGTGCCGCTAGTCACTCACAGGACAGGAGTACGGCATTTGAGGGGGAAAAACAATCAGTGGCTATAAATCATGACAAGATGTAGTAGTGATGATGGCCGCTGGTGTTTAAGGCAAGTTCCTGGAGGGCAGGTCTATCAAATAGATAGCAGAGCCAGTTCACCCACCATGAGACTGACTGGTGCTTGCCCGGCTGAGCAGCAGATTGGCAGGGGCCCCTGCCAGGGGGCACTCACCTCTGGCCATCCACTCCTTGGAATGGAAAAGGAGGTCAGAGGGAAAGATGAAGTGTGTCAGAGTGGAAAGGAGACGTTATAGCCCACCACTCTCCTCTTCCTCCATCCCCCTTTTTATTTTACAGTGAGGGAATGGGAGAAGCTGAAGCTGATAGGCATCAGGAAAGGGGGGGCAGTATATTTGGTTCTCCCACTCATGCACTGAGAGCTCTTGGGCCAGCCCTGAAAGGTAGTAAAGGTATCCCTTGACAATTAAGTCCAGTCGTGTCCGACTCTAGGGAGCGGTGCTCATCTCCGTTTCAAAGCCGAAGAGCCAGCGCTGTCCAAAGACGTTTCCATGGTCATGTCGCCGGCATGACTCAACACTGAGGTGCATGGAACGCTGTTACCGTCCCGCTGACGCAGTACCTATTAATCTACTTGCAATTTCTTGCTTTCGAACTGCTAGGTTGGCAGGAGCCATCACACGGATTCGAACTGATGACCTTTCGATTGACAGCTCATGGTTCAGTGGTTTAACCCACTGCGCCACCCATTGGCGTACCTGAAATGTGGAATCTCCCATTTAAGAGGAGACAAGCAGCTGTGGATAGCACTTGCTGGATGAAATAGGAAGGGCTATAGCCTATAGCAAGACCTGGAGGCAGTTAATGGCTGACTACAGTTGGCAACAAGATGCTGGTGTGTAGATGGATCCTTAATGTGATCTTGCAGGGAACTTCCTATATTCAACAGATGTATGCCCGATTTTTTTTAATGCAAGTTTCCTTCTGCTCAATGGGGCTTGCTAGTGCAGCAACAGCCTGACCTGTGCATGGAAGTTAACCCCGTTCATTGGAGTTTATTCCCAAGTAAATCTGCATCAGACTGCACTTGTGCTAAATCACGAAATAACAGATCTTGCACATTTTGGTACATTCCTGCCAATATTTCCAGAATGCATAATTCCTTAAATATGCTTTACTCCCTCTAACCTTGTTTATTTCTTCATTTTACCAAGATCTCAAACTGTCTCAAACACAAAAAAGTGTTTAGCTAATTAGATACGAAAGCTTAATAAGACATGCATATTTTATTTGTGATTTTATTTACGTCATTGTAGATAACTTTTTTTCTGGGAAGGCTCCTGAGCCTTTAACAGCTGCATGACATGGAGACATTCAACAGCTGCAGCTTTTGCTGGCATGGAGATGTAGGCCTAGGAAGTTTCACCTGTGGAGGTCCCCCCTCCTCCTGCCATGCAGCTGTTAGGCCCAGAATCTTTGCCAGGAGGAAAAATAAGGGCTGCAATTATATACTTTTTTCAGCTGCCCTCTGAAATAATCGACAATGGCCTGGTCATTTATAAAGAAAAGTAATCCTCATGATTTCCTGTCAAGTCTCACAGCTCTAGTTTGGATAATGCGTTAGACCCTTCCTTATGCTTTGTATGATTTAATCTGGAAAAATGACCCCTCCCACTGGCGTCGACAGGGGGAGGCGGGGGGGCGGGCCGCCGGGGGGTGTCGCGCGTCTAGGGGTGACGCGCGATCACCCCCCCACTTACAGTTTGGAGCGCAGGGTGGGCCCGCCCTCCCTCCCCTGTGTCCGTTTGGCTCCAAAATGAGCCGAAAACGGAGCGGGGAGGGCGCTCTGCTCCTGCGCGTGACGTCACGCGCAGGGGCGGAGCCTCCCCTTAAGGGCGACGTGCGCCCCCGCTCTGGGGTGACGCGCGTCGTCGCAACGCGCCTGACCCCTCCCCTGGTTTAATATTTATAATCAGCAGTGTTTAGAATTCCCACGCAGACATTCAGTGAGAGGGAGATTTGGTTAAGGAGAACCACCTGGCTGTTTCCAAATCATTATCAACATTGAGTATAACTTGATTACATTGTCCTGACTATATCACCCAAAATACCTAATGTAAGTCATGAATTGGCTGATTAGTAAGTAGAGGTGCTTGAAAATGGTGGGTTTTGGTTCTTTGAAAATTTGTTGAATTAAAATGCAAAATGTGGTGTTTTTATTCACTAGTGTGAATTCTTAAGCATCAGTATCAGGTTTAATATCATTACACTGCAGTTTTCAATGCAAAAACAACAAATTATTCAAATTATTTCTAACTGAAAAAGCAATCTGTTTCAACCAGATGCAGTCTACAACCAGTAGAGAATTGGTAATTTGGTTCCAATTCTGTTTGAAAATGTGGAGTTTTGTGTTTTTATTCAGTTTGAAAAGGTCAAAAGGTTTAAAAGTAAGTTAAAAGTAAGTTTAACTTACTTTTTTAAAAGTTAAATGGAACTTACTCCCAAGTAAGTATGTCTAAGGATTCAGAGGAGTCACTAGGGTGCGCGCTGCCCCAGGGCTGGGTGTGCGCGCCGCCCTAATGACCCCCGTGCCACCGCACAGCCGTCCGGAGAGGATGTCTCCGGAGCCGGCAGCAGCAGAGCCTCCACTGCTGCCGGCTCCGGAGACATCCTCTCTGGCTGGCTGTCGTGGGCCTTCTGAGGGAGGCCCGATGCGCGACGTCATATTTATAAGGTTTTCGCGCATGCGCAGTACATTTCTGAGGGCAAATTTGCCCTCAAACGTTCTGCGCAGGCGCGAAAACCTTATAAATATGATGTCGCGCATCGGGCCTCCCTCAGAAGGCCTCGGAGCTCCGCTGAGGGCGGACGCTCTGAGGCCTCCTCCTGAAGCGGGAGGCGACGTGCGTGGGACCGCGCCTCACCCTTTGCGCGCATTGCCCCCAGGCGGTCCACCCTCCGCGCCGTGCTCCAGCGACGCCTCTGCTAGGATTGCACCTTTAGATTGTTTAATTTGTATTGTTGTGTTATTGTTGTGTTATTTTATTGTTTTATTTGATATTGCATTTGTTAGACCTTTGGGGTTTGTTTTTACAGGAAAAGTTGAACATAGATCTCTAAAATAAATAAATTTTATCTACCATCTTGAAAAGTTTTCTATTCCAAGTTGTCAAGGGAAAACATATAATTTAGGACCCAATCCTATCCAATTTTCCAGCACCGATGCAGCCACAATGCAGCCCTGAGGTAAGGGAATAAATGTTCCCCTACCTTGAGGAGGCCTCTGTGACTGCCCCCCACCGCAGGATGCAGCACATGCCCCGTTGGCACAGCTGCATCAGCACTGGAATGTTGGATAGGATTGGGCCCTTAATGGCTTGAACTTTAGTAAATATAATACTCCTTTGAGGGCAGTTGCATCCAGGGCAGGTGCCTCTAACCTAGTGCATCACTGCATTATGGTCATATAGACATTTGTCTATATGAAGTAGGAGGGTATATGGTCCTTCCCGGAAGCAGCAGGTTGGAATAGATGGCCTCGAGAGCTCCTCCAACAATATGGTTCTTTGAATTCTGTTTTGAAACTTGCCACGTTCTCAGTTTCTGGCTCATGTATCCATGGAGTCTATGAGCCATTAAACTATCATGCTGTCTTCCTTTCCCTCTAGCACATTTTCTTGCTCCTTCATTAGCAGACGGAAACCTAGATTTTAAACCCATTTACTTAGAAGTACATCAGCTTTATTTCAATGAGACTGGTTTCCCAGAAAATGCTTTGTCCCAGGATGTTGGCCCTTGGATTTCCAGATGAGGTGCTTTAGTTTGAAGAGTTCCCACCAGTGTCCTCTGACCTCCTGAGAGTTTATTGTCCTTACCCAGCCTCCAATGGCCTTGATTACAGTCATGGGGGGGGGGGAGTGATGCTCTAGGGACGTGGATGCCACAGGCAAAGGGGCAGGCAGCAGGGAAAAAAAAGACTATTAAACAGTAGGAAAGAGATGCGGCTGCTGGTTTGGCTCTCTCAAGTTACTCCTCCAAATGATGCCCACAAGCAGCCAATCTTGATTAGCAAGCAGAAAAGTGAGATTAATAGGCAGGAATGGATCCACAGCTTTCTGGTCTCTCTCTCTCTCTCTCTCTCTCTCTCTCTCTCTCTCTCTCTCTCTCTCTCTCTCTCTCTCTCTCCCCCACCCCCCTTGACGTGTTTTAGTTTTGCTCTCAACTCAAAGCAAACTAAAACTACAAGCTTGACGCACAGGATGATGAAGTGGCTGGGTGGGCAGTGGGAGGTGGTGAGCAGGTGCAGCAGGACGGCCCACCCATTGGCTGCTTGACACAGTCAGTTCACCCAGACTCATGGCTGGCCTGGCCTAGCCATATGGGCAGCCCAATCCTGTGTAAACCCCAGCAGGCCCAATGGACCTCCTTGGATGTGCGGCAGGTATTTTGCTGACGCACATCCGGGGAGACCATGTAAGGCCGGCCAGGCCCGGGAAGGGGGTGGTTAGGGTATTGGCGGAGCACACCGCTGATATCCCTGCTCCCTTCCTGGCTTGGCCGGCCAATCGCCCCCTCCCTTGCCACCCAGGCCCTCCCTCCCCATCCCCTTCCAACACCTGGCACAGCACTTACCTGCGTCCGGCAGTGCAGGTGTCGGACAGCGTCGGAGTGTGTGGTGCTGGCCTTGGAGCCGATGCTACTTACTCCCAGGGTACCACAAAAGTGCTCTATCTATGGCACTTTTGCGACACCCTAGGCTGGTAGTGGAGTGCTTGCTCCGCCAGCTCAACTTTGTGCAGGATTGCGCTGTTACTAAGGAATAAGTGCCATTCACAAAGCCTATCAGAATGATTTTCCCCCCTACACTGAATATTCAGTCACTGGAAGTTTTAGATGCAGTTGTTTTTACACTCTTGTTAACTGTCTACGTAATACTGCAGCATTTTAAAGATATATACTGTATAATCATTTGTCTTGGATTATTAAGCATTGGGGTAATTTTCAACATATTCTTTTTTATAGCTGTGTGGTTGATTTTTAATGTGCATATGCTTTTGTAACTACTTGTACAACAAATATTTTTTAAAAGGAGGAAGTGCCCCTGAATGCAAAGGGACTGGTTTTTGAGAAATTGTGCACAAGATTCCACTGCAAAGAACTTTTTTAGGCTTTTGGGATTTAGGTTCTCTGCTGTTCCCTTTCTCCCTTCCCCTTGAACCTCATACCACAAATTTTATAGTTATGAGCTGGTTTGTAAGGAATCGAACCAATGTGGACAGGAGAAGTCGCCTGAGAAGCTCACTCTCCTCTCCCATCACAGTGGAACAGTCAGGCAAGCAGGTTTCTACTGCTCCTTCGCTAGTTGGGCAGGACGTCTGGCTCAGGACGTAGAGCGTTCGTCTCATAAATCTGCCTGAAGATCTGCAGGACAGCAGTTCAAGACGGCCGGAAGTCTGTCGGAGAGCTGCTGGCACGCCGAGCTGATAAGCTGCAGACTCTTTGTGGGGGAGTGAAGCTGCAGCTGCAACACTTGAGTGACAATAAAGGTTGCCTGTGTTATCTGAAGCTGAAGCATGCTGAGGCGAACGCCAGAGAGAGAGAGAGAGAGAGAGAGAGAGAGAGAGAGAGAGAGAGAGAGAGAGAGAGAGAGAGAGAGCTGGACTGTGAAAGCAACATCTCGAATGAAGGGTTCTATGAAAGACTAGAACGTTATTATATTGTAAAAACCCCTTGGGGTTTAGAACAGCATGCCCATGTACACCGCCTTGAATAAAGTCAGAGGAGAAATCCAATGACCAGAAAGGCTGTATATAAATATTGTATATTATTATTAGTTGCCCTCCGTACTTGTAAAGAGGAGGAACGAAGGGCTGAGAATAAAATATGCACATTGGGGCTGGTGGTCACTTTTGTACTGCAACATGCTTTTATGCCAAATTATGCACTTTTGTACTGCAACATGCATTTATGCCAATTTATGATTGGTCCTATCAGAAGGGCCAGAGAATTAGAAGCGTGTGTGTCTTTTTAAAAAGCGGCAGCTGGAAAATGGTCAGGCCACTGTGCCGGAATGTTCTTAAAGCGCCATAGGCCCACTTGTAGCCACATATAGCTTTGACATGGGGGCACACACGTCTTTCATACTCATGGTATGTATATAACCTTGCAGCATAATCCTAGGCATTTCTACTCAGAAGTAAGTCCCATTGAGTTCAATGACACTTACTCCCAGGAAAGTGTGTATAGGATTGCAGCCTAAATATACAAAAAGTAAAGTGAGAAATGAATTTTGAGCGTATCGTTTTAGAGGAGCCACAGCTCCATACTAGCATACACGCTTTGCGTGGCAAAGGTCCTTGGTTCAGTCCTTGCCATCTCCCGTAAAAAAGAGGTAGCAGCTGCAAGTAGCAAGTGCTGGAAACAGGTCTCTGCCTGTGATGCTGGAGAACCTCTGCCAACCACAGTAGACAATACAGGGCTCAATGGACCAGTGGTCTGACTCAGTATAAGGCAAGTTCATATTTGCTGCATAAGCAGGTACCTTGGGCATTCAAATGCTGTTGCCCAACATGATAAGGTGACCTTAATATGGAAAGAGTCTATAGATTTGTCACAAAACCTACTTAAAAACTGTTTTGGGTAGCAGGATTGTGAGAATCTACTGCTGAGGTTCCCAACTTGTGGTACACGTACCACAGGCTGGTAGTACATGGACTGCCGGCGGCCAAAATGGCAGCCGCCATCTCAGTCACGCAGCACTGCGCCGGAGCCCGGAAACCGGTGGCTTGAGTGTGTGGGCTTCCAGAGTAAGGAATGACTATCCCCTGTGCCTTACTCTTGTTTTCTTTGCTCCAGCGTGGCCGTGAACCCAGAAGTAAGTGCCGATGACATCATCAGCACTTACTTCTGGTGGTACATGGAGGGCCGGAGGTAGTACGCTGAAGAAAAAGGTCAGGAACCTCTGATCTACTGCATTCCATGTTATTCCACATCCTGAGGACATGCTTTTGTGCACACAATGATAAATAATGACCAGTCTAAGATCTGGGACCAAGATATGTTGATAGGAAAGATGAGGAACAGCTACAAAGTCCAATTGCCACCAGGGTGACAAACAATCCATTTTCATGATGAAACACATCCTTTTGCCAGTGCTTTGCTGTGGTATTCAAACACTGACTTGGTTGTGGTTATGTTGCTTTTTGGTGGTTCCAGTGGGGCACAGCGTCTTGTGTCCCAGGGTGGATTTTAGCTTGCACTAACAGAAAAGCAAAGAGTTCCCTAGTGCTGGTAAGGATGAACTCAGTTGCAGGAAATATCAAACGCTATTATCTCAAGCTCAGTCTTTAGTGTCAGCTCGTTACTGCAACTTCTTCTTGTAAATGTGGAAACAGGAACTGCTTAGTCAGCTTCAGCATGAGAGTCATCATGTTGCCTCTGGGAGAGAGGAAACCACAGCAGAGAGGACAAATATAAACTTAAGGTTAATGGAACGGTGAAAAAGTTTGAAGATTCTGTGCTAACAACAGAAGGAGCACCATTGGGAGGTTTTAAGATTTACATTCATCAGCCTGAAATCTAACAAAACTAGATCTCTTACAGCAGAATGGACCTCTGTAAATATTCATTTCAACAGCAAATTCCAGGAAACTGAGCTGGAATTTATCTTGATTTAGCTTCCGTTGCAGATTAAAGTTAACATATAATTTCTATTTCTGTTGACTTCAATTTACAAAAAAAAAAAAAAAAAGCAGAACTAAGATTATGAGGTTTTTTTTAACAGAACTAAAAAAAGAAACTAAGGGTCCAATCCTATCTAACTTTCCTGCGCCAATGCAGCCATACCAACGAGCTTGTGCTGCATCCTGCGGTGGGGAGGGGCAGTCCCGGAGGCCTCCTCAAGGTAAGGGAACTTTGTTCCCTTATCTTGGGGCTGCATTGTGGCTGCATCGGCGCTGGAAAGTTGGATAGGTTTGGGCTGTAAGATTCATCGTTATCTTTCCAGATTTAAAATAATAGATGTATGTGAGCTTTAGTATGAAAAGGGAAGTGGTGGAACCTACTCAAGAGGGGCAGGAGTGTGTGTCCAAATGTTACACACTGATGTGTGTAACTAACAGTCCAATCCTATCCCCCACCATTGTTGACGATGCAGCTGCGCTGACAGATTGCGCGTTGAATCCAATGGTGATGGGGAAGTGAACGGAAGTCCAACCTTAGGTAAGTAAAAAAATTTTTACTTACTTCTGGGAGGGTCTTCTGGCAGCCTATGGGTCTCGTCAGACCCGCACCAGCGATGTAGCTGGGCATAAATCCTAGGAGAGAAAGGAAAGGGGAGGGGAGGATCCTATCCTCCCTGAGAAAGAGAGGATAGGACCCTGGTGCAAGTCACTGCTGTCAGGATCCACCTCTCCCTCTCCCAAAGTACCCCTGCTGTCCTCCCCATCCCCTCCCTGAATCTCCCCCTCCCTACCCATGACATATCCCCACTGCCAATTTACTAGGGTTAGCACAGCCCGGGCACCGCAGCAGTGGGCACACAGGGCTGTTGGCTCTGAATGGTCTTGCTGCAGCATGATATTTGCGCTGCCGCTAGGCCTTTGACAACAGCGGGACTTCAGTTCTGCTGATCATAGGATTGGGCCGTTAAGCCACACATTCACTAATTTCAAATCAACATGTGTAAACTGAGGTGGAGTCTGCTACTGCAATGCTGTCCTCCTGTCTATATACGTGTTGATTGTCCATAACAAAAAATGCCTGTGCAGGGATAGTATTCCCAAATTTGCTTCCTAGTTCTGGAACATATTCTTCTAAATAAGGATAAGCCCAGGACTAGTTTATCTCAATGACAATATTCTTATAGGAATACAATAATTCCAAAGCACTGATATAAAACAGCATCAATACTGATATTAGGCCCCTCCACCCTGGACAGTTGTGCTAGGATGTTGTAAACTTCTACGAAGTGTGCAGCAAATTGACTACCTTTGACTTTTTTTAAATCTGTGTCTACAGCTTTTCTACAGAGGAGGGAAATGCTATTCCTACCTTCAGTTCTCAGATTGGAAGTGTGAGTGCATATGCGCTTTCGCAACCCTCCATGACTGGTAACCCTCTGAATAAGGGCAGAATGAGTGGAAAACACATAGGCCTCCGGGACTCTTGTTCTCTCCAGTCTTAAGTTTCTGTGTTCTTAGTGTGTGACTGAGCAGCAATTGTGTGGATAACACATATTCAGGAGTGGCTCTGAAGTTTTATTTAAGGCGTTTCTACAAAAGATGGCATCCGCTGCTATCACTCTTACCCTATATGGGTTTCTCTTTTTTCCTGCATACTTGGTCTTAAAGAAACAGTAACACAACACAGTGCAATAAACCCAATCAGGTCGCTGCTCCCAAAACAGCCAGGTGGCAACAGGTGTCAAAAGCAACCCTGAACTCCTGCCCCAGACATTAACTGCTCCACTCCTGGATTTGGTGGAGGGGGGGCAGGTGTTCTGATGGCGGGCTTGCTCTTTGCCCACTAATGAGGCCAAAAGAGTCAGAAACTGAGTATATACTGTATCAACCAAAGGAGGAGGAAGTCTGTTTCTTTGTTCTAGAATGGAAGGTCTGCATGTAGAAGCCCACCCCTGCTGAGAGACTGTAAGCAACTTTATTGAAACATAAGTTGTTCATACGTTGCCTTTAAAACGAAGATTGTAAAAGCCATTGTAAGCCAAGATTGTAAAAAGGGTTTAAAAGCCATAAAATACAAACAAGTAGGATACAAACCTACTTGCCTTAAAAACCTCAGTGGTGAAAAGGTAGGGTATAGGGCCTAATATCCTATCCAACTTTCCAGTGCCAATGCAGCCATGCCAATGGGACATGCACTGCATCCTGAGGTGGGGGGGGCACGAAGGCCTGCATCAGGGCTGCATTGTGGCTGCATCAGTGCTGGAAAGTTGGATAGGATTTTGGCCCTGATCTGTTAAATAAATACATGACCCCACTTTGCTGTCACCATTTTGGGCCAGTTCCTCTGTTTTGAATAGGGATAGGAAAGTCAATGGGTTGGGATCTAATCCAATAATAATCCAGATTTATTGGATTATTGTTCTGGACTTCCACTTTATACCCAGAAATAGCCCTGTAGCAGGTCCAGCCTGGTGCTCTTCCCTTCCCAGGCCAAAGATCCTGGCTTGCCAACACAGTCTAATGTTGTTAGCACTGAGGCATTGGTTTGGGTGGTCTATGAGGACCAATGAGAAGAATATGGAGAATTGTGAACACTGTTTGGAGTCAAGCAAGTTTTCCCAGGACAAGTTTCCCTAAGACTTCTCCTATTAGTGCTTCCTCTATCTTTTACTCTCCTTTTTTTGTCCCCATGTTCACAAAATACTTATTGATTTTATCATATACCAACTATTTATCCATACAACTTCTTATTCCATACAGGAATAAAATTCAATTAAGTAACATCCTCAAACCTCATTTCTACAGTATGTAGCTTTAAAAAACCAGATTAGTAATGATTCCTTTCTATAGACTAATGGTTTCCTTTCTTTATATATTCCATTCAGTTCATAATACCATGTCATTGCATGCCATACAGATATTCAAGCCAGCTATTTTAACTCTCAAACAATAGACAAAAGAGGGAAAAACATAACTCATCATAATGTTCTATGAACGTTATTGGACTTATTATGGTATATTTCTTCAGGCTTTCAGTCACTGGTTCTTATTGCCTCTCAGTTAATTTGTAATCAGTTTATAAGTCCAGAACAGATTGGTTTTCCCTGTTTCATGACCCATTCACTTCATTATTCAATTCACTATATAATATAATCAACTTAATTATGCAAGACATTCAATTTATCTCTGGAGTAAAAATGAGAAAAGAAAATAAGTAGTGAGAAAAGACAGATAATCACTAATAATCCAATTCACATTCAATAATTCACAAATGAAAAAGTTCCTACAGAGTCCATCAGCCTTCAATATTTTAATTCTATTCCTTATCTCTTCTTAATTCAGTTACTCTGCTGTTTACATGTCCCAGCTGAATGTCTCCATTCATTTTGAACTGCTCTTTCAAGAATGCAGGTGAATCTAACAAAGGCAGTGACTGAGGCAAAATTACCCCAATGTGGGTCTTAATTCATATTCAGAATGTATTCAAAAGCACCAGTCAGGCCAATAAGAGCAACCACAGCCTGCCGTTCTTTGTATCTCCACTAGGGTGGGAGGCACTGGACTCAGAGAAGGGGAGAACATCACTGCCCCCCTCCCTGTTTCTGGGGTGAGGTGAAGTTGAGCAGCTGCCAGTTGGAGGGAATGATATCTCCAGAGCATATTGAGAGCCATCTCCTCCTTCTGCTAGTCCTGTTTCTCACTCTCGTTTTGAAACCCCGCAGCCCTCTCTGCCTTGTTCTGGTGCAACAGATGCCCACCCCCAGCATATTATGTGCCACAGGTTACAAAGGAAGTGGGATCTGTGGCTCACCAGGGAAGGATCAGAAGGGCCTTTCCTGCCTCAGTCCAAAGACCAAACTCTTCTGTGGCAGAGATTGCTTACTTTTTGTCAAATGGGCCAAAAATTACATCCAAGATGTGGGATGATGATCCAAGATCCAAGAGCTCTCCCTTCCCTATAATCTCTCTCTCTCTCTCTCTCTCTCTCTCTCTCTCTCTCTCTCTCTCTCTCTCTCTCTCTCTCTCTCTCTCTCTCTCTCATGCACACATATGATCCCAACAAAACCTCATGATGAGCTTGGGGACACCTAAACACCAGCCTCCTGACGTTTCCACTCCTGGGGTCTTATTTTTGGCTTCTGGCCATGGTCCCAGACACTTTACATTTTGCCCCCAAGATATGTCCTTTGGTGTGACTTTCCCCTGTACTTCTTTGGTATAGTAGTCACTGCTTCTTTTTCCCAGAAGTCAGAGAACTTTCCGTTCCTGAGCAGGCCACAAGTGGAAGCTCTTTCAGTAATGTCACTTCCCTGTTCCACAGTGGCAACCTTGGCATTTCTCTTTGGAAAGAGAGTTCACAGCTGTCATGAGCCTAGGACAGCTACCTATTGCTATGGGCTTGACTAGCAGTCCTTTCATCATCTGTAGTGTGTCTCCACTATTTCCCCTTATCAGAGATCCCCCCACTGCACTCAGAAGTAATTCCCATTGAGTTCAGTGGGATTTACTCCCAGATCATTGTGTACATAGGATTGCAACCTAGGTCTTTATAGAGTCAAGGCTGTGACAGACCGCATGCCGAGGCGAACGAGTGAGCGCCGAGGCGAGTGAGCGCGAGAGGCTGGCCACAGTCCTCCGGGCTCTGAGCTTGTCTGTAGGAGTGTCTTCCCGCAAATAGTCCCTCCTTTTGTCCCGCCTTCTTGGAAGAAACCTCCACGGTGATTGGCTAACACTCTCCTCCCCCTCTCATCTGATTGGTGGCTGCAGTAGCTCCGCTGTGCGGCCCCTTCAAACATGGCCCAGGAAGATTTTCGATCGTGCCGGAAATCGGGAGACCGCTCACTTCCGCTGTGGTAACCAGACAACTCAGCACAGCTCAACAAAGCTCCTCAGGCATCCGGGACGCGCCGAAATTCGTGCAGTCTGTCACGGCCTTAAGGTCTATCCACTGCATGCTTGGAAACCCCACTGAATCCAGTGGGTCTTACTTCCAAGTAAACTTGCATAGGCTCAAGCTGCACATGCTAGAAAGATACAATGCACCCCTCCCCCATATTGATTACAACCCACATACTCTGTCAACATCAACTGGGCTGCTCCAGAGTAATAAATCAGGATCTGTGAATGGCAGCTAGCCACAGGTTGGCATGTAAACAGATTTCTCAGTAGCTCATAAGGTAAAAGTAAAGGTGACCCCTGACAATTAAGTCCAGTCGTGTCCGACTCTAAGGTGCGGTGCTCATCCCTATTTCAAAGCCGAAGAGCCAGCGTTGGCCGAAGACGCCTCCGTGGTCATGTGGCCGGCATGACTGTCCTTGCCGCAGCGCGTAGCATGCAGCTGGAACACGGAGCACTGTTTACCTTCCCGCAAGCAGTACCTGTTTATCTACTCGCATTAACATGCTTTGGAACTGCTAGGTTGGCAGGAGCTGGCCAAGCAACGAGAGCTCACCCCATCGCGGATTCGAACTGCTGACCTTTCAATCGACAGCTCATGGTTCAGCGGTTTAACCCACTGCGCCACCCGCTGGGTGTATCTGTGTATTTGTATACCATCCGTGTATTTGGGAGGTCTTCTAATGAGTGGAAAACCTTCTGGAATGGCAATTTGTTCATTTCAAAAAAGTTGTGATGGGAACTTTGAACTGGGAGGGGAGAGAGACTTCCAAGTTTAGAGGCCTTGAGAGATGGATAGGTATAACTTTATAGCTTTAACGTAAAGTTGTTCTCACCTGGATGTAGACGGAAATCTGTGTGAAAGAAGTAGGCCTACTAAATTGTATCACTTGATATGCCTGATCTTTTTTCCTTAGATAATTCTTTGGTGTAATTAATCTTTAAAATCCAGTGCTTGACATGAAAGCAAAATTGCTAGTGATTAAAAAAAAAGAGAGTAGAATTATGTTAATTACTTTTTTTAAAAATGAAAACACATCTGAGAGAAAGCTCTTTCCACTGTCTCTTGATTCATTCCATACATACACCCTTTGAGAAAATAGTTGCTTGAGGGTCCAGATTGCCATTTAGGGGCATTTTTGAAGGGAAAATCAAGCAAAGAGAAAAAGTTAACAAATAGGAAAAAGCAGTTCTGGTTAGAAGCACCTCTCATTAGCAGACATTCATTCCCATAAACATCGACTTCACTCTTACAGGCTAAACCCAATCCTATGTTTCCCTCCCACCGATGCAGCCATGCCAAAGAGGGTTGCGCTACATTCTGCAAGGGGAGGGGGGCAGTCCCAGAAGTCTCCTCTGAGTAAGGGAACATTTGTTCCCTTACCTGGGGGTAAGCCTCCGAGGTGTGGAGGGTCAACTTGGATCTGTGCCAGCGAAATCACTGGCACAGGTTTGCAAGAACCTGGGCCGCGGGACTGGATCCAGGAAGGGGATTTTAATTCAGTAGCCACCGCTGCTGCTGAACCCGCCCCTGATCCACCCTCCTCCCCACCCCCATCACTTCCCTGTTCCACCCTCCCCCTGCCCCGTCCTGCCTCCCCCACTGACTTACTTGGGTCAGTGTCTGCTCCATGTTGCACTGCCGCACGTGGGGCTGCTCCAGTCTTGCCACTGGTGTTCTGGAGGTGCACAGCTCCACGCGCTTTTGAAAGGCCGTTTATGATGGCCAGAAAGCATGCCCTGTCACCAGAACACTAGTCCCAGCAGCGGGGGCCAGTCCGCAGTTGGATTGGGTTCTTAATTACAGTGAACTGTACAGGTTGTTCAACTACTATGAATATTGAAACAGACATGAAGCAAACACTAATGCACTGGTATGACTTTTTATTGATATCAAGTGTTTAAAATGTTTAATTCTCTGCCTTGTTTTTTTTAAAATCTTTCTAGATATTGCTACCTATCGGCATCCACGACTGTGATATGAGAAGGATACAAACAACATAAAAAACAATTCAAAAGAGAATGGCGATCTTTCTCCCTGGAGTCTGTCCCAGTGTGCTCTCCCATTTCAGATCACTTACACTGGTGCAGGCCAATGTATTCCACAGGGACTACAGCAGTGTGATGAGAAACAGTGTTTGTTGCCTAAATATATATTCTCAACTTAATTTATAGAAGTTTTGGAGACAAAGTATAAACATTTCTAACAATTAACATTAAAAACCCCATCCTAAGCTATAATTAGAATGGCGAGTGTGTATTTAATTGGGAGAAAATACTAACTTCTCCTAAGGCATTGCAATCATATGAATGTTCCCTTTACAAGGAGTTGCCATTGAAGTCAATACGGATGGCTGGGGTATGTTTCCCATCTGCTGCTTCTACTTGGTGCTGCTTTCATTACAGCAGTTCGTTGCTTTCATTATATCAGCCGTTCATTACGAGGAGCCTGTGTTGCATACAAGTCAGGAGTTCATAAACATCTGCAGAAATATTATATTTCAGCCACAAGAAGGTGCTGCATGTGACAGATCTGAGCAATCTCAGAATTTGCTTTGTGGTAGACATTTGTTTATGTGTACGTCTTTCTCAAATGGTGCTTAACCCCCCCCCCCCGGAACATTCAAATCCCTCTTATATAATATCGTAAAATGGACACTTAGACGCTTTTAAACAAACATTCTCAAAAATGCTTTTAAGAGCAACAAAATAATTGTTTTGAAAACATGGCTTTAGTGTGTGTGTGAAATGACTTCGCAGCCCTGAATTGCAGTCAACTCATCTGCTTATCCTTTATCTGGGTGTGGGTATAGGAGACATCCTTCCACTCCCTTGCCAACTTGCTTGATCCCTGACCTACTGGAATAGTGCTAAGAAGATCAAGAGATCTGATAGTATTTCTGGCCCTGAAAATAAATCCCAAAGCAAAGCTGAGATTGACAGTTAAAAAAAAAAATTAAGAAAACACACCTCCTACAAACTAAGTGCTATTGAGCTAGTGGGAACTCGAAATATTTCTAAGTAAACATGATTCCAGTGGAACTCTTAGCATGACTCTTGGATACGAAAAATATGTCTTGAATATGGCTGAGTTCAGATCAGCCAAGACTCCCTGTCTTCCACATACCTTACTTACTTGTCGAATTTGAAGAATTCAGACCACAGAGATGCAGAACTGAGTTACTTCCACTCAGTCATTTGCAGTTAATTCACATGTTGGGAAGGTTGTAGGCTGGGAATGAGATGTGTGATTCTGTGTACTTGGTTGCTGAAGAGATGACGGCCAATGGCTTTGGGGCAGGGGTTAGAATGGGTCTGAGTTCAAACACTCTGAGAAACACTGGGAGAAGAAGTTGTTCCTGTATTCTAAATGACTGGAGACTAGGAATGAAAATGGGGGTGGGGTGAGGGTGAAATAAATCATCCGCTTGGTTGGACACTTCCTTAAATGTTTGGAAGTGACTGATGTCTTAGACTCATTGAACCCTTGACTTGACCAAGAAGCATTCTTATTCAGTGAGTGGCACAAGCGACGCTAAAACCATGTTCTTTGATCTTAAATATGGGTTATTTGCAAATCAAAAGTGTTTGCAGAACGATGGGGCTTATGAGAGTCAGATTCACCGTCAACCTCTTGTACTGGATTCTCTTTTTTTGGCAAGATGGATCCAACAGAAAGCAGCAGTTCAGAAATGGCCAGTTCAGAAATGTCATCCTGACACATTTATTCCCATTGATTCTGTTCCCTTTGAAATATCAGACGTACGAGGCTGGGGACAGGGTGCAGAACGACAGTGTGTAGATCAGAGATTCTCAGGGTAAGCGGCCCTTGGCTGGGGTACCCCCGTGTACCCCCTAAGAGTGCACATACCAGGCGAGAAGCTCTGTTTTCAGCCACGCGGCGCAGCTGAGTGGGTCCTCTGGCTCGCGCCGCAAGCCGAAGAGAGAGGCTTCAGTCCAGCCGGCTTGCAGCACGAGCCGGAGGACCCGATCGGCAGCGCCGCATGGCCAGGAGAGCTCTCTCGGCCATGTGGTGCCCTTACCTAAGCTTGCAGCCGCTGCCATATTGGATCGCTGCCAAGTCTTGTGAGATTCAAGATCGCAGCGTGAGATTTGGGAGCCGCGATCTTGAATCTCGCAAGACTTGGCGGCGATCCAACATGGTGGCTGCTGCAAGCTAAGGTAAGGGAAAGCTACTGGGGATGATTTCGGGTTGCTGCGCTGCCGATTGGGTCCTCCGGCTTGCAGCGCGAGCCGGAGGACCTGATCGGAAGCGCAGCATGGCTGGGAAAAAGGTAAGGGACAGCAATGGGGTACGATTCCGGCCATGCAGGGCTTCCGAGCGGGCTCAGAAGCGCTGCATGGACGGAAAAATATGTGGGTTTTTTTCAGTTTTGGGGGGTGCACTTTTGGGGAGGGGGTACGCAGGGCTGGGGGGAATCGGGGGTGCTTGGGGTGCTAGGGGAGGGGTATGTGGGTGGGGAAAGGTTGAGGAACCCTGGTGTAGATAATGTAGTAAAATACAAGAGTGTCATGGAAGATATACTTTCCCGCTGGGTTTCCCATTTATCCTTCTTGGCTTAATTCAATGAGGCGACCAGCAAAGACGGCCAGCGTTCCTATAATACAAACTAACATAAAGATGCCAAGGAGAAGGTGGTCAACCACCATTGCAACAAACTTCCATTCTTCTGCAGCCTGGGAATGAAAACAGAACAAGAAGAGGCAATTAGAATTATCTTGGGTCTAGTCCAGTGTTTTCCAAACTTTTTCAACCTGCGGCTCCCTTGACCATTGGCAACCATTGGCCACGGCTCCCCATTACATTAATCTGATGCCTGCCATTTGGCATTGCATTGTATTCCGAGACAGGGACGAACCTGCGCCCCCACGGGGGGGGGCCCAGATTTCAGCGCCCCCCCAATAAAAATGGAAAAAATTAAAAAAAATTAAATAAATCCCCCCCGGTTTTTCGGGGTTTTTTTTTTTTAGTGGAATCTTCCTGTGTGTATACTTTCTCCCACTTAGCTTGTGTATCGCGGAGCCGATTCGGAACTTCCCTTAGCCTTTCAGCCTTCTGTTCTGCCTGCGACTGGCAGGAACTCCGGAAAAGCGCCCAGCAGGGCGCTCTGTCGTTCTGCGCTTGCGCATGTCTTCACAGTCCGCGCAGGCACAGAACGACGAAATTTCCAATCGTTCTGCGCCTGCGCGAACTGTGAAGACTTGCTTCAGTCATCCTGCCAGAAGCATTACATTGCAGCTGGGACCTAATACATGTTTAAAAATTATGCATAGTATGGAGAAAGCGAATAGAGAGAAAATGTTCTCATAATGCTAGAACTCATATGCTGAAAACTCAGGGTCACCCACTGAAATTGATTGGCACTAGATTCAGGGCATATAAAAGAAAATATTTCCTCACACAAAACGTAGTTGATGTATGGAATTTGTTGCCACACTATGGGGCGATGGCCACCAGTTTAGATGGCTTTAAAAGGGAATTCAACAAATTAATGGAAAACAGGCCTAAATGGCGACTTGTCATGATGGCTAATTGGAACCTCCATGTTCAACAAAAGCATACCTTTGAGTACCAGTTGCTGGGAAGCAGCAGAACAAAACTATAGACTTTCACAGCCCTGCTCTGGGCATCTGGTTGACCACTGTGGGAAGCAGGATACTGGACGGACTTTGACCTGATCCAGCAGGGCTCACACATGCATGTTTATCACTTGATGACTCACCACAAAGTGTGTGAGATGTCTCAATTGAACAGTATTGCTTCTAAGCTAACACAAAGTGATTCACAGTCCAATCCTATCCCCCGCCATGCTATAGCATGCACCCATGCCAAGGAGGTGTGCGCTGCATGCTATTGGTGGTGGTGGGGCGATCAGGAGACCTGGGAGAGGTAAGGTTATTTTTTCCTTATCTTTCCGTAGGCCTCCTGATAGCCTATGGGCCTCCTTGGACCTACACCAGCTATGTAGCTGGCATACTGTAAGTCCGAGGAGAGAAAAGGGGAGGGACCAGATGAAGAGGAGGGGATAGGATCCTGGTGTCGCTGGGATCCACCCCCCTCCCTCCCTCAATCTGCCCTGAAACTCTTCCTGCTCTCCCCCTCCCTGCCTATGACACGCCCCCACTGCAGACTTACCAGAAGCAGAGCAGTCTGGAGTCTGCAGCGGTGTGGGTCTGGACCCACTGCCACAAAGCAGTGGCAGCTGCAACGGGTCCAGCAGCAGTGCAATCTTCACACCGTCGTTGGGCCTTTTACGACCGCGGAACACAGGTTCCACTGCTGTAAATTAGCCGTAGGATTGGGCTGCAATCGGATACACACTTACCTGGGAGTAAGTCCAAGTGGATGAAATGGGACTTACTTCTGAGTAGGTATGCATAGGATTGTGCTGTAAATATGCAGTGATGATGACTGATTCACAAGGGGGAGGGTGAACATATGTGCATGAATAATGTACTCAAGAAATGACTATAATTCGAGGAGATACTGATGCAAAAGTAAACCAAACAGGGAATTACACATTATAAAAAGTTGAACCAGGGCTTTAATTAAAATACTGCCAAGAGTCTAGCCCTTTATTGTCAATTTTGTCAACTTGTTTAAAACTTGTCAAAGTTGAAAATAACCACCCATCATTGGCAGTCCCCCCCCCCCCCAGGCTAGCACACGTTTAGAATGCCCATCTAGTCATCATGTCTCTTTTACTTGTGTCTACAGATATTCCCTCCCTGCCTAGTCACTCAGTGGTTGGGAGGCTCTGATCAGCCCAGGCCTTGCTTCACTCACTCTAATTCCCTGAATTATTTTGGTGAGCAGTTTTGTTCGACTTTGGCCACAGGAGGGAGCCAAGCACTGCGCAGCAGCTTCTCTCTGAGCATAGAAGAGGAAAGTATGAGAAGCTGGTAAAGCAAAACAACCAAGTGTCTTGCGTCACCGTAAAGATGAATAAATTTCTAGGGGAATCAGTTTTTGCACCCCAGGAATCTTTGTTGTTTTTTGCTGCAGCAGACGAGCATAGCTACTCTGAAAGTTGGTAAGAATTAAAATTTCCAGCAATGAGGAATATCATTTTAGTTAAAGAAACAGAGAGTCTTGTGGCACCTAAAGACTAATGAAATCCTTCTAAATCCCTGCTGCCCAGCTAGAGCCCACATTCAGGAAGATGCACGAGACCATTGTACATTTGCTTCTTAAAAATTGAAATTTTTTAAAGTCAGCACAGCTTTAAAAGGCTATCTTCACAAAGCTGAATTCCAAGCCACCATTTTCTTGATTCAATGGCGTCAACGTCCAGAGATCATGCCCATCCAATGGTTATTGATAACACAACACAACACTGCAGATATTTTTTGAAAGTATACTTATTTCATGAGCAGTTTGGAAGGCCCAGTGAATATATAGTCAAATCCCCCCACACACAAACTCTTACTAGATTAAGGGCTCAATCCAAAATTAGAACTGCTGTTGTAAAGGGCAGCACAATCCACTAGGATTGCGCTGTAGTGTTATCATATTTTTGGTGACCCAATCCAGGACACCCCCCATTTTGGGGGGTGCCAATTTTTTTTGGGGGGGGGGATCTTGGTTTCAAGTTTTAAAATTATTTTTTACTTCTTTTTTGCTGGCCTGATGGCCGGTCAAAATTATTTATTTATTTATCCCACACACACTGTTCTTTCATTCCCTTACTGTGGCCGCTGCTTTTCATCCAGCCACCACCGCTCCTCGCGAAATCCGGTGTCGCCGCCATTTTTCCTTGCCATCCCAGATTGCTGCCACCATTTTTCCTTGTGAGCCTCGTGCACACGCACAACACGGCCTGGAAGCCCTTATGAACTAAGGGCTTCCAGGCCACATTGTGCGTGTGTGCGAGTCTCGTGAGTCTTGCACACAAAGCGGCCTGGAAGCCCTTAGTTCATAAGGGCTTCCAGGCCGTGTTGTACGTGTGCGAATTTTTTTTTGCGAGCCTCATGCATGCACAGAAGTGGCCTGGAAGCCCTTATGAACTTGGTACCATCTTGGGTACCTGGTCATATACTGTATATACATAGGTGGTATATAACTAAATGAATGAGAACTAGGCCACAGTTGGGGTGCTCACAGTCACACATCAAATAATCCTCTGAGTCATTTCAGAGAAAAAGAACTCTATCATCTGTATTGACACTGCCAGTGCTTTTTCAATCTAGTTTGAGTATTTTTCTTGAAAGAAAAATAGAACAGTGCTATTAATTATATTTGCAAGGAGAGCTTCATGTACCAATGAGTTAGGCTTCCATATTTAATCTTGATAATTTCCCTGAAACCACTTTACCCACCCACATGTTCTTTCCTCCTCTATGATTTTGGTAGATGGAAACACTGATTAGATCCACTTCACATTTTAGCAAAGCCCACAGGCCTTTTATAATCATTAGTTATTGTTCTTTAACAGCAGCATTAAAGGCAGAACAGGAAGATCAAGGGTGCATTAGTTAGAAACAGAAGGAGAGGGTCATAATGCGCCCAAATTATTAGTGGGTAATTTTGAAATGGGAGATGATTCACATCAAGAAAATGCTCTTACGTTGTTGGATTCTTGGTCTGACTTCATTGTTTCAGCGATGTATTTGATGCCCTCAATAGCACTTTTCACATCTGGGTTTTTAGTCAGTGATGACTGGAAATTCACTGCAGCAGGACCTTGTTTGCCAGAGATATCTGAAATATCAATGTCTTCCGTAAAAATCCTTTTCTCCTGCTTATTTCTGGAAGGCCGTTTCATGGTTGAGAAAAACATAAAGTTCGGAATGGTGTCGATAAAAACCTGAAATAAATTCATATTCATTTCATTACAGACAGTGCTTTTTATCAGAGAGAAAACAGGGTGCAATACACCATCAGTCTTACAGCCAAATCCTAACTGAAAGCCCCGCCCCCACCGCCACTGTTGCAGCCGCGCCAATGGAGCGCATGCTGCATCCTGCATGCAGGGGAACAGTCACAGAAAGGTCCTCATGAACCTTTCTCATGGAACATGAGAACATGGTTTGGAGGGTGTATTATGAGTTAGGTTTTAGTAGTACTTTAAGTTTAATACTTATGCTTGAAGATTTTATTTTAAATGGACAGATGTAATACTAAAATTTTATGGAGGATAAGCATCATTGCAATGGGCCCCTGAAATGGGATGCATGGGAGTTTCTTGTTCGAATTGGATTTATATGTATATGCAACTGGTTTAGCTTTTTCTTTTACGCTGGTCAATGACTGTAATAAAGGATCATGACTGGATGAGAACATGGTCTCTTCCTCATGGAACAATTAGAAAGTTGCATCTTCTGAGGCGTGATAAGTTGCTATCTGGGCTGTAATTCAGGCTACCATCAGTCAGTGGAACTGCTAATCTATGACTGGCCATAATAATTGAAACCTAATCCATATGGAGCCATTATTATTGTCTCAGTTTTCAAATCATCTTTTTCCTCACCCAACCCGTATGTGTTAACAATAGTGTGACCAAGCCCCAGTGATTGTGTCTGTGTTTATAGCACATTCAGTCAGTTCTGATGCATTAATCTGAGCCAACCTCTCACCAAGGCTGAGCCTGTAGAATATCAAGAGTCAACAAAGACAATGCAAAAAAACGAAATTAAAGGGATTTTTACTTTAAAAAAACAGACTTTCTGCTAGCCTTTTGCTGGCATACTTCCCTCTATCTGCAATATAGAATCTATTTCTCCTCCGGTTCCACACAGAAGGCAACATTCTGTCATTAGGTAGGTTGATATGACTAGTTCACTATCACAGAATGAAATGTTAGCCTCAGTGCCCACATTCAGATAGTGTTCAGCTGGCCCCTGACTGTATTTTTCAAATATATTTACAAGCTGATGGTAAGAAGACTGCCTCTGGGCTTGCATGAAGTACCTTTTCCTGACTTTCCCCACTTCGCTACAAGGGAAGGAATGTCTTCATTACATTGTAAAGGAACTTTTGTAGTTTCTAGTCTCTTAACTTGATTTGACAGGGTAATGGAAACATCCCTTATGGACTGGAGTGGGGCAGTGGCGTTGCTGGAGGGGTTGAGGCCGGACGACAACACGTTTCACGTCATTGCCCCACCCCCGCATCACAACATCGCTCTGGGAAAGTCTCAATTTGGAGCCTTCCACGAGCGAGGGAGGGCGGGACGGCCATTCTCCCGCCCTGAAAACCACCCGACTGGCCTCCGCAGCCACTGTGGCTGTGAAAGAAGCTGCTGGGTCTGTGAAAACTGCTGCAGCAGCCACTACTTATGAGTAGACCAAGGGCGGCACCCGGGGGCACAGCACCCCCTGCCTCCGCTATAGCTACGCGACTGGACCAGGGTCCATCTAGACTAGAGCAGTCCAGCATTCTGTTTTCCACAGTGGTCAACTCGAGCCATCTGTCTCTGGGGAGCCCACAAGCAAGACACAAAGGCATTGCCCTTCCAGGCTGGTGCTCCCAAGCAACTTGCATTCAGTGACATGCTGTCCCTGAACATGGTGATTTCACATGGCCAATAGCCTTGTTCTCCAGGAATTTGTTGAAACCGCTTTAAAGCCGTTGAAGCTGGTGGTGATCATCACGTCTTGTGGTAGTGAGTTCCATAAATTAATGACAGTTGCATCAAGAAGTGTTTTGTCTGACCTGAATCTACTGCTACAGCCCCCCCCCCCCGCTATCCACAGATCTGGTATCCACGGATTCACTTATCCACGGATGGCAGGAACCCCCTCCCCCCCACGCTCCCCTGGCAATTCTTTTACCTTAAAAGTGTGTCCGTGTCTTGCTTTCAACCAAGGCTATAAGTAGCATGCTGCTGCTGCTGCTTCATAGCACAGACGCAGGGTCAGCCGAAGACCAGGAAGCAGTTTCAGTTTCTGTTTCCTGGTCTTCGGCTGAGCTTAGTCTTTGCTAAAAGCAGCAGCATGCTACTTATTATAGCCTTGGTTGAAAGCAAGACACGGACACAATTCTAAGGTAAAAGAATCGCCAGGGGAGTGGCACAGTTCTAAAATGCGCATATGAAGGAGAGAGATCTGTGGTTGGTTCTGGCCTTGTCCCTTTCCAGGGGATGGAGATTAGCAGCTGTTCCTGACTATACATTCAAAGCAAAGAGCTACACAGTGGCAGCTCCAGCTTTTTGAGGGCCCTGGGGAAAAGGTTCTGTGAGGGCCCCTCAATGGTGCACTCTACCCATGCTTTGAAAAGTGCCCTCACATGGTGCCTAAGAACCAGGCAGCTGTCAGATGTAAATCCCTCTTCATGCTGCCACCTGCAGTGGAGAAACTCTCGCCCATCCACTGCCCAGTTAGCTTTCCCAGCTGGGCACCACTGATGGTGCCTGCTTGGGAAAACTAACCAGAGAGTGGACAGAAATCCTCTTTCACCACCAATGCTACAGTAGCAACATGAAGGAGGCTGCTGCTCCCCACTGCCTTATGTAACTGGTCCCCACTGCTTCAGATAAGCCTCCCCTGCCTGGTTTACCAGAAGATGGTTTCCTGGGCACATGCCCTACTAGGCCCCACCTCTGATGCAACCCCTACATCTATTCCATGTGTTCCTTCTTGCTTGTTTCTTTCCTTGTGATCAAAACATAAACTGAAAGCACATCACAGAACAGTGAATGGGCCTTGCTCATGTATCATGCTAACACTCATATGTTGCAGAACATATGAGTGAGCTAGGATTTGAACCCAGATCCAAGTATAATAAACTGTCCATCTTCAGAGTCCTTTGAAATGTCCTATTAAGGAATCAAATGCCATCAGGTCCAGGCTATCCAGCACAACACAGACTTTTGTGCTAACAGTAATTACTATTATTGTGGGTTGATGTTAAGTGGATTTACTTCTTTGCCAAGACAGACAAGTTCCCCCATAGCACATCTCACCTTTCTCACCCACTGGGGCATGGTGTGGGTACTTGGGGATCGGTGATGGGTGTTGATCACAATGACAGTGATGATGATTGAGGTTATGACAAACACCATGGTGAACAACATATATTTGCCAATCAAGGGCACTGCACTGGAGGTCGAAGGAATGAGCTCCACGATGACCAGAAGAAACACCGTCAAAGACAGGAGGACGGAAATGCTGAGGGTCATCTTCTCACCTGGGATAGGCAGGATACAGCAGAAGGGAATTAGCAGAGATAAAGAACAGAGAGGGATGTTCTGACTCTGGGGCCCCAATCCTATCCCCCGCCACCAGCGCCGATGCAGCATCACCAAAAATGCACATGCTGCATCCTATGGTGGGGGGAGGGGGGACAACCAGGAGGCAAACAGGATATATATCCCTGAGCATATTTGGGTAGCGTATATCCGAGGAGGGAAAAGGGGCGAGGAGGTTTTTGAACGAAGGGGTAAGTTCTGGTGTGTGCCATTGCTACTGAATCCACACATTTCTTCACCCGTCCCCACCCCTGGTTCCTCCCCTGGAAAGCCTGGTTCCACCCCTTCCCCTCCCATGATCCGCCCCTGCTTTAGAGCAGGTCGCTGGAGCAGCAGCGGGCCACTGCTGCCATTTACAGTGGAGGCTCCAGAATGGCCACCGCCAGAGCACTGTGCACACTGCTATATAGCCTGTTACAATAGCAGAAGTTGTAACTGTCGTAACACAGCAGACAGGATCGGGCCGTGAGATATAACAGGTGAAGACCTTCAATGCAAAATTAGTTTGTGTTAACAGTTAAGGGCTACTATGGGACAGTGGTTTCTGTGTGGAGTTCCCTCCAAAGACAAGTCTATCATTTTTTTTCTTGTTATTTTAGGCAGGCTATAAGATTGTTAAATATTTTAAACGTCGAGTTTATTTTTAAAATAAATATTTCAAACGATGAAGTTTTCCTGGCATTATGTTAATTTTTAACTCTGAAATCTGGTCACGTCATGATAACCTGTGAATGTATTTGCTATAAGATTATGTTTTATTCCAACAAGCATTTGGGACAGTTTGAGAGGTGTTATGGCCCAAGTCTTGTCGTCATCCTATAGTACTTTACAGTGTTCAAAAGGCTTTTCATATATTATCTTGCGTGTATTTCTGTAAACAAATTACAACACCTTGACTTTCATCGCTTTGCTGTTTCAGCCGCTTTCAATTATAACCACATTTCAAATTTCATACACACACTTTCCTCTTTCATTCGATTTCATCCAACCTTTCACAACGTTCATCAACATTCTTATGTTTCTTTTTCTGGTATTTCTGTTTATTTAGGTTTCGCACGCATTCACATGTGTTATGTAGTTAGTTAGTTACGTTTTTCGCCGGCCAAAATAAATTTGCATGCTAACTAAGGCTATGCGCTTTGACATTCACCCATTTTTGACTTTCATCCATGCTCTGGTCCCTAACCAGACACAAGTGCAAGGTATTGCTGTATTAGTAAATTATTGTTTTAGGTATTCTGACCTTGATTTTACTGCATATTTTATGACAGTGGGCCGTGCATGCCCTTGAGTAGTTTAAAGGCAAACTCGAAATGAAAACATATCCCATTAGGGCCAGGAAGTTTACATTAAAAAAAAAAAGGATTAGATTCCCCCAACCATATCAAGAATTCACACACAGCTATGTGTCTGCAGAGGCATTCATTTAAACGTCTCTCATGTAACTGCATAAGTCACAATTATATGATCAGCCAGCAGAGGGCAGAGAGTTGCTTCTGCTTATGAGTCGGTTGCTGTAGCAATGCACATACCTGAATCTGTGGGCAGATAAAACACTAAGCCAGTTAGGAATGAGAAGAGGATGCAAGGAATAATGACGTTGACAATGAAGTAGAGGGGCAACCGCTGTAGCAGGAAGTGATAGGTAATGTCCAGATACGGAGTATTGCCGCAGCAGTCATACTTAACCCAGTGCGCCCAGCCGCGGTAATATTTCATCACCCACTCTCCACTCTCCATGAAGTTACTCAGGTCCGGCTGCTCCCTTTCCTGAGGGGATGAACATGAGCCTTTAAGGGACACAACAATCCAGGCTTGATGCTACTTTATATTGCAAAGAAATTCAGATCAATTCAAATACTGTCTTCATAGTTTGCGAACAAACCAATACCTTATCATTATGGTTTCTTTCTTTAAGATCTCTCAGTGTTAGTGGCAGTGCATTCTCCTAACCTGTCAGCAGTGCCTCAGCTTCCCTTTCTGCCACTCTAGTCCACCACTCTCTTCTCCTCTGCAGTGGCGTCGCGACAACGGGCGACACCCCAGAGCGGGGGAGCGTGTCGCCCTTAAGGGAAGGCTCCGCCCCCGCGCGTGACATCACGCGCAGGAGCGGAGCGCCCTCCCCACTCCGTTTTCAGCTCATTTTGGAGCCAACCAGACATAGGGGAGGGCGGGCGGGCCCGCCTCCAACGGAAAACTGTAAGTGGGGGGGATCGCGTGTCACCCCTATACGCGCGACGCCCCCCGGCGGCCCCCCCGCTTCCCGCTGTCAACGCCAGTGCTCCTCTGCACTTCCTCTTCTGCTCTTTCCTCTCTTTCTTTTTGAATTAAGTTAGTGGGAGGAGGAGAGGCAGAGGCAGCTGGGTGGAGCCAAGTGACTTCCCCATCAATCCACTTCAGGCAGCCTCATGCATGGACCAGCTCTGTCTGTGTTCTTCCACCGATGTTTGTTGGCCTGAATAACTCTTTGGAGCTCCAACAGTGTGGCTGTCTTGCACAAATATATCCTTCTCTAATTTTATGACATTTATCTTGCACTCTTCCCCCAAGGAGCTCAACACACACACACACACACACACACACACACACACACACACACACACACACACACACACAGTTTTATTCTCACAACAAATGGGAGATGGTGACTGGCCCAAGGTCACCTCTTCTATTTATTTATGATAAATATTTATGCCCTGTCTTTTCATTTTATAGAAAATGATCAAGGGGGCTAACCACATAAAATAAATATCTGCTGCAATCAAATACATCACAAAAAACACAATAAAACAAACAAAAAACATGATTAAACATCAGCGGATAAATATAGCAGATTAACCCCTCCCCCCCACAGCAGTATAAAATAGGAGTAGATTAAAAAAAAGCCCTGTTGGATGACTGAACTGACAGGCCAGGCTCAGAGAAGGGTGGCCTTGCCAGGTGAGTATGTGTTTCAACTTAAGGAGGGAGCTTGGGGGAAGGGAAGGGTGCCACTATCAAGGCAGTGACGGGGCATGGAAGATATGGTGGTGGGGGTCAGACAAGCCATTCCAGGAGAAGGAGGGTCCATCATACACAGATTGTCTCTCCTTCTGGTCCGTCCCCCAACTCTTTGATGACTGGTACTCTTGGCAGTGATTCCCTGAATCTGAAGCTGCTACTTTTGAACGCCAGGTTGGTAAATAATAAAACCAACATCATCCAAAACTTGGTCCTGGATGAGAACGCCGACCTGGTATGTATCACGGAAACCTGGTTGGATAAGGCGGGAAGGCCTCTCCCAACTTTGTCCCCCAGGTTTCCAGGTGGTGCAGCAGCCACGATTGCAGGGACGGGGAGGAGGAGTTGCGATGGTCTATAGTGAATCCATCTCCCTTACCAGGTGCCCCGTTCAGCAGTTCACTGGGTTTGAATGTCTCCATGTTGTGTTGAGAGGGCCGGACAGGATTGGGATTCTGTTGGTGTACCACCCGCCTTGCTGCCCAACAGTCTCCCTGCCTGAGCTGACAGGGGCGATCTCGGCGGTGACGTTGGAGTCCCCCCACCTATTAGTGCTGGGGGACTTCAATGTTCATGCCGAGGCTCCCAAGGTTGGTGCGGCTCAGGATTTCATGGCCACCATGAAATCTTGGCCCAGAAGATCTTGGCCCCGACACATGAGGCGGGACATGTATTGGAACTGGTGTTTACAGCTGAACAAGGGGGCGGTAATCTGGGAGTGGAGGAGATTAAGATCACTCCGTTGTCATGGACAGATCATTTTCTGGTAAGGTTTAGGCTTGTTGCAGCTTCCTTCCTCCGCAAAGGCGGGGGACTGCATTCTATGATCCGCCCCTGGAGGCTAATGGATGCAGAAGGTTTCGAGAGGGCTCTGGGGGGCTTTCCCACTGCCAAGACTGGTGACTCGTTTGAGGTTCTGGTTGACCTCTGGAATGGGGAAATGGCCAGGGCTCGCTCCTGAGCAACCTTTGCCACACCGCAGACTCAGAGCGGCTCCTTGGTTTACTGAGGAGCTGCAAATGATGAAGTGACAGGGTAGATGTCTTGAGCGACAGTGGCAGAAAACTCATGCCAAGTCAGACCGGACACGGAGTAGGGTCCATTATAGAACCTACTCCGTGGCGGTGATAGCAGCGAAGAGAAATTTCTTCTCTGCTACCATTGCGTCTGCAAACAATCGTCCAGCGGAGCTGTACCGTGTGGTGCGAGGCCTACTCCATCAGGCCCCTCCAATAGATCAGGAGGAACACATGGTTGCCTGCTGTGACATGTTTGCTAAACATTTCGCAGGTGAAATCGATCGAATTCGCCATGACTTGGATGCCTCATTGACAATATCTGAGGATGTCCCCTTGGTATCTGCTTGTTCAGTGTTGTGGGATTCTTTTCAGCTTGTACAGCCTGAGGATGTGGACAGGCTCCTTTGGAGTGTGAGGCCGACTGCCTCCATGCTTGACCCTTGCCCAGCTTGGCTAATTAGATCTGCCTGGGAGGGGCTGGCCGAGTGGACAGGGAGGGTGGTCAACTCTTTGTTGGTGGAGGGGACAGTGGCGTTCCTGCGGTAGGGGCTCGACAGTACGTCGCGCCCCGACCTACTACCGCGTTCACGAACCAGAGCGAGGAGGCCCCGCCCCTCGCCGTCAGAGCCATTCCGCACAGCGAAGCCAAACGGGCAGGGTCTCGACCCCTTCTGAAGAAGCCCTCCCTTGACTCCACAGTAATGGACAACTATCGGCCAGTTTCAAACCTCCCGTTTTTGGGCAAGGTAATTGAGCGGGTGGTGGCGTCTCAACTCCAGAGGGTCCTGGATGAAGCGGATTATCTAGATCCCTTTCAATCTGGTTTCAGGCCAGGCTTTGGGATGGAAACAGTTTTGGTCACCTTGGTGGATGATCTACGCCAAGGACTGGACAGGGGGGTGCGTCCCTGTTGGTTCTGCTGGACCTCTCAGCGGCTTTCTACACCATTGACCATGGTGTCCTTCTGGGCCGACTGGACAAGTTGGGGGTCGGGGGCACCGTTCTGCAGTGGTTCCGTTCCTACTTGGCAGATAGGTCCCAGATGGTGGTGTTGGGGGACGCCTGTTCGGCATCCTGGCCCTTGAGGTGTGGGGTGCGACAGGGTTCCATCTTGTCCCCCATGCTATTTAACATCTACATGAAACCGCCGGGAGAGGTCATCCGGGGATTTGGAGTGGGGTGCTATCAATATGCTGATGACACCCAGCTCTATCTCTCCTTTCCACCTGATTCCAGGGTGGCTGTTGAGGTTCTGGAGCACTGCCTGGAGGCGGTTGGGACCTGGATGAGGGCTAACAAGCTGAAAATAAACCCGGACATGACAGAGGTTCTCCTGGTCCGGAA
The DNA here is from genome assembly GCA_026170595.1 of Plestiodon gilberti rubricaudatus. Lineage (NCBI taxonomy): Eukaryota > Metazoa > Chordata > Lepidosauria > Squamata > Scincidae > Plestiodon > Plestiodon gilberti. The sequence goes on along the minus strand of JANXHW010000001.1, from coordinate 173,918,414 downwards.
ATCCACGATGCAGGTGCTAGAGTATCGTCCTGCTCTGAAGGGGGTTGCACTCCCT
>JANXHW010000001.1:173273359-173313359 GCA_026170595.1 Plestiodon gilberti rubricaudatus | reverse complement strand
TGTACGGCGTTTTTCCAGCTATTGCAAAAGGCAGCACATGTGGGCTGGTCACCGCTGCAAGCAGTGAGTGTCCAGCTCTGCACGCCAGAAAGATACACAGACTTTATAACAATTCGGCTTCTTTTTTGTTGTAATTGGGTATCTGTACCTATTTGGACATACAGTAAATACATCATCAGGGGGTTGCAGTTACCTTGAAAGCGGTGCTAGGATGACCTAGTGCTGTTCTTATGCGTCAAATGTCACTCCAGGACTAGGTCTGAATGACGGAAGCACATTAGCTCAACAAGATCACCACCTGGGTCTGTGACAAGCCATGGCAGAAGTCCTAGACTGGCCAGTTCCTGCTTATGATACACTTGAACTGTACAGTACTTAGTTCACCACAGAGGACAACTTTACTAAAGTTCTAGATCGGCTACATTGTTGGTACAATAATGAGACTTTAAAGGTTTATAATATTTGCTAGTGGCAAGTGGCTTGTTCAGCTCTGTATCTGGAGAGGACACTCTGGAAAGAGGAAAGGTGCACAACAGCAGCAACACAACCAAACAGAAGCAACACAACCAAACACAACCACACAGAAGCAACCAAACAGAAGCTTAGAGCAAAGGCCTAGCAGCAGCTTTCAAACTTCTTACCTTGATGCAAACCCCTTTGGCATCCACTTATATGTTGAGATCATTGCCTCTCCGCTGCGGTGCAGAAGGTTGTGGGAAATCCTGAGGTTAGCTTCAGACATGTGCCTTCAATCAAGGCTATTTAAGACCAGAACACTGGGTTGAAAGAAGCTCAGCAGCTTGACCTTTTTCAAGCCTTTTTACTATCGGTGCACCTCTGAGGATGCCAGAAATACCTCGGTGCAAAACGCTGGGAACAGATCCTGCATTTTTTTAATCCTAAGAAACGGACTGAAGTCTCAGATTTTTTAATTTTTAATTCTAATGTTGTGGGAAATGTTCTAGACATTTTAAGGGGGTATGCAGAGGGCATTTGGGGGGTGCGCAGGGGTACACGGGGGTTAAGACTGGGGGTACGTGGGGGACCGGAGGCCTGTCTAGGGGGTACGCGGGCCTCCCAATGTTGAGAACCCCTTGTCTAGAGTCCGACTGAGCAGCCAGTTCAGCTGAGCATCGGCCTGGCCTGTTGGCCTCCCCGTTGCCCCATATGAACTAAATGTCCAACCCCGAAGAAACACACCCAGTGCTCTCTGGGAGCAGCAGGTACTGCACTTTGCAGGGAAAATGGACCGTGGTGGGCAAGGTGCCTTTCACAGGTGATCTTCCCTTCCAGGGAGGAATCCTCAAGAAGCAGCCAAGGAATCCCAGGGCACTCTGGGACATCGTTAGAATGTATATCTTTGCATTCATTCTGCATATTATAGGGAAGTTCTACAAGTTTAGTTTTGCAAAGCAATTTTCCAAGCCTTCCCCCAAAACAAATCTAATTTGACAAAAAAAACACCACCCAGACAAACAAACCCAAACCCCTGACTTCAGCAAAGTTAGCTTGCAGATGTTATTTGCACCATTTATTTATCAAAAATAACTAGAAAATGTTTTTAACACATCATTCCAAACGATACAAATAGAAGTGTGACATGCTTGGCAAGGCTGTCTATTTTACTTATCCCGCCTCACTGTTTCATATTCTGAGCAAACTGAGAGGCTATTTTCCCTCAAGGGTTCAGGAGGGCATACAGTTTCATTTCTTCAGAAAATTGTTTCTCGGGATTTCAATCTTTTTAGCTAGATATGACAAAACATAATATCAGGAACACTTATGCTTCTTATCAGTTCAGTTTTCAAACATAAATCATCGATCAGTATATATTTAAGTCAGATGGCCAAGGCATCTCTATGAAAACAGATAAATGTATCAAAATATTTTAACAAGACTGTGCCACTACTTCCCATCCACGGCACTAAGTGCCTGAATAAGACTAATGTATAAAACCTGAGGCAAGCTGAAGATATTTCCCCAGTGCTGGTAACTTATTCAGATGGCATTGAGTCTTCATATGTTTCTGAGGGCTGGTTTATGTACTGGTCCCAGTGCAGACGGACCTGACACACACTGGGGTACAGGAGTGAGTGAGTCTTGGAATCACACCAATAGTACATATATACCCTATATGGAACATGCTATGCTATCAAGCACCTGTGCACATATTCGCCCCATGGGACCGATGCACTCTTCATTATGGCAGACAGATTGCATGGGTGGGATGTAAGGGCAGACAGACTCAAACGCACATCACATTCCAGGCATGGTTTTTGTTTTTCAAACTAGCAACTATCAGTAAACCAATGGGCACAATTCTCATGGGGCTTGCCGACATCAGGCATGCTGGAGAAGAAGGAAACTTTTAGGCAGCATTATGTAGTACACATTAGGTAGATGTGGTACACACAGTGGCATAACTATGGTGGAGCCTGAGGGGCACATGCCCTGGACGCAACCACGGGGGCACATTTTTTTCCTTGCTCCAGGGGGTGACACAACCGTTCAAAGAGGAAAAAAGTGCTCGCAACACACGCAGCGGCAGTGGTGACAAAAACAGTAGGGTCCCTCCTCCAAGGAGTAGGGAGGCGGCTGGAGCTGGGGGTGTGTAACCAGGGAGGCGGGGTGATCTACCCTTTTCGCCTCCTCGCCACCTCTGCCAGTTGGGTTTCAAGCCACTCTGAGCGGCCAACCACTCAAAGCAGCTCACAACCCAGAAGTAATTGGCGGTGACATCATCACCACCAATTACTTCCAGGTCTTCTGGCACCCAAGGGGCACCATCACGAGTGACCGCCTGGGCGCCAGAAGACCCATTTACGCCTCTGGGTATACATCAGGATAGTTACATGTACAGTTAACAGGGTTTTATCTATATACAACTGGAGGAGAGGGCTTGCTTATATGAGTTTCTTATCTGTATTAGTAGCAGTTACGGGTGGCACAGTGGGTTAAACTGCTGAACCATGAGCTGTCGATCGAAAGGTCGGCAGTTCAAATCTGCAACGAGGTGAGCTCTCCTTGCTTGGCCAGCTCCTGCCAACCTAGCAGTTCCAAAGCATGTTAATGTGAGTAGATAAATAGGTACCACTTGCAGGAAGGTAAACAGCACTCCGTGTTCCAGTCGCATGCTACGCGCTGCGGCAAGGAAAGTCATGCCGGCCACATGACCACGGAGGCGTCTTCGGACAACGCTGGCTCTTTGGCTTTGAAATGGGGATGAGCACCACACCCTAGAGTCGGACACGACTGGACTTAATTGTCAGGGGTCACCTTTACCTTTTACTATGGATACTGTATAGGAATAGTGGCCATTTTAGATCAGTTTGGAATGAAAATATGATCTTTTGAGTATATATTGATATTGATATATTGATCAATGAAATAACCTATATCAGGGTTTTTCAACCCATTCAGTGCAGCGTACCACCTCCAGGGCGCTGTCGTGCCATGTACCACTGGAAGTAAATGACAATGATGTCATCACCACTTACTTCCAGGTTTTCGGCCGTGACGTAGCCCTGAAAATGATGGTAAGGGGGTCAGGGCGAGTGGGAGGGCATTTCTCAGTGCAGGAAGCCTGCACACTCGAGTTCTGCCGGCTGCCACTTACCGTCATTCTCATGGCTCTGTCGCAACTGCCATGGTGGCCGCCATCTTGCCGCCCAAGTGCTGGCGTACCACCAACCGGCGATCTGCATACCACTAGCGGTACACGTATCACCAGTTGAGAAATGCTGACCTATATGGATGAAGCCTGTAAGATTGGCCCACTACATTTGAAGCTGCCTTCTTCTACAGAGACAAATCTTGCACAGTATTACCTACTCTGACTGGCGGTGGCTCTTCAGGGTCTCAGACAGTTCTTTTCATCCTCACTACTCAAAACCTCTTAACTAGAAATGCTGGTAACGGGCCAGGGGTGTCTGCGTACAAAGCATCTGCTATCCCACAGATCCAGGGTTCCTCCCATTGGGCTTCCTGGGCAGATACAATGAGTGACACACTGAAGTCAGATTAGCAGCAAGTCACACCAGAGTTTCTGCACCAGCACTCCCACTTGAGCATTACGCGGTGGGGGATGGAAATAATGGGAGGAGAGAGGATTCACCACTGTGTAGCATGGTAGTGGACTTTGCTACTGGAACCTTGTGCATAGTTCTCCTGAAAGGGATGAGGAGGGAGGATGGCACTGGACGGGGTCAGAGCCACCAAACTGCTGGGGCCAGATTAGAGCCATGTGCAACTGTATCCAAATCTAGACCTGGAGCATATAATTTCCAACCCAGAGCACCATAGTTCAGCTGCAGCTTAAGGCTAGAAAGGCAGCACTAAGATGGCACTGCCTTGGTAACCAAATAAGGGCAAGGCCGGCCCATGCATGAGGCCAACTGAAGTGGTCGCCTCAGGCAGCAGATTGGTGGGGGGGGGCACTCATCTTTGTCTACCTACTTGACTCCACTGTTTTCCTTCTCTTTCCAATCCCTGGACTAGAAAAGAAAGAAGGGGACAGAGAGGAAGAGGAAATGTGGAGGGGAGTGCTGAGCTAAGACACTGGAGAGTGGGAGTGGGAGGAGCAGAGGCCGGCACATCATCAGGTAAGTAAGGGCAGCATTTGACATGCCACCTCAGGCGTTCAGAGGTCTTGGGGCCAGCCCTGAGCAATGGCATATACAGAGACGTGCTGGCATTTGTCTCAGAGCTATAGCCAATGCAGAGGCTTCTACCTGCCTGCCAGTCAGACCCTATTTCCTTCTGTGCTGGAAAGAGGACTTGGAGGCCTGAGCACAAAATCCCGGAGAGCTTTCTAGGCTAGACCCCAGCCTCAGTCCATGTCTCAGACTCCCCAACACTCACTCTGCCCCATTTGACAGGCACAGGATGCTACCTTCAGCACTGATGAATGCCAATGTCAAGGAGTGCAGTTCGTGACACCATTATTTATACAGCAGCAGTTGAGCTGTGCCAAGTCTCTCCACAATGCACTTTCTCACTGTGTTGCAATGACTGCAGAACAGAACTTCATGGGGGAACTATGTTGCAACAAAGGTCAATCAGTGGAGGAAAAAGAAGAACTCTCATCCTTTCCGTGAACTGTGTGTTTGTATCCAAGTCACCACCCCATTTAGAAAAGCACAAAATAAGGGCATAAGTATGAGCATCAGCCAGAGAGGACATTCACTGCAGCCTTCCATTATTTACAAAACCTAAAGATGCCTCCTTTTCTTTCTCTAGATTTCTTTTCTCCCCCTCTTTTTGGAAATAATTGCCTGCACGATGAGAGCTAACACACAATCTCAACTTGTAGTAAAGGTAATTGCAGCACTTACTGCTCCTGTCATGTTGATGCATTACTGCGTATCAAAGGTCACCATTTTGTAGTCATACATTATCAAATTTGAAAGAGCAATATTTGATTCTGATCAGCCTTTAAACTGCCCACAATGTACATGAAACAGATAGAGGACTCCATAAGCTTCAAAAGGGGGGGGGGGAGGAATGAACCAATGTTTCGGAAGCTGAGGGGTCAACGAGCCAGCTTGACGGGGTTAGATGTCAGCCCGATGAATCTAATACGATGCATTGCAGTGATCACAAGCTAAAGTGGCTACACTAATGAAAATAAAAACCATCTGAAAAATGACACAGGGCAGTACCTAGTCGACGATAATACAGAAATAAGGACATAAATCACCATTTAGAGACAATCAACCTATAAGTGCTCACCTGAAACGTTTACATCTCTACTGATAAGCTATCCCAAGACAAAGAAGTTCACAGTTTCCCAATTTTGTACTCTTGGTGCAGTGCATTCAGAAAATAAAATGAAGTTATCAAAGCAGGATCCGGGAGTGCCATGACTCACCGTAGCATACACCCCTGCAATTTAGCAGTCTTATTCCAGCTTGACCCTGTTCATACCGTGAGATTCAACACTTTTCAAAATTGTTTGCTCTGAAAACGAATTGGTATTATCGGTCTGAAGTCTGAGCAACTTCTGTTTTCTACCCTGTGCTTCCAACGTTGAAGTGGTGCTGATGACAAAGACGGACTTACGGCCTCTTCTTGCATTAAGCTGGCACTATGGAGGGGCGCCGTGGTGGCTTAGTGGTTAAGATGCTGAACTGCAGACTGGAAGGTAGGCAGGACAGCAGTTCAAGACCCGAGTGCCGCGCGATGGTGTGAACTACCGTCTTTGGCCCCAGCTCCTGCCAACCTAACAGTTCGAAAGCAAGACATTGCAAGTAGATTAATAGGTACCACCTTGGTGGGAAGGTAACAGCGTTCGGTGTGCCTCAGCGTTGAGTCATGCCAGCCACATGACCACGGAAGCATCTTCGGATAGCGCTGGCTCTTCAGCTTTGAAACAGAGATGAGCACCACCCCTAGAATCGGTAATGACTAGATTTCGAGCGAGGGAAACCTTTACCTTTAGGACACCATTATAGCATGCCCCGACTCATGCCGGAATAACCCATTCTGCGGCTCCTCCCCATACCAGGATAGTCCTAATCTCCAGGAGGTGCAGTTCTTGCAGGGGTAACCACAGTATGGATCCTCCCAAGTGGCTTAGGGCTTCTCACCTTAATCTAGCAAGAAGAAGCCACACCACAGCCACTCCCAGTATAAGGTATGAAAAGGTTCTCAGACAGACCTTGTTTGCCTTGATCAAAGGCAATTAAGAGACTGCTGAAGAAAGAAGTCACCGGGTGTAAAATTTTACAGCCCTCATAAATGATACCCCTATTAGTGCAAATGAGGAATGCTGTCAACCTGGACAGAATTAACCCACATCTGCACAATCTCCCCCCTCATTCCTTTTAGAAGTGGATTTCAGTACATAGGGGGGTGTTGGGACCTGGATCCAGAATCTCTGGGTTGAAGTCCAAGCTCAGACATGGTAAGCCTTGAGCAAGTCTCTGCCTCATTCTTCCATCTGTAAAATGGGAACAGTAACCACTTATCTCCCAGAGTTGTTACAAGTGAAATGGAATTTACAGTCCTAAATGCACTAATTTTAAAAATAACTGTTAGGATACAGTCGCGCCACTGTCTTTACATAAAATGAAATAAGCCTACAGTATTTCAGTTTTTTAACGTTGTCATTTCAGAGTCATATTTGCTCTTAAATGCGATGAGATTGATTGGATAGAAAAGAGATCTTTATAGTGCTTATTGTCCGACAAGCTTCCAAGCACAAGGCATGCCTCTCTGAATAAAAATTGCTAGCTATTCGGCGTGTTATCTTTTCAACCACAGAACAAGTGGCTACTTCACAGATCCAAGTACTGTATGTGTAATGTAGAGTTTTTAAATGGGGAGTCTTCAGTCATGGCAGTTCCTCCATGAAGTCTAAAGTGGTACGCTCCACGGCTCCAGCATGAGCTGCATCATGCAATTCTCTTGATCACATAATTTTGTTTCTATCACACCTCACATTCCCCTAGTTGCGCAGACTGTAACAACACACTGTGATATGCAATTATAGTAACACTGAAGTGGTTAGCAGTGGTACATCACCTGCTCTCTTCTAAAACCAGCTTCTCGTTTTCAAAAGTACATGGTTCCAAAATGTGCTCACAGCTAGCACCACCCAAGGTCTTAATTTGCACCAATTCAAGTATTTCTTTTATCTTCCACCTCTGATCAACCTTCTCAGGGCCATGCAGAACACCAGCAACCGCATAACAATGAAAAATTGCATTACCTTCAAATATTTTTTTTAACACACACTAAGTAGGCACTGCGATAAAAATGTGTCGCAGCAGTTCACACATTCACCAGAAGCTCACCAACTGAGGATATTGTACAGCTGGAAGAGGTGCATAAAGGGAGCAACCAAAATTATCAGAAGGTTTCCCTATGAGGTAAGGCTACAGGTGTTTCAGTTTTTTAGCTTGGAAAAAAAGGCGATTATGGGGGGACATGATGCATGGGATGGAGGAAGAGGTTTTTCTCCTTCTCTCACAACTCTAGTGAGGTGCAGTGAGGTCCCATATAGGTTAGGCACAGCGCCACAGAGCTCAGTGACCTGATGACGTCAAAGAAACACGGTAGGTCGTGTGTTAATGTGAGAAACAACCAGGTTTCTTTGACACACTGACCCGGCGCTCTTTCCCTCTGCCTTTCACCTTGGTGAAACACGGAAAGTCATGATCTATTCCCCCTCTGCCCTGGAGGAAGAGGAGAAGGGTGGGTTCGGGGATCAGGATGGGAGAGTGAACAGCATGGGGGGGGGAGTGGAGAAAGGCAAGCGGCATGGCAGGTCCTAAGTTGCGAATGTATAACATGAGGGACAAAGTTTGCCTCCTTGCTACATTTGCCTCCACAGTTGCTTTGACAAACTTTGTCTCCAAAATCAGTAGGACTTTAACAGTGTTCAACTTTCAGTAGGTCATTAGCATGGTGTTTTTGGGGTGGTGGTGTTGTCTTTAACGGAAGGAAGATGCAAGAAAGGACTGGCAGAGTTTCTTGGCACAAAATAAATCTTTCAAGATAACATCCCCTTTGATCAAGCGTGGGGAGGGGGAAGCAACTAAAACAAAATGGAATTGCAACTACTTTAGAGGATAGGGTCAGTAAACATTAAAAACCCTGCAAATGGAGATCTGGGCAAATAACAGAATGAAAGGACACGTCTAAAAGATGCACATAGAAAAGGAGAACTGCATGCTCCAAATGGAAGATCAGTGGTTAGACAAGGGTGTCACAGATATGATTGGAAGTTATATGAAAAAAATGCATTGTTTCCAAGGGTCTTTCCTGACAATACTCCCCCCCACACACACACACACCAAACACAAGGAAAAAATGAAAAAAATGCCTAGAAATAACTCAACGCAGCCAAGTCTTTATTGCTACAAAATGCACTTTACCCCTTCCCCATATAGTGTTCTGTGTGGATCCATATACACATACCCCTGTTCAGACGTTATCTATGCATTCAACAAATGTATGGCCAGGAAGGGAGAGTGTGCCAGCTAACCAGTTCTGCCACAGACTGACAGCCTTCTGAAGCCCCATTCCCCACTGCAGCTCACTTGAACCCTGTCCACTGACACACACACTTTCAAAAATTGCCCTTGGGGCCAGGACCATGCACAAAGGAAGTCTAAAAGTCCAGACAGCGGAGTGCTTTCCAAGGATATTCTCAGGAATGTGTCCGAGTCTGAGCGTATTCTAGATTTCCTTGCTCTATCGAAGGGAAAATACAGCACCGGTTGACACGCCAAGAATCCATATTTATTTAAAGAATTTATACCCCGCCTTTCTCCCAACAAGGGCACTCAAGGCGGCATATCGAACAGCATGGCCCAATGGCAACAAGAGGGTCCCGACTTTTCCTGGCCAGTCCTATTAGGATCAAGGCAGGCCCTTTTTAGGACTTTTAAGAAGTCTGAATGTTCATGTTGAGGCCTTTCCTTCTCACTGCACTCTGTGCCAAACTCACGGTTTTCTTAGTTGGGGGGGGGGACTAAATCGAGTTGTTGAAAAATCATTGAGCTGACATCCGTTGCTTTATTCCAGCCACTCTGACCTATGTAGTGTTGCCAGCTTGGTGGTTTTCCCACTAAATTTAGTAGCTTTCATCATTCCTTGCTGCTATTGACTGGGGGGATTGCCCATTGTCCCACAATCCAATTAGGTTATCAGGCAAACTAGTGGCGGTCTTGGCGAGAGGAGCAGAAAAGGAGTTAATGGGCGACACGTTGATTAGATTTGCAGCTCAAATAATATAACGGATCCACCTACTGAAGTCAATGGCTCAGTTAATAGGGCGCAGCGTAAAGCCAAAATACAGAAATTATTTCTGGTCCTGGGGTTACATTTTCACTGACAAGTATTACTTGTCAGTGAAGCTCAGAAGGCGAACAATTTGGTCATTTCAAACACTGAAACTGTCAGTCAGGGACTTGATGTGCGCCCCTTTATGTGTAAGGCCCAGGGCAATTGTTCCCATTGGCCCCCATTAAAGGGACCCTGGATCAAGAGATCCGGCCCAGGGGCAGGCTCCCGTTTTGAATTTTCAGCTCTCTTTTTTCTGTTTTAATAAAGTCTCTAGCCCTTGCTTACAGAGATAAAAGAAAAGCCAGCAAATAACACAAGATGCCCTGGACTACTTGGAAGATGTGGCTCATTTCTACGCTGGCTCTGTCCCCATTTCTGAGGGAGGTGATGCTGGGATGGGGAGAAGTCAGAGTGTGGACTTCTCCCATATGATCTGTAGCGTGATGACATTACATTTGCAGCTTGAGAAAGGAGCTGTGTGGTAGCAGAGCAACGCTGTGAAGGTAATATGAGAGGAGGTCCCATGATGCTATCAATGTCTAGCACAGTGGTTCTCAATTGGAGTGTCACAACCCACCATGCCATCTGGAAGCAGTTGCTACCCCATTAAGGGGCATCCTGCTGCCACCAGGGTCCTGCCACCGCCACTGCAGAAAAAGGGGGTATTTTTTACTTAGCGGGGGTTGCGCCGGCCTTCCAGAGCTCTCTATGGCCCCTGTGCCTCAGAAGAGCTTCCAAGTACGATTGGAAGCTCTTCTGAGGAGTAGGGGGCCGTAGAGGGGCCATGCCCCCCTCAACCCCTGGAGGGCCGGTGCGGCCCCTGATAAGTGAAAAAAATTCTGTGGCAGCAGGACCCCAGAAGTGCCATCCCTGCTGTCGCCACTGAGTCTGCAACGACTTACAGGTTCCCCTACTTGCCTGTAAGAGCTTGAGAACCACTGGTCTAGCACATCATTTCTCAAAGTTCTCCCAAAGCAAAAACTCTGACTGTTTGCGGGGGCGGGGCCAGCAGCAGCAGTGATCCTGGGGATCACCGTTGCGGCAAAAGTGCCCGAAGCCAACATTTTTGTCCTTACTGGGGCTTGTGGGTGCTTCGGGGAGGCCTGCACAACCCTCTGCAGGCCTCCTCAATCTTCGGGTCGCTGAAAAATGGCGATTTTCGGGCGCTTCTGGTTTTTGCTTCCCCCAGCCACGTATTTATTGTACACATAAATAACATCTGCACAGAGTCACATACATACACAATCTGTGTCCGTACAGTACAAGGTATAACAGGAATAAGCGTGTATAGATCTGTTATCTTTCCCCCACCTCTGTCTTTTCTCCCTCTTTATTCAGAGACATGGTCAAAAACAGTTTGGGCACCACTGGTCAAACACCTGTTAATTGACCTGTGCAAAATGCATGGACTTTATCCAACACTACATTCATTTGTACAACAGTTGGCAAGTCCAAATGCAACAGACTCTAGAAATAGAACGAACCTTTCACACAAATGTTAGATCTTCACGCTGCAGGCTTATTGGATAGTCTTAAGAAGCCTAGCTCTTCGTCAAGTCCTTCAGAACCACCGTTTGGGATTTATTCACAACGGCCGCAAAATCCTACGCAATTACACATGAAGTTCAAATGATTGAATGGGGTTGATGCATTCATAACTGGGTGCAGCTCCAAACTTGAATACATCTATGGAAATCATGGAGTTAAGCACTCAACCAAAGTAGCACTAGATTGCCACCTTTCAAAGCTGATACAATTCAGCCGGCCCAGCAGCCACACCACTTCATCAATCAGGCGGAACGAGGGGGAGAAGATTGATGGGCTCACCGTGACCACAGAATAATCAAGGGTATCCAGTTGCATCATTTTAATTATTCAATATGCAGTTGGAAAACAGGACACTAATGGCCATTATAGCCCCTAATTATCCAACACAGCAATTTGAGTTTTCAGAGAGGAGATGGCAAAATGACATTACTATGGAATATATTTTTACAAGCAACTCACCCTTCTTGATAGGTCTTGCCTACGCTAGAAGCCCCTTTTCCCCATCAAACACACAGGAGATCATTCACTTCCTCTCCTCCTTGTGTGCAAGTAGCCCTGTGGCCCAGTTGCTCCCTGGGTAGGGCTGTTGGGGGCAAATTCCTCCACTGTTGGCACAACTGCACTGACTGCCAGTTACCTTCTAAATTCATTTTTTTTCTTTTAGTAATGGTTTATTACTATTTATTATCCATAAAGTAGGGACATACAGAACTCCCCGGAGGAATTTCACGTCCTATACTAGAAAGCAGTCCGACTTCCCTTGAAAGCCCAGCATACCAGAGGGAGCCTTCATCCACATATTACTTGCTCGACTCTAATCTTGTGCATCAGTCACTGAGCCACCTAGTCTTAGAATTATTCCTTATCTTCCCACTAAAGTTTTAGCTAGCATAAGAGGACAAATCAATACGAAAGATAACAATCATTACCTTCTAAGTCATCATTTACCAAACTGATTAATCCAACAACAACAAAATGCGACTTAGACTAGTGGTGCACAACACAAATCACTCTGAGACCCAGTTTTATATATCTACTTAACTCAATGGGGCCACATCACCACATTAACCAGGAAAAAGCATTTTTCTTACAATTCAAACTCATACAAAACACCCCCATCTCATTCTCTCTGCATTCAACAGTGTGCACTCTTTCTTGGCACCACCATAGAACATTATGTTAACATTCCCTCTTTTCCTCCCCTCTTTCCTCTACATAAATGTTTCTCTTCTCTTTCTCTACCACCAGAGACAAGTAGATGGTCGCTCCAGAGGTAGGTCTGACAGTAACCTTCAGTCACTCTCAAGATTCTGCGCAACTTTCCCCTTGGTGGCTTGAATTTTCTGTGTGTCCTCCCTGTCTCCTGAGAACCTAAGTTCAAATCCCAGGCCCAGCCTTGTTTGGAGCATGGCTGGAATGTTGAACAGAGGAGTGTGTGTAAGCGTGCACACACATGCACACCCCTCTCATGAGGTGAGGTGAAGGAGCCGCTTTGAACAACGGATGGGAATTGTTAGGGACAATTGTTCAACAATGGATGAACATCCGGGGGATTTGGAGTTGGGTGCTATCAATATGCTGATGACACCCAGCTCTATCTCTCCTTTCCACCTGATTCTAGGGTGGCTGTTGAGGTTCTGGAGCGCTGCCTGGAGGCGCTTGGGACCTGGATGAGGGCTAATAAGCTGAAATTAAACCCGGACAAGACAGAGGTTCTCCTGGTCTGGAAATCCATGATGCAGGTGCCAAGAGTATCATCCTACTCTGAATGGGGTTGCACTCCCTCTGAAGGAGCAGGTCCGCAGCTGGGGGGTTTGCCTTGATCCGCAGCTGCTCCTGGATTCCCAGGTGGCGGCTGTGGCCAGGGGGGCCTTTGCCCAGCTTCGGCTGGTGCGCCACCTGTGACCGTACTTGGATCGTGCAGACCTGACCACGGTGATCCATGCCACGGTGACGTCGCGATTAGATTATTGTAACACGCTCTACGTGGGGCTGCCCTTCAAGACGGTTCGGAAACTGCAATTAGTGCAGAATGCGGCGGCCCGTGTAGTCACTGGAGGTAGGCGGTTCGACTGTCAGGCCGCTCCTCCAACGGCTGCACTGGCTGCCGATTCGTTTCCGGGCTCAATTCAAAGTGCTGATTTTGACCTTTAAAGCCCTATACGGCTTGGGGCCAGGATATTTGAGAGACCGTCTACTTCTATATAGTCCGGCCCGTCTCCTTAGGTCATCAGAGAAGGCCCTCTTGCGGGTACCGTCGCCCAGGGAGATGCGAGGGGCGGTGGTCAGAAATAGGGCCTTCTCAGTAGTGGCACCAACCTTATGGAATTCCCTCCCTTTTGACTTACGAACTGCTCCCTTCTTGGACACTTTCCGGCGAGGCCTAAAAACCTTCTTGTTCAAAAAAGCCTTCTGAGCCCTTGCCTTTTTTAACACCTTGCTGATACAGGTGGGGTGCTGCTGTTTTTATGCTCCTGTTTTAATTGTAGCAATGATCTTTTTAATCGATTTTTAGATACAGTTTTTATTAATTTTCATTGTTTTTTACTGTTTTAAAATGTGACTATTTTTGTATTGTATTTTTTGTACTGCATTTTCTTTTTTGTTGTTGTAAGCCGCCTTGGGTCCCTTTGGGGAGAAAGGCGGGTAAAAATATTGTAAATAAATAAAATAAATAAATGGGTGCAGATAGTGCCCTGTGACCAACAGCCACCTCACATTGTCTCCATTTACAACTTTACCTTTTTCCTCCTCTTCTTCCTTTTGTGTGCCAAGAATAGGAGGAAAGCTGGAGGGGATATGGTGCCACACGGCCTCACTTCAGGTGCAAGCTGGGGCTTGTGCTAGGGTAGATTGGTGTGTAAAACAAAGAAAAAATGTAACATTGTTTAAGCTGCTATTGTGGCAACTGGCTGAGACTCCGCAGGTTACCATTTTGTGACAGACTCCTCTTTCCCAAGTCCCGCTTCAGGCTCGTAGCTTCCAAGACTCTGGCAAAGAAAACACAGTGGCTCCTAGAAACCTGAAGTCTGCTTTATACCCCAATAGAGTACATTCTCTCCTCTGTACTCCAGAGGTGCACCCCCACTGTTGTATTTTTGCTAGTTTCCCTATACACGTGTCCCAGTAGCCCTATTTCTCAGTTACTCCTTTGTCTCTATGCACTCCATAGTAAGTCTCACCAACATCTTTACCACCACGCACCAGCCTTTTCTATTTCTCTCCCTCTTGAAGTCTCTAGCATGTTCAGACCATATGAATGATCAATATTATTATTATTGATTTAGATATTATTGGGCTGGATCCAGCTCCTGGTTTAAATCCAAAAATGTGCTTGAGCACATCCAGCAAAATCTTTGACTTTTTGAGTGCAAGCAACAGAAAGAAGTCAACAATTTTATTGGGCATGCCCAAGCTCATCGCTACATCCAAACCAATGAGTCATATCAAACACTTGATCATGAGAGATGCTGATCAGGATATAAAAGTTCACTTTGTGTTGTGGAATCCTGGCCTTGCTTACTGCTCTAAAAAGCAAAAACACCTAGTTACTCTAGGCCACAGACATCCATAAAAGATGTATGCATTATTCGAGTACTGTACTGGTCAGAACAGCAGCAACACAGGTTCCAAGATCTTATGTAGCACTGAGCCTTTAGCATGACGTCTCATCTAAGAGTTTTGCTAGAGCTTAACCAAAAATAAACTAGTGTGGAAACTTATGCTTGCTGTAGGCATTTACAATGACTCCAGCATCTCTTTTGCACTTCAATGACAAACCTCCTCAAACTAGGAAGGCCATTTTTCAAACATAAAGCAAAAGGTAAGCCCTTCTAAGTATCATTAATTTCAATAGGAGACATAAGTGAGCACATAGCATTCTTTCATAAGTAAGGGCATGCTTCATATCCTATTTAAATAATGGAAATTAAATACTTAACTTTCCCTGGATGGTGCTCATCCCTTTTAAAGCAATAGCTAGAAAATTATGCAATTTTCCACAGCATGACTTTTGCAAAAGGCAGTTTACCGAAGACACTTCCGATAGGTCATTTGTAATACGACTTGTCATATTCACAGACATGTTAAGAGGAATGTCAATATGACTTAGAGGTTATAACCATGTATTTCAGAGCCCCAAAGGAACAGCTAGCCAACTATTGTGTTTTCTTTAAAATGCAGATCAAAGTTTTGAACACAGGGATGAGAGCGCACGCGCAAACACGCGCAAACACACACAACAACAACAACAACAACAACTCTGGAAGCATCTCCTGCAGGACATCAGGGGAGATTTCTAAACGTATCTTTAATGCTGCTTCTGTTCTCTCTCTTTCTTGAATCAGGCAAAATGAGTTGACACTAAAGGCTGCAATCCTATACACACTTAGCTGGGACCAAGTCCCATTGAATTCAATGATGCTTGCTTCGGAGTAGGCATGCATAAGAGTCATGTACAGCACAATCCAGTATACAAGTTCAGTGATGAGCAGGAATGAGCACACAAAACCTTGGATGTTTTCTTCTCTCATTCCTTGCCCCCCCCCAAAAAAAGTTCACTTATTTAAAGTATGATCATTTGACCTCAGTGACACTGACATATAGCCAAATAAGATTAGCTATATAGAATTGTGACATCATTCATTTCACTATGCAACCTACCCCTGATTGGGTGAGGGGAGGCAGAAATCAACCATTGAGTAAGGAGAAATCAGAAGCTGCAAGAAGCAAAAATGGCACCAAGATTATTAATATCGCAAAATTTAGTTTTTGGAAGGAACTTCTATTTCACTCTGGGCAGATAATTTTTATCTGAAAGGTAAAACTGGCAAATATTTGGTGCAGCCTTCAAGAGTTGCATCTTGGTAACAGTAAATAGGAGGTAGTACACTGGGATTTTTGCAAACATTCATTCTGTAGAAATGAACACCATTCAGAAGGCTTGGATTTCCAATAGCTGCATGCATCTTACACAGATTTCTTGCCGCTTATACAACTACTATTACTCCTGTTCCGTATTTAGCTTGAACAGATGTACAGAATATTCAAGTGACATGGTTTCTAGTTCGAGACCTTACAGTACTATTCCCCCTCTCAATTCATGGAGACATTATCACAGCAATTACACTGCCTATCTTCAACTGTGTGCCACTTATCACTGAGTTGCACAACCCCCCCCTTTTTTGTTAAATAACATGAATATTTTGTTTAAACATTTGAAGTTTCTTTGTAATGTCTTATGCTTACAAGCATCCCACGAACAATTTATATAGGTTGTTCTCTAAACCAATTAACTTCTAAACAAAGTTTGTAACTTACACTAATATGCAACAAGAGCTGGCTTTACCCTTGGTAGCTGTGCAAAGCAGAATTCTGTAGACAGCAATGCTCTGGCTGGCAGAACAGAGAGAGAGAGAGAGAGAGAAAGAAAGAAAATCTCCCTTCTCAGCATCCTTTTTCATGTGTGCCTTTCTGCTATGCAGGAACAATATAAGAAGAGAAGCCTGCACTGGGCCCTCCTGGTTGTGCATTGGGAGCTAGCACTGCCAGCAGTACTTAGGGTTTAGTAGCTGGCCAGGCCAAGTGGGCTCACTGACAGGCATGGGCCCTTGGGCTAGTGCCCACCCTAGCTGACCCCTGGCAGCAGCAATGGAAAGAGACTTTTATAGGTCAGGGGCCAGAGAGAATAAATACCAGATACAGCTCTTGGAACAGAGAGCGGTAAGATTCAACAAGCCGCAGGGTAAGGCATGCTAAGATTTTTCCGGTACTACTGCTTCCTAGAGCCTCAAAAGAAAAAGGGGGGGGGAGAGATTCTGTACACTAAACCACTGCATTAATAAGAAAAAAGAGATTCGTTGCTAGATTGAAGTCTTCTACCACTCTGAAAAATATTAGTCCAGTAGAAGTCAAGTTTTATTTATTTAGAAAAAGAACCCAAAGAGCATCTTTGATACAATGACCATAAGACAATGGTCTTGCGTATACCATGAGACAATGTATTTTGTGTCATTTTATTTTAAACACATTTCTACGCCACCTTTCTTGCCACATGTGAAAGTTAAACACAAGCTTGCCTGGATCAGTACTTGGCAGATAAATGCCAGTGGTTGGAAAAATTCTACTCAGTTTTTACTGCATCTGCAAGATAATTTTTCCAGTGACTTGGTACCTGGAGGGCCAAGCACATTACATTTGTTACACTTCTATGTGGTTATTCACTTCAAAAAGCTCAAGCAGTTTGCATGGCATTCCCAACCATCTTCCACCCAACACTGACTAGGTTAATATCTGCTCAGTTTTACCAGTTCTTTGGACACACATTTATAATAAAATCTGCTCTATCACTTGGACCTCATGAAAATTTGAGGAAGGCACTCCAATCGCCAGCTTCAGATTTCCAACCTTTGAAGTGTTTGCTGTACCAAAGTAGTAATCCAATACTCCAACAGATGAATAAAACTGAACGATCTGAAGATAGTCACATGTACATGAATACACCTCTCTTCTACCAAAGGTTTTCCCATTCTAGTTTGCTTTCAAGCTTTAAGGCAATTACAAGGACATGTCAAACAAGCACTTAATGCTACATAGTCTTTTATTTTCCTTTAACAAAATACACAAAATTCACTTATATTGTCATTATTGTACAGGTATAAATAAATGCTCAGTATTCAAGTACAATTAAGTGCAGAGGTTCCTACGCTTTATGTAAACACAAACTAGTCTTCTATTTCACATGCCTTTAGCCCACCTGCTATGCAAATAATCCCAACAGGGATATCATACTTTGGACTTCCCCTTTAACAGCACTCTCTCAAGAAAAATAAAAGCATTAGGAGTGACTAAGTGTCAATTGTAACAACACTTTCGTACTGCTCATTGTAAATACCTAAGCACCCATTCTCCTGTAAACATCTAGGTTTTTAAAATTCACTCAATTCATTTCAATTGCTAAATATTACCCAAAATTCTGAAAAAGTTAATAACGCCCAAATTAAATTACACATCTTTAATCATTTACAGCAATGCATTGTTCAATGACCAAATAATACTATATTTTAGATCACTTGTATGGAAAATACTATTTTTTATTTAATATGCAAAACAAAGCATAAGGCTACCTGTGCTTAGTTTAGACTTTGGCTAACTTGCACATTCTGAAGTGCTTTAGCTCACCTAAACAAACACACTCTTGCAACACAATACCTCGTAGAATACATAGCTTTAACATACTGTGGGAGTGGCAGTCTGAGCTCATGAGAGTGAAGACAGAATCAGCTTTTGAAAGCAACCCACCTGAAAGTAACAATTGCAACAAATATAGCTAAAAACAATGAGGCACTTATTCTGCTGAAGTCAGAGGCTCTTCTTGCCGGTCAGTTGCAACAGCCGACTCTTCCTTCGTAATTGCAGATTTGGTTTCACTTGTTAGCTGCTCCTTTTCAGCTGCTCCAGCTACCTGATCACTGTGTTCTTCAGCGGTCAATGCTTTCCCGCCTTCCAGGTCTGGCTCAGTAAGTGGGGTGGCTTCATCTAAAGGTTCTGCAAGAGAGAGGATGTTTGATTAAATTGACCATATGAGATTCTTGTTGTGGTATCGAGTCTTTTCAGTGAGCAAACTCTGAAATCTGAAAGCATTCAAAGCATTATTACAGAAGTCTAACACACCATCTCCTTACAAAAGCAATACTGTACTGATAACCTACACTGAATTGAGATATGGAAACTGAACTATTTTGGAGAAGATGGTGTTAGAAGGATAAGAAGCAAGTTTCTCTTTGTGCTTAAACATCAAGAAAAATCTATAATACTTAACTGGACCAGATGCCAGTTTAGCTGGCATAACCTCTTGCTGCAGCTGCTCTCGGTGATAGGTTATCAGCCGTCCTCCCTGCATTCCCTCTTCCTCACAGCTAGTAGAGTGCTTTTCTCTGCAATAGTTGATTTGAGGTCCCTTTGCCTGCAGGTTTGTGGGTGTCTTCTCACTGGAGCCTTTCTGGGACCTACCTTCCATCTCATCAACTGTGTCTCGACATCCTACAACTAATCAGCAAATATCTCCCTTCTTCAGGTTTCAAGCCACGATGAATATTTCACACGAACTCACAAAGGCCCCCAAACCTTTACATTTAGTGTTGTCATGTTCTACCCATGCTACATTGTTAACATTCAGATAAGGTCCCCTTATGTTAGAGGAAAAACTTGAAAGTCACACTAGTAAATGCAGAACTCCGCACTTAAAACTTACATGCCATGGCAATGCCATCAGTTTCAACAGCTACCCTCTTGCATCTATCAGTAGAGGGCTTCTCAAGCTGTGGGTCGTCGCCTGATGCAGAAGTGGGTCGTGAGTTGCGCCCACCCGCCCGCACTTGCTTCCGTTTGGCTCTAAATTGGAGCCAAATGGAAGCAACTTGAGGCCACACCCAGGTCACAACTCACCTCCTGTAGCTGCTCCCTGTCCTGCACAGCCTCTGGAAATGACTTCCAAGTCATGTCCAATTTTGCCGACATGACTTATGCTCGCGTCGGAAGGTCTCTCTGAGGCTGACCAAGGTCAGGCGCATCTGCAGGAGGTGGGTTGCGATGCCACTGCCGGAAGACAAGATGGGTCATGGCCATGCCAGGATTGAGAACCCCTGTATTAGTACCTTTATTTGCCAATTCATAAGTTCATAATTTTCTTGAATACTGCATCACAATGGTTTTATGGAGAGTTCCTCAACTGGAAAGTTTAGGCAAAAAACAGCTCCTGTGGCTGATTAACTATACACTATCTGCCTAAAGCTACTTTTCAAACGTTATAGAAGAAACAAACTTCCCACTCTCGACCTGATGGTTCAAGTGAAGGTTCCAAAAGGCATGATAGAAGTAGATATTTCCAACTTCAAATCTAGTTTTGCAGTTGACACAGAAGCAGGGCGGATCGTAAGAAGAGCTGCTAGTATCAATGAAAGAATAGGTAATGTAGTCATCACCATTGGTACCGAAGACACCGGAAACGTCAAAGGTGGCAGAACAACCACCAATTTCAAGATGGCAGAACAGCAACCAACACTATTCTCAACAATGAAGCCTGAGATGATATTGAGGTGGAGATTATGCGAGACTGAATTGTTGTTGCTGTCCCCATTGGTGGCATGGATACTGCAGCCGATGATGGTTCTCTTGTCTCATGCACTGGCAGGAAGCCACAGCAGCAGTGATTATCCCTGTCCCCATATCAAGCTAGGCTGGTCCACTGGGTTGGGTGGTGCTGCTGCTGACGACATGGGTAGGGGTAGTAGATACTCCAAATTACCTTCAAACTGAATTCTAATCCGAGTGCTGACATGAAGGTCTTGGAGTATGTTATAACCATCGGCACGCAATTCTATAGACCTGGTGGAAAACTGGGCTTCTTCTAGACCAGTCATGTTCCTGGCTCAGTGTCATAATTATCAGCTTGCGGTCTCTAGAGAAGGATGAGGTCAAACAGAAAGCGTATGGGCTTTCTGTCACTTGAGAACAGGAGCAAAGCTCTGGAAGTTTCTGAGGTTGGCTCTGCACATGCACAGAATTCCACAACATGCAACTGCACAGACACCATGAAGAAGTCCAAAGCAATTAACCTTCCAAAAATAACTTGTTGGCCTGATCTTTTTGAAGATGTGTAGCCTCTCTCATTAGTGAAGGCTTTGGGTTTGTGTTTTTTTTAACTGCTGTGCTGCCTTAGCCTAAAGGTCTATGATTTAGGAAAGGCAAGGTCCATATAAATTATGGTAATAATTATAAATTAAAGGCCAATGTCTGTTTGATCATTATCCACACAAGCCTTTGTTCTGCCAGTGCAAACGTCAGACAAGATGATACAACAGCTGTGTTTGGTTGTGGTTGTGTTCTGTTAAAAAAAACATAATGAAATATCTATGTATCTTGGACCTCCAAACACCAAAGGAGTATTGAAGTTGTTAGGGTACTTTCCAATAACTTAAGAGACATCCAGTTTGTTCTCAGATACAGTACATCCATTACTAGATAAATCGGAGAACTCAAGATGTTTACATTTCTCCCCCAAAGGACTCAGAGTTAACCCCCAAACAGCAGTCAATGTCTTGGACTGCATAACAGACTCCTACAGAAGACTCAAAGTATACGGCAAAAGGTAGAAGTACTTCCAAGGCCACCCAGAAAGCTCAAGTTTGGCGTACATAGTCCAGTGCACTCCAATTTCTAGAAAAGTCTGAAAAAGATATTTGTAACTCCAGAAATTGAAAGCGTGTACTGCAAATGGTGACTTCCAGGCTATATACAATGCCGAAATTTGGTATGCATGTATATCAAGACATATTGATAATGGGGTATTTGTTACATTTAACAGTTAAAATGTGAAACGTAAGTTTACTTCATAACCAAGGTCAGCACCAAGCAAGCCAAGTCACTCACAGGGCAGAATGGTGATTATGAGGGTTCCATTACCTCTTCAGACTGTGAATTTGGGAAAGGAAGACTTCCAGTAGCAACTAGGAGTGTGTATTTATGCTTGCAAAATAAACCTTAATTTATTAGATTTATAATAAAGTGACAAATGTTTATGAGGTCTAGTAGACACAAACATACTCGAGAAGGCAAGGTGGTCAACTATGAAGTCAGTCCCTGGTTCCAGACTAATCTGCTTCTCCAGATGACTGTACAGTACAGTATAGTAGAGGAAACAATAACAAGAGATCCAATGTCCAATCCTAGGTATGTCTACTCAGAAGTAAGTCCCTGTGAGTTCAATGGGACTTACTCCCTAGTACCAGAGAATAGGATTGCAGCCTTAGACTGCCAAAGTATCTCAACAGAAGAATTTATCACCTTATTTTAATTTCTAGCCTGGACATTGCTACAGTTCAGGGCAGGTTAACACACTAGTAATAAAATCTGACGAAAATCCCATACCATAATTCTAATCCCTGAAATAAGGGATTCTTTCAATAAACAATAAGGTAGTATTTCACTACTTCCAGAAAGGCTTCAGGTTCGTCCAAATCTCAAGGGAAGGAGCATGTCATAACTATGGGGAAGCCCTGGTAAAGAGCATAGATAAATAATGCCAATGTAAATGTAAGCTGCAATCCTAAACAATATTTACTAAGAAATGTCCTACTAAATTCGGTACAACTTCTAAGTACAGGGGGACACTGGTATCCACTGATTCCTCAACCGCGGTTTCAATTACCCACGGTTGAGGAATCCCCCCCCCGCACCCTCCACAGCCCCCCCGGCACTTACTTTTAGCAGAAACCTCCGTTCTTTTCTTCAAAAGTTCCGAGTTTCCATCTCTTTTAGGCCTGACCAACTAGACTTAGGTGATAGCTAGAGTCTCAGCAAGCTTGCAGAGACTCTAGCTATTAACTAAGTCTAGTTGGTCAGGCCTAAAAGCGATGAAAAGAACGGAGGTTTCTGCTAAAAGTAAGTGCCTGGGGGGGCTGTGGAGGGCGCGGGGGGTCGCGCCCACCCCCCGCACTTACTTTTAACGGAGAAAGCTCTGGTTTTTTTCTTCAAAAGCCTTCGTTGCAGGTCTTCTTACCAACAAGTCTACGGTGCTAGAAAGTCTCAGCAACCTCTCAGCAAGGTTGCTGAGACACTCTAGCACCGTAGACTTGTTGGTAAGAAGGCCTGCAACGAAGGCTTTTGAAGAAAAAAACCCGGAGCTTTTCCGTTAAAAGTAAGTGCTTGGGGGGGTTGTGGAGGGTGCGGGGGGGGGTCGCGCAGGCCCGCGGGGGGTCGGGCCCCCCAGAAAACCATAGAAATGGGCGAATGCCCATTTCCGTGGTTTCAGGTATCCATGGTGGGGGCTGGAACTTATCCCCCGTGGATACCTGTGTCCCCCTGTATATACAAGATCAAACTGTAAGGATTTTATGGCACAAAGCGGCAAGCCATATTACATCAAATATGTATGTGTGGAGGGCAGAAATTGCACTCCCACACAATGAGTCCAAAGCAGGACTACTAAACTGCTTCTGTGGATTATGCGACAAAATGTAAGCAACACAGAATAGAATGAAAGTATTCATGCTGCTATGTAAACAAATTTGTGAACTTCTCTGTTGTTCTTTAACAACATGTACCAAAAATTTTGCTATCTGGAGCACATCTAGACATTTATCAAAAGAGGTGCCTGCTTTCTACTTTCAGACAGTGTCTTGCATAGCATATTACCGTATTTTTCGCTCCATAGGACGCATCGGACCATAGGACGCATGCGTACTATGGAGCTAAAAATAGGGGAAAATATGTTTACTTACCGGGGCTTGTGGGGGCTTCGGGGAGGCCCGCACGTCCCTCTGCAGGCCTCCCCCATCTTCAGTTCGGCGATAAATGGCGATTTTCAGCCATTTCTGGTTTTAGCGAAAACCGGAAATGGCCGAAAATAGCCATTTATCGCCGAACTGAAGATCGGGGAGGCCTGCAGAGGGTCGCGCAGGCCTCCCCGAAGCCCCCACAAGCCCCAGTAAGTATTCTTTTTACATTTCTTTTAGCATTCGGTCCATAAGACGCACAAACATTTCCCTCTATTTTTTGGGGGGGGGGAAGTGCGTCTTATGGAGGGAAAAATACGGTAAGTGCATAATATTGCGTATGTCCTAATTGATTTATAGTAAGTGTATAAAGACAAGACAGTTCATTTGTCAGGATACTTGTTCCAACTATTGGAAAGCAAGTATATATTTGGCAAATTAGTACTGATCTATATTTATAACTAGCAAAATGTCCATTGTTATAATAGATAGGATGTGTATGAAGGAAGGGCTGCTATATTATAAGAGATTTCTGCACTGCTGTGAAATTCTTGTTTGTGGAGGCGAGGGCCTGAAAACATCAAACCAAACTGTTCATCCCCAACCACAAGGTCACCACTCTCATACATGCATACTAGCTGCAGAGGATCTGGCCTCCAGGTTGAAGATATAATGCAGGTACCTTTAGGACCTCCTCAGATAGTGTTGGGATTGAGGCCTGAGAGTTGTGCTGCCTTGCCACTGAGAGTTGTGCTTGGCTTGCCAGTGTAAACGCTTGAGAACAAATTGGTTGCCAGTTCTTAAAATATGCAAGTTAAATAACTTACACACAGAGTACTTGTGTTAGGTTTTTCTTGTTTTGAATGGACTTACACAGCCTCCCCACTTTACAACCTCAAAATTTCTTGCAAGTACCCTGTGCCAAGGCTCTAAATCTAATAAAATGTCAGTACAAGACCTACTAATTTCAGAGACAACATTCATAAGCCTCGAAGACCAAAACCTAATGTCAGTTATAAAACATACACCACATGCAATTATACGTATTTGAACTTCTTATATTCACCTCCCCTATATGAATGGGTGAAATTCTGTTGCTATTTAGGCTGCAAGATCTTGAACATAAAAAAAAATAAATCAGTTTATCTTGTAGGAGACATTTAAAGAGGCTGTACCTTCTCTCTTAAGGCCAGCGGGTGGCGCAGTGGGTTAAACCGCTGCACCATGAGCTGTCGATCGAAAGGTCGGCAGTTCGAATCCGCGACGGGGTGAGCTCTCGTTGCTTGGCCAGCTCCTGCCAACCTAGCAGTTCCAAAGCATGTTAATGCGAGTAGATAAATAGGTACCGCTTGCAAGAAGGTAAACAGCGCACCGTGTTCCAGCTGCATGCTACGCGCTGCGGCAAGGAGAGTCATGCCGGCCACATGACCACAGAGGCGTCTTCGGACAACGCTGGCTCTTCGGCTTTGAAATGGGGATGAGCACCACACCCTAGAGTCGGACACGACTGGACTTAATTGTCAGGGGTCACCTTTTTTTTTTACCTTCTCTCTTAGGAGTATATTAATTCACCAATTTGAATTGGTACTGAAATTAATTACTGTATATAAATAATTCAAATCCACTACTAAATTGCTAAAGGTCTCAAGACTAACTATTAATACCAGCTGATCAGCATGAGTTTTTAAAATTTGAACCCTAAATCACGATGGAAAAACCCCCTCCGAAATGGGACTTGCTAAACTGAGTGTAAATTGAAAACAAAAGTGATTATCAGCTTACAGAACTTCAGATTTTAGTGCCAACACACTTCCACAATATAATGGGGGGAAAGGTTTACATTTATCCTTGTGCCTTGAACTAGCATCAAGGAAAACACCAAAACCCACACTAGGTAGAAGTCACACAACTGAAGGCACAACAACAGGAATTAATGTTCAGAGAACACAGCAGATGGTGCTTCTGAATTGGAGTCATTCGGGAGAATCCTGCACACAGTTGAAGTTTTTCATCTATAAGAGCACTTAAGTTATATGAAGGTAACATTAACCCTGCAGGTCTCCCACTTTTCAAAGCTTCTCCAGGTATATTCTGAAGAAATGTCTCTGCCTAAAGCTCTGCACAGATGCATACATAACTTCATTTCATATCACCAAATGTTCTTAAATAAAGAAATCTACTGTTCTAGTCTTAAACTGCTGCATTTTCTTGTTGGCTGAACACAAAACGCTTACTGTACTTTCAGCTTATAAAACATCTCAAAAGGAACTTTGTTAAATTAAAGTTGACAATTTGTCTTTGAACTCCCCATTTTTAAACAAGTCAGTTTTACTAGGTTTTCCTGCCCTGGGGAAAACAGCAAAACTAACTTAACGAACAAAAGCAAAGACTTCAATCTCACCTCAACCCAATGACCTGCTGAAAAACAATGAAATTTAACCACCCTGGGACCAAAATCCCTTAGAGTGTAAATGTTAATATTGATATATTTTTATCTGCAGAAGATTCTGGGCTTTGTGAAAACTCAAAATTTAAGAGAAATAATCTTGCTAGGTACTACAGGAAAACATCCTTTCGTTGTGTAAAATTAAATGAGTCCGGCAGTAAAAACAAACACTAGAACTAAAAATTTCCTTAACTGCAAACTTTGAAGAACAGACAAGGCAAAATATACTATAGATTGACCCAAATGATTGTTCTTTAAAGTATCAAAATAAACAAACATAGATTCTCTCCAAATATGAAAGGTATTTGCAAGATTTATTCCATTAGCACTGCAAGGGGAAAAAAAACAAATCCTTGAGGTAATCATATCAAATTTTGTGGATTTATACATACCTTCAATCATTTCATTCTCTTGTAGCTTTTCTTCATCTGCTTGCAAAGACTCAGAAGCACTCTGTAGCTCTGCAGGCTGCTTCCTTTCAGGACTGAAATCTGCGAGTCGTGGAGCTTGTGGTCTCGTTTTTCTTGCAGGATTGAGGAAAAAGCAGTAGGCACATCTAAACGCTGCACAAAGGTTTTATACAAGCATAACCAGTAAGGTCACTGAACGTATGCCAATACGAGTCTTAATATGCAAATACTTCAACGGATGTAATATTTAAGAGTCTTGGTATATTATAAAGATCATTTTCTCCTTGGAAAGGGAGAAGGGGCAACTGAATCCCTCGTAATTTAAAGCAGTAGGGACTGAACTCTCACCTTTCCCCATTCGCAGCTATTTACTATTTTCAGTTTCAACACTGCTGAAACTCTCAAGTGATAAGCAGAGAGAGCTGATGTTTGACAGCAGGAACACTTGTACTCTGATTTCAGATTGCTGCTGCACAGCTTCAGAAATCGTTTGGTTCTGCTACTCAAAACTTTACATGAATGGTCTTCTCCTTCATATGAGTATGTGAGAAGGTCAGAAAGACAACATCTTCACGCAGTTTTCCCCAAACTTTTTGAACTTGGGATCCCCCACACACTTAACTTAGTGTGGCATCCAGGTCTCCTCCCATCTCCCCCACCCAGTGTAGGCCATCTGTTTAGCATGTCAGCACAGCTGCATATATGTAAGTCCAGTTCTCTGGGGAGCAAACTATACATTGGAGAAAGTATACATTAATGGTTCTTTTTTCAGGAGCACTCCACACTTCTCCCTTCCACTTGGGGTCCAGACTATGGAAAAAGTAAACCAGTTTGCAGCTGCAGTTTAACCATCCCCTACTAACTGGGCAAGAGGCACTTTTTCAATTGGTGCTCCTCTTGTATTTACCAGGGGGAGAGTAACTGTGCCCCTTTCACCCCAGCACAGTGTCTTTTCTGGTGGCTATTTGCTGGTGGTGTTATGCATCTTTTTTAGATTGAGAGCCCTTTTGGGACAGGGAGCCATTTAATCATTTGATTGTGTCTGTAAACTGCTTTGTGAACTTTTTGTTGAAAAGTGGTATACTACTACTACTACTACATTTTGTTGTCTTTTGTTTGGTGTAAAGCCTGTAAGTCTGCTCTTAGTGAGAAAAATGACTTTTTTTGTGCCTAGACACAACTCTGGGGCCGTAGAGCTGAGAGTAAAAACAGGTCTGGATGTGCATTGCCAGATACTTCTGGCAACGAGTATCAGCTGGTTCCTGCGAGACACCTCTGCCAGTCGTCCCTTGCTTACCTCAGCGATTCAAACTTGTGTAGCTTGCTAGGCCAAAACTCCAAATCAGAAAAAGAGATGGCAACCCTACTCCAAAGGCACTTTATGCTCCCAGTGAGGTGCATCTCTCAGTTTGAAAAGCTGGTTTTAGAAGTACAAGCTACGCCGTAAGACAAATACATTGATCAATCTTTAACTATCTTTTGATTTGTGAGGCTGTGCAGAAACAGCAAATGATGTGAACACAATAACTTGTATCTTATACAGTACTTTTAGGTGAACATTCAAAGACAGATTGAGAGTGTTACAACGTGATTTGGGGGACTTACAGCACTGGTCTGCATTTCTCTTAAAAAGGCTCAGTTAATAACTGATTAGATATCGTTAAAAGCTAAAGTTTGAAATGTTATATTCCAAGGAGAGAATGGTCATAAGAATTTCTCTCTTGATCACTTACTCACTGGCTGAAATCCAAAAGATCATCACTTGTGCAAAGACAGCATCCCCCCCCCCCCGCTTTCTCTTGCAGGCAGTTTAGCGCCAGGGCAGGTGGCAGCTGCAGGCTATATCTGAATTTTGAACATGTAAAGTCCAAATACCCACAAACCACTATGTGTCACAACACACAGGCAAATGACAGGCGGCCAACTTGAGGCCATCTACCCAAAATAAAAATGTGCAGACATTCTATAGACATGCACAGTATACTATGGATGCTGCCACCTAAAGAACCTATGTAAAGTTAGTTGGGCGGAAGGAGAATCTGTTCAGGAGGTTTTTAGCCAAACCTTCCCCATGGGTGTGCAGCTCGGGTGCTGAGGATTATTTCAGAGAAAGTGTTAGTGCCTTGATGATACAGAACACACTGTCAACTGTGCTGAATATTTTCTCAGAGCCAAGAACAAATGGGAGGACACACCCATGTGGAACAGAAAAGAGCAAGTGTCTGGAATAATTTATTTCACATCACTTGCAAATTGACTTTTGTTTGCTGAGAGGAGGCAAAATAAACATCTGTGTTCAATGAAGAGCTGTGTCTGTCTTAAGTTATTGTCAGCCATAAAATGGAAGAATAGCCCCCGGAGTTTGTTCCCACTCCCTCTCTGATGTCTCCCACAGATTTTGCTGTTAAGGCAAATTTTGTGAAAGTTCTGCTGAAGTTGTAGCTCTTTAAAGTTAGGGAGGATCTAGATATAAAATCCTTTCGGGTACTATTCATAGCTATCAAAAAGCTTAACGTAGGCATAGAAAGCAGCATTGCTGCAGCCCAGTTTGTCATTATAGAACTTAAAAAAAAAACACTTGAGAAGCATTCTAAACACACAAATGAATGCCATGAAGTATTTCTAAAGATGCCTAAATGCACATTTAGGAGCAAGTTCTTATTCAAGCAGCAGAGTATAGGCATTTGTTCTTACCGATATATTCAAACTCCTCCTTCAAAGCCATTCCGTTATGCGAGAAACACTGTTGGCATATAAGAGCATATCTAACGAAAGAGAGATCAGAGGTTACCAACACTGGATTAGCCATTTAATTGAGCTATTAATTTAGTCTTGCTAGTGGATCACTTAAGCAGATTTACACATCTGCAAGAGGGTATTAACACTTAGAATTAAATGAAGTCACATTCAAAAGCCAATTATAGTTTGTTATTTTTTTTAAAAAAATGGCACTGAACTTAACCACTTACAGACTCAAAGATTTGGGTTTTTAAAGTAAAGTTATCCTGAACTCATACTTGAATTATCAGGCTGGCTACAGTTGGATTGGTAAGACTGAAAGGGCAATTAATTAAAAAATTACCGTAAGTTAAAAAGTCAGAATTTTTAAAAACCACCACAAACAACTACTCAAAGTAACAGTTTATAGAATAGTTAATATTCAGATACAACCGACAGCCAATTTAAGTTCATAATTAAGATTCTCACAACAAAGACTGCCACAGAGTTTACATAAGATTAGAAGGATACATTAAGGATCCTGCCCCTCACTATCTTAACTATTCACCCCAGATTCTGGAATGTGCAATGCTTCCATGAAGGAAAAGCCAAAATATGAGCTCCTTCAATGTAATGGCAGCACGTGGGCAAGCCTTCTCAGTTGTGGCGCCACAACTGTGGAACTCCTTGCCAGGGGATTTGAGAACTACCCCCTCCCTCATGGCTTTTCGGCGAGGGCTCAAAACATTTCTGTTTTGTCTAGAGTTTGGGTGATGTGTTGATGTCTGACTTCTGTGTCTCGATGTCTGACTTCTGTGTCTCAAGACATTTTGCTCCACTGCTTCTCTGCTCTATATTGTCCCCTTCCGTGAATTTTATTGTTTTAAAACAATACATAAAATTAAAATTATGCATATTTTCATCTTTGATGTTGTAAGCCGCCTTGAGCTTTTGCTTTGGCATGGGATAAGGCGGGGTATAATTTTTTAATTAATTAATTAATAATAAATAAATAATGTTGGGTTCCTGACTGCACCCAAATGGACTAAGAAGGAACCACGAAACAAATTATTCTTAGTGTTATGACTTGACTTTACTGTAATAAGTGACACTGTACCTGTTCTGTGGACCATCTCCAACTAAATATTCTACAACTCTATCCAATGCTCCCCTCTCTCGAGGAAGAATAGGCCTTGCCAATGGAGGGCCTGGAGGATGAAGACCTAGAAAGCAAAGATTACTGTCAATCCAACCTACTGACCGCTACATTTGCTTTTAATCTACTTGGAAGGATATAACATGGAAAACTCATTTTAGAGGTAGCATCACCGTATATTCCCTTGTAGTTCAATCCCCACTGTTGGATTTAATTCTACATTTCAGCTCCTAACCGTTTTTCAATCACAAACAAAGCATGTTACCTTCTGCGGAGACAGAGCAGGCAGTGTCTCCCCTTTGGTGGCTGGTTTACAACAATCTTTCAGATACAGTACTCTCATGTCTCCTGTAACCTTCTTTTCTCCAATTTCCTCCCAGCCCACAGGTGTACACATTTAACTCATGTTGCATATATATAAAGGTAAAGGTGACCCCTGACAATTAAGTCCAGTCGTGTCCGACTCTAGGGTGTGGTGCTCATCCCCATTTCAAAGCCGAAGAGCCAGCGTTGTCCGAAGATGCCTCCGTGGTCATGTGGCCGGCATGACTCTCCTTGCCGCAGCGCGTAGCATGCGGCTGGAACACGTACTTTAGGTAAAAATGTCTTAAACATACTAAACTCTCTCAGATTTACGGCCTGATCCTATAAAACTTTTCATAGCTGATGCAGCTGTGCCAACAGGGCGTGTGCTGCATTCTGCGGTGGGGGGGCAGTCACTGAGGTCTCCTCAAGGTAAGAAAATGTTTGTTCCCTGACCTTGGGGCTGCATTGCAGCTGCATAGGCACTGGAAAGTTGGATAGGATTGGGCCCTTAATCACACACATTTGATATTTCAAGGTATTTGATTCAGCAAGTTAAAATTACAACTATGCTTTGGCAGCCCACTCAGCGAAGGCACGCAAAAGCTATTCTTGCTTTTTCAGGACCTACCAAGTGTCCTAGTTATGGAGAAAGACAATATTGTACTAACACTGGAGAAAGACAATAACGTAAGTACAAACACATGAGAAAAGGTATCCCCCTTTCAGGTGTGCACTGCCCATCTGCAGACTAATATACAATGGGGTTATCCATTCAAGTTCTGAACAGCTATGGGGTTCAAGCTATATTTGAAACTTGTTCTTTGGATCAAAATCAAGCAAATACTTATACTACACTCATTCACAGACATTGGTCACTTAAACCTATGTTCAAGGTTCCTAAGGGTACTGATACCAAGAACACCTTTTAGTCTCTTGTATCATTTCTGAATGGTTTTAATACAATGAAGTAGAAGAGAGCTATTTTTAAATCAAATGCAAGTTTTCATCTTGGATTTAAAGAAGTTGGAAATTCAAATCTCAGCTCAAATACTTTACCCTGTTTTCCCAAAAATAAGACCTACCCTGAAGACCTACCATCATTTTTTGAATGTTTTTTGCTGACACTCGTCAACATTAGTCCTCCCCAAAAGTAAAACCTAGCTAGGATCATCAGCCAGACGTGACCCCCCCCCCCGGCACTTACTTTGACTGATTTAAGCTTCGTTCTTTCCCGAGGGTGCAAGGCTCTGCAAGGCCTGCACTTCAGCAAGGCCTGCAAGGAGGCTGCAACCTTGCAGAGTCTCTCTAGCACGTCGTCTCCATAGTGGAGGATTTGAGTACAGGCCATGCAGACCTCGCAGAGCCTTGCACCCTTGGGAAAGAATGAAGCTTTAATTGGTCAAGTAAGTGCCAGGGGTGTGTGGTGGGGGGTCGCGCCACAGGTTGGGAAAAGACTTCCCTGAAAATAAGACCTACTGCATTTTTTGGAGCCAAAATTAATATAAGACACTGTCTTATTTTTCAGGCAAACATGGTAGTAAGACAGAATTATGTACCCAAATATTCTATTCACTCATCGGGGGGGGGGGGGGGTAGAACGCTGCACTTGGGTATACTACTGCATTTTAGGCAAAATCTATTCCCCACGGCCTGGTCTGGACTTCACGGCCTGGTCTGGACCAGACCCACACACACAGAAGTGTATGACAAGGTGTTTGCGTGGAGAGATCCCTGCAATACACAAGGCAGGGCCATTCTTCACCCTGACAACAGGCATTCTGATGGTTTATCTCTTCCTATAGTGGTTGTATGGGAACATTAATATAAAATGTGAGTCTTTTATTTTACCCCTCCTCATTTGAAAATAAGGTTTAGGCCTATAGAGAAATAAATAAACTGTGCATCAAAATCTGCCAGTCACTAGTACCACAGTTTAAAAAAAAGCAAGAGAGGCAGGTTTCAGAAACAAAAAACTGCAAGATTGATTAGGAACACAATTCTATTGCAACCAGACATTTCAGATGAGAATGCACTTCTGTACAAATCAATAGTAAACTTAAACAATGATCTTAAGCAAATTTGCTAAAAGTTCCAAAGAAATTAAACAAATTTCCAGGCCAATGCACTTAGAACTAAGATGTACCTAACCAAATAGGAAGCAAAATTCTGAAAAGAACCTATCAAGACTGTGCATCAAATTTTAAAGATATTTTCAATAGGATTAGATATGCAAATTTTGGATGCAATCTCAGCTGGAAACAACCTATAATCTATGATAAAGGACTGAGTGCCAAAGTCAACCAATAAAGTGGCTAATCTGAGAAAAACTTGAAACTCGAGATTATGCTCCACTAGAACCTCTCCAATTACTTGGCACACTAACAACTCTCAAACCATGCATCTTACTCCTCATGCTGATATGGACAACAGTAATTAATATGAACATCAAAAGCAATCATTGTGGGCAGACTGGCCATTTTTGCAAAGCTTGGCAAACTCTCAACTACCTGCTGGTTATTAATTTTTAGACATATGGAAGCTCTGTGGTAATACATGTTAAATTGATTCTCCTCTACAAAGTATAATGTAATGAAAAAATGAATCATCTTTTCCAGTTTAAAGATAATTAAGTGCAGTCATATGCAAGACAGGGAAAATGTAAACTAAGAAACTTAATTTTTTTAATTTGTATTTTTTATAATTTTATTATAAGCTACATTTGAACTATGACACTGAGGGGCGCCTTAATTGCAACACCAACTATGACTTCCAATATTGTTACGAAGAACTCCTTTAATAGTATGCTATAGTCTAGAACAGAGTTAACAGATAGCCTGTTTCCTAATAAACACTTATGGTGCCATCAGGAGAGGAGATACTTGTCGGCACTGTATTCAGGCCCCCCGCGCACTGGAGCAGGTAAGGCCACTCTGAGCAACGTGGGGGCTGGGGGAGGGCAGTGAAGGGGTGTAGCGGGGTGGGCGGATTTATTTTTTGAGAAAGAGTTGGAAATTTCAAAGACTGATTGTTGTTTGTGTACAGTTAAGCTTACCATTCGTCCCGGTTTGGCTGGGACAGTACCGGTATTTGGGGGTGTGCCCCAGGCGGGTCCCAGGGGCCCCAGCAGCCATTACAAAAATAAAAAAACATTTAAAAAATGGCGGCTGCCATGTTAAA
Organism: Plestiodon gilberti rubricaudatus; assembly: GCA_026170595.1. Taxonomy (NCBI): domain Eukaryota; kingdom Metazoa; phylum Chordata; class Lepidosauria; order Squamata; family Scincidae; genus Plestiodon; species Plestiodon gilberti. The sequence goes on along the minus strand of JANXHW010000001.1, from coordinate 173,279,534 downwards.
AACATGGCCGCCACCATTTCTTCCCGGAAGCCCTTCGTTTTCTTCCCGGAAGCTCCCGGACTGCTTGTGCGCATGCATGCAGCTTTTGCGCTCTCACCAGCTCGTTGCTAGCTCGGAGCGACGAGAGCCGGTGAGAGCGGCGGCTCGCCCGCCCGCCCGCTCTCACCGCTCCGAGAGCGGACGAGCTGGGTGAGCATGGCCCAGCCCGGCTAGCGGAGGAGGAGGAGGAGCAGCAGCAGCGCGGCGGCGGCGGGATAAGGTAAGTCAATTTAAATTATTATTTATTTTAACGTTAAAATAAATAAATTTAAAATTGCGGCAATAGGTTGCACTTTGTGCCCCCTTCATTTTTTAAAATTACAGATATTTCTTTAATGTTGGTAGAAGAAGGTTTTACGGGTATCGCGGTCATTATAATTCCAAAAACAGCGCTTCACAGCTGATCAAAAATAATGACAGTTTTATCCGGAACCTGTCCAGATAAACAAAATTACTTAAAATCAGAAGACTGAAGACTTGAGGAACCCGACGTTTCGTGTCTTCATCTAGACACTTCCTCTGGGGTAATTTTCCAAAGCAATTTGGAGATGTTACAATGGCGAGCGTCTTGTTCCGATCTTATTTTTATTTTCAAAAGCGCGGGAAGCAGCTAACTGAAGCGGCAAGATTCAAACCAGCAACTCTAGTGTAACAAAGTGTGATCCTGCAAGTGCTTAATGCAACAGACTTTCTCTTGGGGCTGAAGCCATACTAGTTGTCATTATGGTAACATATATGTCCCAAATAAAATAAAACTTTTGACTGTGGTTGCTAAAAATGCTTTTATCTGTTTTTTGTCTGTTTTATTATTGGGAGCCAAATTCGATTTGCCATGGTTAATTCCTGTTGCCTGTTAAGCAAATTCTGGGGAGATCTCTTACTTATTTCCAGAGCCTCCAGATGTTTTAATATGCTCGATTTATTTTCACTCCTTAAAGCACAAGTGTCTTTGAAATGAATAGAATGTCCTGTAGACAAGGCATGCTCGGCCAAAGCGGAAAGTTGAGGATGTTCCAATCTAACAGATCTTTCATGTTCCTTCAATCGGGTTGTTATAGATCTTTGTGTTTGTCCGATATATTCTTTCCCACATGTGCCACATGGAACACAATAAATTCCAGGATTTGACAATATTGGTCTCTTGTCTTTGGGATTTTTAAGCAGTTGTTCAATTTTTCTTGTTGGTTTGAAGATGGTTTTTATATCTCCTTGTTTGAGGACTCTGGCGATCTTATCAGTAACTCCCTTTATGAAAGGCAAGCATGTCCATGTTTTTCCTTTCTTATCACTTTCTGCTACATTATCCGTATTAATTGTATTGGTGTTATTTGTCCCTTCTCTTTCTTTTTTAATTTTGTTCTGTTGAGTTAGCCAACCTTTGCTCGCCATTGTAACATCTCCAAATTGCTTTGGAAAATTACCCCAGAGGAAGTGTCTAGATGAAGACACGAAACGTCGGGTTCCTCAAGTCTTCAGTCTTCTGATTTTAAGTAATTTTGTTTATCTGGACAGGTTCCGGATAAAACTGTCATTATTTTTGATCAGCTGTGAAGCGCTGTTTTTGGAATTATAATGACCGCGATACCCGTAAAACCTTCTTCTACCAAGATTGTCGCTGGTTATAATAGCTTTCGTTCAAAAATAATTTCTTTAATGATTTATTTATTTAGCTCGTAGGTGAAATAAATAAATTAAAAATTGCGGCCGCACTTCGCATGGCAATAGGGGGCGCTTCGTGCCCCCTATTCACTTTTTATTAAATTGATTTTTTAAAATTTATTAAATTAAATAATTTTAATTAATTTTTAATTAATTAATTGTGGGGGGTGTCCCGGTTGAAGGGGAGGGGAAATATGGTAAGCCTACGTACAGTCATCTCAATGTCACCTCCTGGTGTTGCAGGTTCTTATTGTTTCTTCTGTTTTTGGATAACGTTGTCTGGAGAAGAGATGGTTTCTAAGTTCAAATAAAAACTTAGTTCTAAGTTCTCTTTTGCTTATACAGTGTGGATGGTTTGTTTTTCAGTTTATTTTTTTCCTCTTTTACTGGCAAAACAAAGTATGCTCAAGTACTTTAGGGTGTAGCAGCTTACAGCTCCTTCTCTAACTGTGAGTACTGCATATTGTTTGAATAAAAACCAAGGCATTCATACTTTTCAATTTCATAAAGATAGCTAATGGTACCATTTTAAGTGTTTCCACATAAGGCATTAAAATAGAAAAGTTTAGAACTGATAAGCCAATAACTATTGCACATCTTTCAACTTTTCCCCAAAAATCTTTTCCCCCCCCCAAACCCCTTACTCCAGGGGGGAAAAAGAAAAAAAAATCTATGACTTTAAAGTTTCCAGAAATTTTATATCTCTAGGCCACAATTTTAGTTTTAGTATTTCACACAGTGAGAAACAGATGTTTAAAATTCTAAGAAATATATGGGTCACAAGAGTGCAACTACTATACGATCAAGCCAGAGTATCAGCTAAAGCCACCACTTTAAACTCTCAGTTCCTAAACAGTGAAGAACGACTCACATTCAGAATTGCTACACAAACCGATCACCTCCACCAAGCAATAAGAGGCTGCTACATGAGCACAACTCCCTCTCGTTCCCACCTCCAACCCAACAGCCGGGCTTGAGACCGGGAACCTCAAGCAGGTCATAATCTTAATGCAACACAGACAAGCAAATCAAACACAAACTGTGAGGAGGTGGTGATGACTGGAATGGAAGAGGTCGTCTCACCCTTCCCCCCCCCCCGACTCTGGCCCTCTCACCTGCTGTTTGGAAGCACTTTCATGACTACCAGGAGCCAAGAGTGCAAAATACTACTGAGGTGGGGGGAGGTGGGCAACAGAGTGGCACAGTCTGCAAGCATGAATCATTTTTAGCTTAGACACACTGCACTCACTACAGACGTTTACCCCCAGAACTGATCTGTAAAACAGAAAATCAATCTCGTAATGAAAACGTTTTAAAGGGGCTCGGAATTTAGCCAGCACCTTCTGCAGATGCAAATGGGCATAGCAATACTTCAAATAAGAAGATAACTGATGCTAACCCCTGTTTATTAGCTTGCTACTTCAGAAAGTTCTGCTGTCTAATAGGGAAAAAAACTCTTTGGATATTGAGTATTTTATGTTTTAATGTTTGCAGTAGGAACTTTTTTTGTTCAGAACAAACATTTAAATAAATGTCACAATAGAAGCTAAAAATATGTCCAGGGCTCAGTAAGAAACATGAGTGTATTCTGAAAGTGTTTTCTCATGTACCTGATTTATATAAGTCTAAAGCTTGCCTAAACCAGGATCATAAAAAAGGTATGCTATATTGTTGACTACAGAATACTGCAAAGTTTTATTGCCATTTAAACAAAGAAGCCATAACAGTTAAATGAGCTCAGGCAATAGGTTTCAGTATCATAAGGTGCCAGCTGTAAAGAGTTATAGCTAATTGAATATGGAACTCCTGCTTAATCAGATAACTGCTCTTCTATTTCCAAACAAAATGCCATTTCCATACTGTCTGAAAATGGCCTGTTTTATTGGTAACCAGAGAAAACAATATAAACTGTAAACAACATTAAGTGCTTTGTTTACCCATTCCAGGCATTGAAGTAGCACGAGATCCAGGATGTCTTGGTAACACGTTTGGCTGAGAGGCTGATGTAAGAGTTCTCTCAGGAGGTCCACCAGGAGCGGAGGTCTCTCTCGGCAAGCCAGGAGACGTTGGCACCGGACCAGATGCTTTTGTAGACCCTTGTTTTGATGCGACTGGGATAGGGGGAGACATATTCCCTCGCACTGGGGTCCTATGACGAAGTTCTAACAGAATATTCAGAGACTGAATTTAGGGTTTAATTTACCAAATGAAACAAGATCTGACAATGTTTTAGGATAACTTTAGAAAAATCTTTGCAAAGGCTACACTACAAAAATAGTTGAAGAGCAACAATATATGCATTCATGTTCTCAAACAGAGCCAGTCCTCTATTTTATTCCTACAATCTGCTTTTTAAACTTATTCGGAAATCGCTCTTGCTTCAACAGCAAGAAACAAAGCAATGGTCTAGTTCTCTCTCAACAATGTAACTAACTTATACGATCAACTGCTAGAATTGACTGATAATACATAACCAAAAAGATCTGAAATCCCTAATTATTTTCGAACATCACACAAGATTCAAAATACTACACAAAATACAATTCTCCTGATTCTCTCACTATTTGGTGCCACACTCATACAAGCTCTACATACAGTAACAGCTAGCTTGTACGATCTCACAATTTACTAAATATTTAATTGTCTTTTCCAACAGGAACATGTTACTGCAGAATGGGGAGCATACCACTTTTATGGCACACAACTGATTCATGACTAGTCTTCTTCCGGAAAGAGTTAAACAGCACCCTGTTCCGAGTACGTGCAGAAAGGACAGACACCTAGTTAGTCATGAGTTGTGCGCCATAAGAGTAGTGCAAGCCTAAAGGGAATTGTAGTCTTGTTAAATCCTTCTCACATACATAAAACTGCCTCTGACTCTGTGGGAATTTACCATAGATAATGAGTACTGAAGTAGGCCTTAAGGTGCCATCAATATGCTGATGGTGCTGCTCTGATCCGACCTTGATCCTGTCACTTTTGCTGGTTGTGACAAGGGAACAGATATATGAGTGACCCACTTGAAACAGAATCAAGACAATAATAACTTGGCAGGCTATAAGATTGTGTGTACACCTGCCACTTATGAATCTTGCCTCAGATTCACAACCTAGGGGAGACGTGAATGTATCTGTAATTTCTCAGCTAGAAGCCTGTAACCCACTGTCCCAGATTTCATCCTAGCAACATCATGCATGCTTTAGAAACCTTTGGTGTCTAACTACTGCAATGCAAAAGGGGCCTGTTTTTTTGGGGGGGGGACCACTGCAGGGGCAGAACACAACAGCTACCAGCAGCACATTATACAAAAAACCCAGAGGTCTGTGTGATTTCTTTATAGACTTCAGGACACAGATCATTTGAGCTAAGCAACTTACCTTCAACAAGGAAGCAGTTTCTGTTCCATTGAGCCTCTTAAGAATACTATCCATGCACCACGTTTGAATGGCAAGAGCATACAGAGAGATGGGGTTGATAGCTGCCCCACAGCAAAAAGCTCCCGTCTTGTGAAGGACTTTCAGAACAAAAGTACTACCCAGCAGCCTTGGCTCTTTCTTTTGCCACAGATCTATAGAAGTCATGCATATTAACATAGGCACTCGGCCAGAAAGACACATGAACCTTGAGAAGACATCTTCTCTCTTCTCCCACCTGCCCCCATATCTTCTGGCATTTCTTTCATTTCTACACCTTAGGGGGTACTATATCAGTATCTGACCCCTTGTCAAATGTGAATATTTGTGGCTTTTTAATGTAAAATGGCCACGACGTGTATTTTGATCCTCATTTTTGGTACATAACATATTCTTCATTTGGTATCCCCAGTTGTTGTGGTAAAATCAATTTTAGTGTCCATTAAAGAAAATGCTATTTATTACACATGGTCCTATAAATTTAGTTAACATGTTCTCCTGCATGGCATAGTGTAAACTTAAAGTCTGATCTGAAAACAGTTGTGAAGTGTCACATAGTCCCATCTGCCAAAGTATGAGCACCCTCCCCCAGCTGTGTTGAGGAAGCCAACAAAAATCTTCACGAGTGCTGCAAAAGAGCAACTTTCCAGAGAAGTGGTATTTTCCTCCTGTAAACATATTCACTTCATTTCTACGTTACCATCCTTTCTTTCTAACATCCTCACCTCCCCCACACAAAACATGAAACAAAACAGAAGACTATTAGTGCAGCAGTCAGCAATGAAAAAGATAAAGGAACTGGTAGATCAGCAAAGCTTCCATTGATAGCAATCCACCTATCATTCTGTGGGTAGCATTCTGAAATTACTACTCAGAAACAATCATCTCTCTCTCTCTCTCTCTCTCTCTCTCTCTCTCTCTCTCTCACACACACACACAAAATGTTTTGGAAAAACATCAATATCATGCAGCAAATTGATACCTTCTGAGTGGTCACCATCACTGCAAATTGATACCCCTACCCTTTGTTTGGAGGCCAGAGTTAATCACAGCAGCATTTACCA